>CM016721.1:39003627-39035438 GCA_005771605.1 Scutellaria baicalensis
CTCTCTCTAATTATGTGTGAACATATCTTTTTAAGCCATTTGGAGATGGTTTAACCCTATTCCGGCCCAAAATCTCGTACACAATCAATTTTCCATCTAACTTGAATATGTTACTCTTCAAGTAATTTCAACTTCATTTCTTGTATTTTCATCATTTTCCTCTCGTTGCTCTTCAATGATTTCTTCCTCGTTTCGTAGTTTCTCTCGAAAGTTGGACTTTTGTCAATATACATGAAACTAAGCACAAACTAATCAATTGCAACTTACACATGAAAAACCATATATATCAATATAACGTACCTAAATGTACGCAAAAGAATACTTATATGCTAAAACATGTTAAACGCGAGACTTATCAATAATTCATGGGATTATATCAAAAACCAACCTAAAGTACTTTGTAATATATACTTTTTTTATATCCGACATGCAGCCAAAAATTTAGAAGTTTTTCAAATGCAACCTAAACTTTATAAGACATATTTTCAGATTGGCATATTTTCTGACGAATGTATAACACATGTTTTCATAAGAATAAATTATCATTTCAAAAAAATTTTATATTTCAAAAGTTCCAGGTCAATTTTATGCTTCTGCAAGTCACATGCAAGTTATGTGATGTGCATTACTAAATCTTTGTCAAAAAAAAAAAAGTTTAGGTGAAAATTAAGAAACACTTAAACTTACGATTGTAATTGAATTTTAAAAAAAATTATATTGCAATAGAAAAACAATCATGCGAACATATTTGTGAGACTAAATGATTTTGTCGATCTGTGCAGAAGTACTTTTGTTAAGGTTAATTATGCCACAAACAAAATTATCCCAATTTCGATTAAGGAAAGGTATAGACCATTTAAGGCTTTAATTAAGCATCATATATATTTGGATTGGGATTAGGATAATTAATGCAGTCAAAGGATCAAATGATTCCAAAAAGAAATGAAGGGAATTGACAGCATAGCATGATAAGATGTTAAATAATTCAGGACAGGTTTTAATCAATTAATGGTCTTTGGTCATAGCAACATATGTACATGTACTAATTAGTGAGAAAGGAATTTGCGTCCACTTGGTCTACAATATTCGACCAAATCTTCACTTAGATAATCATGTCTATTCTTACATTAATATTTTACTCACTCCATTTGGAAATCTATATCACACCATTTTAGTTTAAACAGAGATTATTGTTAGTAGGATCTACCCTATATTTAAATCATGGATTCTTAATAAACATAATGATTTCTTGTAGGTGAAAATGTTAAAATGTCCATGATGGGCAGCTCTTATAATATGTCATGCTGACGTGTAATGATCCCATCCCCTAATTATATGAAAAACAAATTAATTGATATGTTGGATGTCTGACACGTTAGTGGATGACACATATATATGGGTAGGGTAGTAGAACTGTTCCTATATATAGGATTACCAATTAGTAGAGTTTTACAATAATAACCTTGTTTCAAAGATTCCTACAAAATTTGAAGAAATAAACCATAAGACTATATATGATTCTAATTTCGTCATGAGATTGATCAAAATCACAACTAATAACCAACAAATTATAGGTTAAAAATGAGTTTGAGTGGTAGACAATTGAACTCTCTCTCAAAGAATATCCGTGAAACAGTCTCATATAAACTTTTAGACACAATGACAAAAAAACTCATGGACATATCAAATCTATAGTGAAAAACAACAGCACATATTATTCTGTGATCTAAAACAATTTTAGGTATGAAAATGAGGAATAATGCAAAGTTTCCTTTCCAAACATATATGTATATATGCAGAAGAAACAATGACCATAAATACTAAAAGAAGTGGAATTCTTCCAATCATTCCAGAACATAAACTCTTAAAGTAGTAAACATCTTTCACCTTTTTTCCCAATTAATCTTTACTTGGCGTAGGTATAGGATCCTGCTAAGAAGCCTAAGCACCAAGGAGAGAAAACAAAATATAAAGTTGAAACATAATGAATCTTTACAAAGACTTTAGGAAAGAGGAATTAACTTCATATTTTACTATGTTCATGACCCTACAAATCTCAGAGAATAATAATGTGATTCATAAAATCCATCCCCATTTTTTTATGAGGACCGATTACCATTATTTTCTTCATCTTTTCAACATACTTTCTTTCATTTTGTTCTTGATTCTACCCATAATTTTGCCTTCTTTTTTTTTTCTTGGAACAAAGTGTGAAATGTGGCATTGCTTTTTTTTTTTTTTTTTTTTGAGGGCCCTTGAGCTACAAATCAGTCCAAATTATGTTGAATTTTGGTGAAATTTATTCATTTTCTTCCTTCCATGGGATTTACTACTACTTTATTAATAAATATTTGATCATCTACTTCTATTTTTGATAGATACATTTCACTTTTGGTCCCTTATTCATACACATATATAAATATACGTCAAACAGAATCGTCTATTCCACATCTGTGTTTCATCTGATATTCCAAAATAATCATCACACACCAAGTGTAAAAGATGACATCACACTACAAGAAAAAAGCTCATAGACAAGGGTTGTCGTAGCCAAAAAAAACCCTTGTCGTAGGTGGTGTTGTCGTAGAGTCAGAAAAATTTCACTCATAGACAAGGGTTTTAAACCGTTGTCGTAGACCTCTACGACAACGGCATGACAACGGTTAAAAACCGTTGTCGTAGGTTGGCAGTTTTAAGATATGCGCTCATAGACAACGGTTTTTAACCGTTGTCGTAGATCCTTACGACAACGGTTAAAAACCGTTGTCCCGCCGTTGTCTTTTACTCTACCACAACGGTTTTTGGTTTTTAACCGTTGTCGTAGACATTTAAGACAACAGTTTAATTCAGTCAAAATTGTTGTCTTTTTAGCGTTGTCTTTTACTTTTGCATTTTACTATTATCATATATTGGTTGATATTCTAAATATACAAAAATTAAAATTCAACAAAATATACAAAATCAAAATATAGTCATATCAAATTAAAATATTTATATAATAGTTCATACAACAACTATTCATTGTAAATCCATTAATCACATGGTAAAGCCAAAAGTAAATCCAAAGCATCCTAATTTCACTAGCAAACTACAATACTTCATCCAAAATATCAAGAACCATTTACATGTACAATGCTAAGAACCCTTTACATCAAGAATCATCCAAAAACATCAAGAACCATCAAGAAGCCATGACTACAAATATGATCTCCAAAAAATCACCGGAGATCCCCAACGAATCAAATCCTAAAATGCTTTTCTCTCCACCGTTATCTGTACATCATATTCACGAAAAACAAACAATCTAGTCACAAAATAGAATCATTTGAAACAAAACAATCATCAAATGACCAACAATGGGGAAGCAACATAGACAAATCATCAATAATAGTCATTTGACATGAGATGATTTCACAAAATCATCAACTATAAACTGAAAATCATCAATCACATTGTCGTACGAGTGAATCACGTAGCAAGAAGATTATATATTATCTAAATTGTGAGATATACATTTTAACAATAAAAAACTAACACACAATTTGAATTTTAGTTTCATAATTAATGACATACAAATTGCTTTCCATATACATATATAGCTTACATATATGTATATATGAAACATGTGATGAAGTAAATCAAGTAAAAAAGAAAAGGGAAAAGATAGGAAAACACACCAAAAATTAAGAGAGAGAAAGCAATGATGAGTGGTTTGCCAATTCCTCCAATTTCAGCAGCAAAAATGGCAGCCAAACACCCTAATCCTCCACCTAGTATATGTACAATCAAAGTGTACAAGCATCCATTCACTAGGAATCCATTTAAGGGGCTGACATATAAACAAAAAACAACAAATGCATGATAGAATCTGAAATAAGGTATATATCAGAATTCATTGTCTAACTTCATAACTGGGGGTCAAACATGTGGTACTAAATATTTAAGATAGGAATTAAGATATTTCAGGTATGAAATACATGGTATGCTTAGAGTTAGGATGTCAATTAAATAGAAACTAACAGATAATACAAAAAATAACATCTTACGAATAAGAAACTACAAAGTGTAAGTAACCTTTTATTCATGAAAAATAACATCTTACAAATAAGAAACCACAAAGCATAAATAACCTTTTATTCATGAGAATCAGTACTGCAATTGAGTGCAAAATAGCACATTGATCAACAGAGATAATGGTTATGCAATTCAGAAACTAAAATTAAGAAATGCTAATCATTCACTGCCACTTAAAAGAATAGCTAGATTGTATCTCTAAGTATAAATGAATATGCAGACATCCAGATAAGGAGCACTCACTCAAGCAACAACAACAAAAAAGTGTCGACTGTGAAACACTCGAACACGTGCTTCAACAATGTGCTTACATTTACAATTGCAAGCAGTCCTCTATCGAATAAGCAAATGATCCCAAAAAACAAAAAGAACACTCCAAATCCCGTCAAACCAAGCCCAATTTATGACACAATACCAAGCAAAATTTTGATCAAAAGCTTGCAAATATGTCCAAGCTATCATTATTTAAATACTATTTCTCCAAAGCGAAACAACATAGGAATGAGGATCAAGTAACGTATTATATAAACAATCCATGATAGCTTAGCAGAGTTATGTAGAATCAAACAACAAATCAATTCATTCATTTATGATCACTGGAAACAACATTTGGTGTTTATTAACCAATTTCTTATAATTCTTCATAAATAATTTGCCCACCAACACACACAAGAATAACAAAATTAAAAGTGTAATCAACTCGCTTTTCCGATCATTCATTTCGAAGCCCACCATTTTTGTCCAATTCAATACAACGTTCTGAGATTTCTTAGCTGAAACTGGACTCCAAAATCCTGCAAAGTAAAATATACAATCATGATTCACGACACGATAAACAAATGAAGAAACACATAGATAGACGGCGAGAGCAGCAACTGGGGGCAGCGGCGGCGATGAGAGAGAGGGGGCAGCGGCGGCGATGAGAGAGAGAAGGGGAAACAGCGGCAAGGGGATGATTGAGAGATAGCTAGGGTTTTAAAGCAGCGGCGGCAATGAGAGACAAAGGGAAAGCGACGGCGTGGAGAGGAGGAGGAGATAGCTAGGGAGAAGAACAGACAGAGAAGCTCGAGAATTAGATGGAATTTCGGAGGAATTTGCTCGGAAAAATCAGAAAACATTTCAATTTGGAAAGCAAAATGGAGGGCTGCAGAATGAAATCAGTCTTTGCCCTCACAACAAGCATGGTCAGGACAATAAATACCACATACAGCAGATATCAAAAATTATTCAACCTTGTCGATAACATAATAAAGTTATTTGATGATACCTATCAAGTTCAGCATTATAACAAATAAGCGAGCACACACACACACACATGCATTGCTTCTATTACAATAAAATCACATAAGAAGGTCAGATCTATACGCATCAATAAATGTGAATAACACATCACAAATATGCGTGCAAACAAACACATTACACATCCATATATGAATTCAACTATACAATAAGACCTACAAAATCTTGAACTCGAGAGGCATCTAACTCCCCAGAACTTAATCCCACTGGAGAACTCAAATTATAATTTTAACTTTAAGATCCCTTACAACACTTAATACATTTTTATATCTCAAACCATTTTTGGAATTTCAAATCAAAAGGCATAAGCAAGTTAATCACCTCGAATAGAGCAGCAAGAAGCAAAATACGGTTAGAAAGTGACTTAGAGCCCGGTAACTTGACAGTATCGGAAATTTCCTTGATGGGTTGCAGCACAATCTCCGGCACCGTCGGCGGCTTCTCCGCCACCGCAACAGAAGCGGAAACCTTCAACTGGTTCATCTTTTTAACCGTAAAGATTGACGTTTTATTCAAAACCCACGAATTTCTCGATGAATTCGTCAAATTCTTGGATCCAAAAAACAATGAAGATCAAGTTGAAGCAGAAGATTTAGCATTAGGCGGAGGGAATGCGCGCAGCGAGGCGGCTGGAGGGGATGCGCGCGGCGAGGTGGCTGGAGGGGATGGGTGCGAGTGGCTGGAGGGGATGGATGCGCAGCGATGCAAGAGCTGAGAGGAGAGGCGGCTGTCGGCGACTTGGGTGCGTGCGGTGAGACGGCCGTGGCGTGGGTGCGCGAGGTGGGCTAGAGGCGGTGGGGGAGGCTGCTGAGGCGTGGGGAGGAGGCGTCGGTGAGGGCTGGAGGCGGCGAGGGCTGGAGGGGAGAAGGGAGGGGGGCGTCGGGCGACAGCTGGAGGCAGCGGGGCGGTGGGTGGAGGGAGGGATTTAGGGTTTCAATTTGGGGATTTGTATTTCAATTTTTACCCTATGTAATTTTCCACTTTTTACATTATATATCCTTAGTAATTTTTAAATTTTTACATATATAATGTAAATGTAATAAAAGAAAATTTATAAATTTTAACTTAGTATACAACAACGCTATTATGATATTACGACAACGCTAAAAATTTACCGTTGTGTTAGGGTACGATGACTACGTCTCTATGACAACCTCGTATCATAAGCGTTGTCTCAGGGCACAATAACTACACCTCTACGACAACCTCATATCATAAGCGTTGTCTTAGGGTTCAATTTTAACCTAAGACTACGCATCTACGACAACCTCAAGTCACCACTGTTGTCTTAGGTCTCAATTTTACGTTACGACTTCGCCTCTACGACAACGCCAATGAAAAACCCTTGTCTATGAGAGCATTTTTGTACTCTACGACAACGGTTTTATCTAAGACAACGCCAATTTAAGCTACGACAAGGGTTTTTTGATAAAACACATGTCTTAGGGGTGTAGTCTATGAGAGAATTTCTTGTAGTGTCAGCAATTTACACATGACATGAATTGAGAGTAATAATGAAATATAAAATGAAACAACACTTGAAATAGAGGATCCATTTGTTACTTTGCTCTCTCAAGTTTTACAAAATATGTTTTCTAATTTTATTTAATTTTAGCCTTGTTTTTAAGATATCATTCCTATACAATTCCCTTTTTATGTGTGCAACACTCTGATAGATATTTGCTACGCACATGTATTATCGTTGCATCTAGATTTATATAACGTTTTAAATAAATTTTAGTAATTTTTTTGTTAGTGTTATCCTCTCATTAATTGTGTGAAGCTCCAATAATTAGTCATTTGATGTTATTTAATTTTAATTACTATACTCCCTCCCATCTAATTAAAAAAAAAAATCATTTTTTCTTCTTCATTGTGCAACTTTTATTTTTAGTCAATTAACCTTATTCAAACCATTTACAATACATCAGTTCTCGATTATACTCATCCACTTTGTACTTTTCATACCCTACATTTATCTATCATTCTAAACAATTTGTTTAATATAGTGACGCCATTATAGAAAATTCATCTGAAAAGAATATTAGGCTTTTCAAACTTGATTCTTTTTAAATTTGGGACAATAAATGTTGATGGTATGATTTTGTTTCCATGTTGTACTAACCCAATAGAAAAGGCCCATCAAGATATGAATCAAGTTATATTACGGAATAATTAGACGGGCCAGTAAATATTCAGATATGGGCCACCGAATTTGGCCCATATTAAAAAGGTAAATGCAATTTTGTAAAAAAAATATGGTGGAATTTTTAGTTTTTTCAAACATCACTTTATCATATTATACTTGATTATCTGTAACTATATCCTCGAATATAATTTATAATATTTATTGATTAGTTTAATTAACTAATTTACGCATACAAAAAATCCAAATAATTAATTCGAAATTTTAAATTGAATGTTTTTGTACAAGTCATACATAAGACCAAATAAATTATGGCAAAATATTTTGTGCAACTGGTGTGTGGATCCGGGTCGACCAGTCCCACGTGCCTTTGACGTATGTTTTCACTAGCCCAAATGCGCTCTCACGCGCCCCCATGTGCCTGGTGGATGCGCTCAAACCCATCAAGATTCGCTTCAAGCAGTCATACCCTCATGTTAGGGTAACACTAACATAACATGAAGGTAACTTTAACATAACATGAGAGTCACTCTAACATAACATGAAGGTATAATTAACATTGTTTTTTACCTTCATGTTATGTTAATGTTACTTTCATGTTATGTTAGTATTACTTTCATATTATATTAGTGTTACCTTCGTGTTATTTTAGTTCAGTGATTTTAAACTAAGGGTATGAAATCTGGAGATGGGTCATATTAACATAACGCGAAGGTAACCCTAACATAACACGAATGTAACATTAACATAACATGAAGGTAACAACCAAAATACGCAAAAAAAAAGTAAAGAGGCGCGGGCTAGGCAGGCCAGCCCAACCCGCGCGCGGCCTCAGATCCGTGCAACTGGTGCACAGGAGAGTAACTCATAAATTATAGTATCTAATTTAAAATATGGTAGAAAACTAAAGGAGAGACAGATAGATTGTGGATACATTATCAAATTTTTTGACAAAGAAATACGTGACCCATACCATACTTCGCTTTGCCATTTTAGATCTTCCAACATCCATTACAAGATAAGATTTGTAACGATCTGATTATTTTGGCTTCTATTTACTTCTTCTTTTTATTTTATTTGATTTTTATTTTCTTGAATTTGTTGATCGTTTTATTCACGAGGTTTTGTTGCTTGATGGATTTCTATATTGGCTCCCTATAATTAGAATTAAATTTTCATTTTCATTCTATTTTGGTATACATCATACCCAGACAATATTTTATCATTAGACATGATGTATAAGGAAATTGCTAAATGAAAGAAAGATACTATTTTTTATGAAAACAAAATGCTAGCATTTTTTTGTAGTTGGTCCCTCAGGAGGTGGTCTTATGTGTGACCGCGCTTGAACACACTGGTGTCCAACGAAAAATCTATATCTATACTAAAGGAATAAACAAGAGTGACACATGTCACATTCTGGTTAATCCTATTTAATTATAATTTAATTTTAAATTAACTCATTTAGTATTTATAATCTATTATAACAGAACATTTAATGAGATAATAATAATTGAATAATAAAGTGTTAATAACTATAATTCATAATAAAATTGTAAATTATGAAATTTTGGAGAAACATTTTAATTAAGTTGATGTTTGCAATTATATTAATTGAAAACTAAAAATTTTCACACAATTGAAATTCAAACTCATACTAATTAAACTAAAAATTAATTATTAATAATAATAATAATTAAATTTCTCTACAAATAACAATTTTTAAATTTCTTAATTAGTATTAAAATACCCGTGTGATAAAGGGGACTTACGCTAATAAAAAAAACTCACACTTATGCCTCTAAAAAACATATTTATAGATTAAAATCATATACGTAGACTAGGGATGGCAACGGGGTGGGGGCGGGGCCGGGGGAGCACTCCCCATCCCCATCCCCACCAACTTCACAGGGAATTTTTTTCCTCATCGCGGGGAAAATTTCCTCCCCGTCCTCGCCCCGCGGGGATCCCCATTCCCCGTAGGGATTCCCCCAACAAAATGTTTTTTATTTAATTTTTTAATATATAGAAAAATAATATTTTAATATATAAAAATAATCCAAATAATTACATATAACTAAAATGTCAATAAAATCACCAAAAAATTATTCAATTCGTATAAAAGATAATATATTATTTAATTAAATTATCTTAAAAATACAATGATAAATTATATTATTATATTTTCATTAATTTTTTCAATACTTCAATGCATTTAGAAGAGGATGAAAAACGAGGGTTTTGTATTATTAATGTGTATATAAAAATATAATATATAATTTATAATAATTTAATTAAATTAAATTATATATATATAATTGGTGGGGGCCCACAGGGAACGGGGCGGGGAGTATGATCCCCGTCCCCACCCCGCCCCGCTAGCTACTCGGGGAGAAAATTGCCCCCGTCCCCGCCCCCGTGGGGGTATATTTCGGGAAATCCCCACCCCATTCGGGGCGGATCCCCGCGGGGAACGGGGATTCCCCATCCCACTGCCATCCCTAACGTAGACCGTGTCCAGAAGATGACAGTGCACCACAAACTGTTATTGTTTTTTGCACAAGGCAAAGTCGTGTGTGAGGAAAAAAATTCACATAATTATATCAGAACTACATACTTGTACGACCGTAATAATTGCGCACGGTCGACCATGTCTTGTGACACGATTGTGTTCCAGTGTCGTTCCATATAAAACGGTCTCGATGAGTTTTTCCATTTAAAATACACAATGACCGACGTTTTAAAAAAATAGAAAGAAAACAAATTCAAAGAACGAAAATGAAGTAGTTTAGGTAAAATGCCAAAATTATGAGATTGAGTTTAGATTGCTTAGGACAAGTTTGGCTTGCTAAGGTGGGCCCTAGGTGCTCCACTCCCTAAACAAAAATATCAATATAATTACAAATACAAAGAGTAGGACTTGGGTGCCCCCGGGGTACCGATCCAGATTATATATTTTTTTTTCTTTTTTTTTCTCTATTTTTTCCATTATCAGCGTCCCTTCTTCTTCTTCTTCTTCTTCTTCTTCCATTGTCAGTGTTCCCTTCTACTTCTTCTTCTTCTTTTTCTTCTACTTCTTCTTCTTCTTTTTCTTCTTCTTCTACTTCTTCTTCTTCTTTTTCTTCTTCTTCTTCTTCTTCTTTCGGTGTTTCATCGTCACAGCGTCATCTCTTCCGTTTTTTTTTTGAATGGGACGACCCCTTTCTCATTCTCCGATGCAAACAAGTTGATCGTCGTTGGATGTGATGATTTCATACTGATGAGGGCCAAGCTGGGGCGTAATTTCATTGGTGGGGCTGTTTCAGTGTGCACGAGCAGGGATGATTTGATCGAAGGGCAGTGTTCCGAGATTGGATGTGCACAAACTGCTATACCTATAGGGTTTAGGAGTTTTAACACCAGTCTTGACTCTCTAATGTACATGTAAACATACAGTCCTTTGATGCTTGTGGTTATGGTTTTCTTGGAGATCCTGAGAGGTTCACATTCAATGTGTTTGCTAAAAAAATGAGGTAGAATATGATATAAATCGCTGTTTTATTGTTTAAAAATATTAAACTCACCATACAAAATGTAATATCTATAGAGTAAATATGTAATACCTATAGAGTACACATGTGATACCTATAGAACAAAAATTCGAACAAATAATTCATACCTTAATTGAGTTAGTTTGTAATACCTATAGAGTATACATGTAATACCTATAGAGTAAATATGTGATACCTACACAAAAGTAAAAACAAATAATTCATACCTTTATTGAATGAACACATGATACCTTAAGAGTATACATGTAATACCTATAGAACAAAAAATCAATACCTTAATTGAGTAAGTTTGTAATACCTATAGAGTATACATGTAATACCTATAGAGTAAACATATAATACCTATCATTAAATCTCAAGAAATATAAGTGTAATACCTATAGGGTATATGCGTAATACCTATAGGGTATACATGTAATACCCATCACTGAATCATCAAATGGGTAATCAGGTGTGTGTGGGCACACACCAAATTTGCTATGGGCGCGCGTGGCGGCGCGTGGGCGCGCGTGGAGGCTGCCCACGCGCCAGGTCGGATCCGGGGGCACGGATCTAAGATCCGTACCCCCGGGGTACACAAGTTTTTGCCAATTACAAAAATTCGTGTGAGACGGTCTCACAGATTATTTTCATTAGACGAATCATTTTTACCAATTTATCAAATTCATATCCATAAATTTATATGTGAATTGTAAGGTGTGGGTCATGGGTTGCTCTGTCTCACATGAAATGATTTGTAAGACGGTCTTTACTCCAATATAATTTGTCTTTGCTTTAATATTAAAACATATACAAAAAAAACTATGGAAATGATGGCGAATAAATTCGTATTTCAAAACCAATTTATATAATAGGAAAAGATTGACATAGACAATCGACTTGCCTCAATTTTTTATTTTTTTTAATGTCCAAAATGAAATAGCTTTTGTACGGATGGCAAAATGGACCCGATCTGCGAGGACCCGACCTGACCAGTGGTGTTTGGGGCGGGGTGGACCCAACCCGTGCACAGGACGGACCTGACCCGTGCACGGGGCGAGGCGGGTTTGGGTACCCACAAAGCCCCGCCCTGCCTAGCCTAATACTAATATTAGTATACATAATATATATTGTAATAATTAAGTTTATATATATATATATATTATGATAAATAAGTGTATATGTGTGTATATATATATATATATATATATAAGTAATTGAGAATCATATTTTAATTAATTAAGTAAAAGACTAAAGTAGTAATATTACACGTAAAATAATGCTTTTAATTTGTTGTTGAGAGTGTAAAATAGTAAAATTAAATTCTCACTTCAAATTATTCAATCAAATAATTATTCAAATTATTTAGTTAATGATTTAATTAGATGTTTTTCAAATTATTTATGTTAAAATTGCAAATTGTTATTTATTTATTTTTTATTTTTTTATAAAAACGGGGCGGGTTGGATGGGGCACGGGTGAAAATTTCTGATCCGTGACGGGTCGCGGGGCGGGACGGGTAGTTCACTACTCGCCCCATTGCCATCCCTAACCTTTTGAAATGGTATGCAGGTTTGAATTTTTATTTCAAAATAAACATGCATTATATAATAAAAACCATAGACCAATATTTATAATGTAAATATAAATTTGAATTATATTGAAAAATATCAAAAATTTACAAAAAAAATAAAATAATAAGCCATGATAATTAGTACTCTAATATTCATATAGTTAAATACAATCTCATATAGAATATTTTTCTGAAAAATAAAAATAATAACCGGTGTATTTTCCGCATAATAATAGTACTTGGATATATACAAATACGAATGAATACTGCTAGAGAAATGTGGGCCAAATTTTAAGCCCAACAACTTATCAAAGATTTTACTTAAATAATTTTGTATCACTCAACTTTGCTGGTACTATTTATTGGGCCTTGGCCCATACTCTATCTTAAAAGTCCAAAATGTCCCTCATGAGTCATAACCTTAATGACCTGTTTTGTAACAACAACATATTTATAAACAATTAGTATTTTATTAATAACTCGGTTGTAAATTTTAATATTATTAAAAGAAATTTAAATAATAAGAAAAAATGAAAAAGTTGATGTCCAATTGATAATGAATGCTTTCTCTTTTTCTCTTCTCTCAAGAGTAGTTTTTCGTTGAAAAACATGTTCTCTTTCGAAAACAAACAGAAAAATATGAAATTTATTGTTAAAATATTCAAAATATATTTGTTATATAATGCAGATGGTTTAAGTTCTTTGGACGTTCAACAATCCAATCATATTGATGGTCAACATTAAATGTTTTCTTCATAAAATAATTGCCAACATTAGTGACTTAATAATTTTCAAGTTTTGATTATAAATACACATGGCCTAGAGGACACGTGCCTAATATAATATATATACACTGAGTTAATTGACGAAGTCAAATATTGTGTCAAAATATGAGGCTGCATAGTGTTTGAAAGATTGAATTTCCAAAAAAAAAAAAAAAAAGACCCATTATAATTTGTTGCATGAATAATAATTAATTAATATTTAGAGAATCCCACAAATGAAAATGGAAAAGTTAAAGCCAGGTCTTTTGTCTTTTTTTCAATGAGAGACATGACTTTTCAAATTAAAACCATTTTAGTGCACAAATAATGGGTCAGCTAGTTTACCCATTTTCTACTTTATTATTACTTAAATCTAATCCAATCAATCAAGGCCAGGCCTCACAATTAGGTTAAGGGTGACATGGGTTTGGAATTAATTAATTAGCTTAAGACATAGATTATGTCATTTTCAGCAACTTCATATGTTTAAATTTCCTAAGTAGAATTAAAACAAGTGAAACCAAACAAGTTCACCATCAATTTAGTTTGCTGCCTATAAATGTGGTCTTTACTCATTTCCCATAGATTTATTTTTTCTTAAAACTGGTCTGGATATATATGGTGAAGACCAATTCATTTACTTATTTGTCTAATTTTCTTAGAGACAATTTTGGCTTACAGCAAACGCCTTTAATGAAATGGAGCGAATTGCATTTATCTGAAGATCAATATGACATTTAAAGTTCGAGTTTTTTTGAAATTGCATTGTAATGTAATATTTATGTCCTTTTTTCAGACAATATATATAAATATATAATTGATATCCTGCAATTTTAACCAGAATGCATGAAACTCATGTCATAACACTCACACATTTCAAACAATGCAATACTTCGATTTATGTATAATTTGAGCAAAAATCTAATAGAAATTTTATTGAAACATATGTACCATGTTTCTTAATTAACTTTTATTGAAATTAATGAAATAGCAATTACATAAGGCAAAATGGTTCCCATTCATACACATATAATGATTTATCTTCTCAATACGAAATGAGAATCGAAAAACCCTAATTAGGAAACCCAAACTCTAAGGTTTATTTTAAAGATTTATCTTGGAAATCACTCAAAAATCTTCAAAACCATTTTGAGTGAGGATATCCACATTAATTAAATTAAATGGGACCCTCATAAATCATGTGAAGTTAGAAAGTAGAGAAAGAAGTAGAAAGTTTGTTCAAAGTTGCAGCAAATATGAGCCATAACCATGAAAGTAATACAAAAGTGGTTGTCCACAAGAAAGGGTGCCAAATGTTTTATTTTTTTGGAAATGTCTAAGACATGCTACACCACTTCATTATGGTGTTGCCTAAGTTTCAGGTCGATACAAGGCTCCTGCCTCTTTATATATATATATATATATATATATATATATATGCCCACTTTTTTTTAGCTTTTCTTCATCAATCCTACTTTTTTCCATTTTCATCCTTTTGCATATATCATCATTGGATCTTTTCTTATTATTACTTACTGATTTTGATACACTTGATTGAATTTTGAAATGCTCTTTTTGCAGGTTTTTGGATTATGGAATTTGAAGACACATCTTCCACTCTTTAAGGAGGAAAAAAAAAGGTCTCAAGTGTAGGGTCGTTACAAAAGATCAAGAAACATTTGCTTAATTTTGATTTTGTCAAAATTGATTTCGTATATATCTCTCGAACTAGCTAAATGAGATATAAAGTTTTTTTTAATCTATAATAATTGCACTTAAAGAAGGGTAGATTAGTCTTTCTACCAACTTTTTTTTTTAATCAGTATGTAAAATCATAAAATGACACATATTTTGAGATGGAGTGAGCAAAATGTCAATAAAAGATTCAATCTTAATCTGCCATCATCTGTAGATTTCAATCTTGATCGGCCATGATCTGTAGATTACAATTAAAGGGATTTGAAGCCTTTCTTTCTAATTCAAATTTAGGATGTGTGTTTTTTTCCTTCTAAATCCATGAGTGAGCAACAAATGTGTACAATTGACAATAATCTCTGTAAATGCAATTAGAGATCATATCGCATATAGTTTGATAATACAGCTTTCGACTTGACAAATTTCATGAATAAAAAATGTTGGAGTTTTTAGGACCTAGGTATGATCAGTATCTGTCCAACTTCTATATTCCACGTGTATACCACTATTAAACTACATGAATTCTTTCTTATTTAAGCCACATAATTAAAAGAGTGTGACATAAGTAAAAGTGAGGCAGAGGAATTTGACATGGTTGGTTCCAAACCACATAGAAAAGGGAGAATAGCATAAAAATTTGCCCATATAAACTGAAGAAGCTGTGTTAATCAAAAGGCATGATTCCATAATATTGATGCAAATAGAAACATATAGACTAAGGTTGTGATGATGGCAAAACCAAATTGGCTAAAGATAGATTCTTTTGTGTGGTGATGCTCCTATCCCCAACTTATCTTCTAAAATCATATTCCTTAGCTCATGTGATGTGGTGTTGGGTATTATTCATATATACTTATAAAGGAATGAACTATCTAATCTCAAAGTTGAGATCGACTCACTCATTTATAATATATCTTTAATTATGGGAACCCAAATTCAATATAGGGAATATATTAACAGCCCAGCTACCATACCTATCGTGGGTACCTTAATATGTGACCACCGCTGACGTGTCAAAAATTTATAGTATATCAATTAGTTTCAATTTCTATATAATGAGAAGATTAAATTATTATATATTAGCAATTGACATGTTAAGAGTTCTCCACCGTTGACGTTTTAGCATTTTCCGCCTAAGAGTGAATCAAGGGAGTCTAATTAATGAAATAAATAAAATGGAATATGGTTTTGAGGTAGCAGACATTTGAATAGTGATGGGAACAGAATTTGGAAACAAGAAATTAAATAATGAGTTATATATATAGTTTAAAGTTGGTTGCTTGACAAATAATTAATTACTAAAAGAGGTGGGTGATCAATTCAAATGGGTGTGAGTGGGATTGACATGTGCAGAAATAGACAACGTCAATTTTGGTACAATTAACCCTTGAATTGTATGACACATGTCACCAATTCTGTTTAGAATTCGAATCATTTTTTTGCTCTAAAATATGAATGTAGCAGCTGTATATTGTTTACTACCAATTTACAATTATTAAAGGAGTGAGTGGTCGAAAATAGTCCAATCACTATAATATGGGATAAGAATAGTCAATACTAGGTTGAAATCCCAAAAATAGTCATTGATTGACATAAAGTAAAGTTGAAAATTGCAGCGAATCTTGGCAGTAAAATGACAGGATTCTTGTCCAACTTTGACTAAAATGTAGCAACAAATAGGTATGATTTTCGTATATCATTTCAAATACTTGGCTTGAAAATCAATTTCCTCTCTTCCAAACCATAATTTATATAAGTTGGTTTGAATTTGTACACGAAGAGTATGTTGTTTAAGGTCAAAATTAGGGTTACATGTAACCCTAATTTTCAAATAATAATTTTCGAATAACCTTAAAAAGAATTCGAAAATAATTTTCGAAATTTTTTTTAGGGTTACACGAAAATGTTGAGGGGTACACGAAAATGTTCTTGTAGGGTTACACGAAAATTACTCTTGTCCGAAAATTACATATAATTTTCGAATAACCCTAAAAAAATAAGGTTATTTGAAAATTATCACCTTTATTTTCGAATAACCCTATTTTTTAGGGTTATTCGAAAATAACACATGTGTTATTCGAAAATTGATTTAAGTGTGACATTGAAAATTGATTTTAAAAACCCTTATTCGAAAATTATGTGCTTATTCGAAAATTAAATCATTTGCTTATTCGAAAAATTGATTTTTGCATGCATTGAAAATTGATTTTAAAACATGTGCTTATTCGAAAATTAAAGTGTGTGCTTATTCGAAAAATTGATTTTAAAACATGTGCTTATTCGAAAATTAAAGTGTGTGCTTATTCGAAAAATTGATTTTAAAACATGTGCTTATTCGAAAATTAAATCATGTGTTTATTCGAAAATTGATTTAAGTGTGGCATTGAAAATTGATTTTAAAAACCCACATGTGTTATTCGAAAAATGATTTAAGTGTTATTTGAAAATTGATTTTAAAACTTCACATTTTCGTGTAACCCTACACAATATTTTCATGTAACCTTAATCATTTTCGTGTAGCCCTTCAACACATTTTCGTGTAATCCTATGAAAAAAATAGTTGAACCCTTAATTTTTGGTGTTTTCGTGTTAAATTTAATACATGCAAAAGCTATACTATAAATTATGCCAGAAAAAAGTTGGATGTGGATTTTCGTGATTTTTAAATGTCGAGAATAATTCATCTGGGAGCACTTAAATATGCTACACAAGAATACCCAAAATAGTCAAAAGTTAAAAAGAATCTCTGTCTCTGCAACAATTCTCTGACAAGATTGATAAAAAAAAATTGTCATTTGACTTTTATTCACTTTATGTCAAAATCAATGACTATTTTGGGTAAATATTATAGTTATTAGGTTAAAATGTGAATATTAATTTAGTTGGGGTCATTTTTTTCATAAATTATAGTGAAGATGTTAAATTGGGGTATTTTGTGATGCACATATAAGATGCTAACCGATAGTAGCTCATATGTCAATATTCATACCATATATGTTACCATGCATCATGTGATCATTGTGATGTATATATTATATATAATTGTAGTGATACGTTATTACCCAAAAATAATTTAATGATAATAATACTAATAATTATAATAATAGTAATATTATTGTTATTGTTATTTAACAATAAATTTTATGAGATAACCCATAATCCATCTAAAATAAAATTTGACGTGTGAAAATAAATTTGAGTTATATACAATGAATTTCCATCTCATCGAATGACATCTATGACACTAAAATAAGAAAATAGTTATTTGCGACAACATGGTGGTGTCCCTTACCGACAATGTACATCATTTGTACAAAAAAATGCTAGAAAACTTTGAGGTAATAATTTAGTGAAGGAATGTTGCTGTAAAATGATGATTTTTGCAACAATCTTCAATGTTTTTTCGACGATATTTTGTTGTTGCTAAAAACTTTTTTTTTTTTTTTAGTGAGATTATATGGCACATACATATATGTGAAGGTATTTGGTGAGTGAATCGGCCATGGAAGAACAAATCTATTACATTTGATGTTATATCTTATGTTTCATAACTTTTAATATATATTATATGTTCATTAATGATGTCATTTAATATGATGATTATTTTGGAATAAAAAGTGTAATAGAATATCCGAGATGGAGGTAGAGATATGAAAAAGAAAATTCCTCTCTTATTCTTTCTTCTTAGGGTAACTTCACCTCCAAC
Organism: Scutellaria baicalensis; assembly: GCA_005771605.1. Classification (NCBI taxonomy): domain Eukaryota; kingdom Viridiplantae; phylum Streptophyta; class Magnoliopsida; order Lamiales; family Lamiaceae; genus Scutellaria; species Scutellaria baicalensis. Next base: position 39,022,415 of record CM016721.1, read on the forward strand.
CTATTCCTTTTTTGAAGCTAACCATGTGGCTGCCATTACACTACATCATATATTATATTATTCTTATTTTAAGTAAATTGTTTTTTCCTTTTGAAGATTTTGAAACTTAGCTTTTAATTTAGAATATCATAAAAAGATACGAATATATAGTAAACTTATAAACCAAGCTAAAAGGGATCATGGGACGTGCCCTCAAATTCAAAGAATCTCTAAATCTTAATTCTTTCAACAACTTCCATATTTGTTGGAAATTTGAACTTCAGAAATTGTAAGAGCACCAAAAAAATAAAGAGTTACTCTCTTGTGCACCAGTTGCATGGATCCGTGCAACTGGGCCGCGTGCGGGCTGGGCTGGCCTGCCCAGCCCACGCCTCTTTACTTTTTTCGCGTGTTTTGGTCGTTACATTCACGTTATGTTAGTGTTACCTTCGTGTTATGTTAGGGTTACCTTCACGTTATGTTAATGTGACCCCATCTCCAGATTTCATATTCTTAGTTTAAAACCACTGAACTAAAATAACACGAAGGTAACACTAATATAACATGAAGGTAACACTAACATAACATGAAAGTAACATTAATATAACATGAAGGTAAAAAACAATGTTAATTATACATTTGTGTTATGTTAGAGTGACCCTCACATTATGTTACGACTACCTTCATGTTACTTCATGTTAGTGTTAATGAGGGTAACACTAACATAACATGAAGGTAACTCTAACATAACATGAGGATATGACTGCCTGGAGCGAATTTTGGTGGGTTTAAGCGCATCCACCAGGTGTGTGGGGGCGCGTGAGAGCGGGTTGGGGCACGTGGGGCGGGTCGACCCGAGTGCATGGATCCTAATTGGATCCATACACCAATTACACAAAATATTTTATCAAAAATAAAATATAGTTTAATGATCTTCTATTTTTTTATTCTTTTACCCGATTCAATATGAATTATAATGAGTTTGGATAGATGGAGTGTTTCATACGTATCGGCGGATTTAATTTGATTGGAGGGTATAAATTAATGAATAAGTCTAATGTGTTAGATCCATGGACTCGGATCGGATCCGGGTTACCCGACCCGTTTTTTTTTTTTTTGCCCTACCTTTTTTAAAATTTGGTCATGCTTTTACTTATGTTAAGAATACATTTATGTAATGTTTAAGGATACATTTAGGTTATATTAAGGATACCTTTATGCCCAGATTTCATACATTTACGTTACGTTAGACATACTTTTAGATTATGTTAAGGATACATTTAGGTAATGTTTAGGGATACATTTACGTTATGTTAAAGATATATTTATGCCAAGATTTCATATATTTACGTTACGTCAGACATACATTTAGGTTATGTTAAGGATACTTTTATGTTATGTTAGAGATATCTTATACATAACATAGTTGTGTTACACATTTTGTACACAAATGTATCTCTAACATAACATAACATAACATAAATGTATCTTTAACATAATCTAAAAGTATCCTTCATATAACGTAAATGTATGTGACCTGGAGTGAATTATAAAGGTATCAAATCAGGATTTCAAAGGAACCTGGAATCACGATTTCAAAGGTATCCTTAACATCACCTAAAAGTATCCTTAACATAACCTAAATGTATGCTTAACATAACCAAAATGTATTCTGAACATAACTAAATGTATCCTTAACATAACCTAAAGGTATGCTTAATATAACCAAAATGTATTAACATAATATGGTATGTAACCTGGAATCAGGATTTCAAAGGTATCCTTAACATAACTAAAAGATATCTTTAACATAACTAAAATGTATCCTTAACGAGCGAATTTGAGTGGATTTGAGCGCATCCACCTAGGCGCATGGGACGCGCGTGGGAGCTCGTACACGCGCGGGTCGGGTCATGCAACTGATGCCCAAAAGTTTTTGTGTAAATAAATTGGAGAAGGACTTGGGTGCCCCAGGGTACGGATCCTAAATCCATGCCCCCAACCCGACCCGGATCATATATATATATATAATTTTTTTTCTCCTCTCTTCCTTCCTTAAGCAACGTTTCTTCTTCTTCTAAAAATCACTCAAATGCCAATGAAATTTTTTTGCGAAATACCATTGGAAGTTTGCAAAATTATGTTGGAATTCTTGATTCCAACGGAATTGGACCGTCGGAAAAAGGTGTGTTGGAATTTAAAATTCCGACGGAAATTCCAACGGAAAAACAATTCCAACATTACTTTTCCATTTTAATATACAACCACCAATAAATTTCCAACATTACTCCAACGGAATTTCCAACAACATTGAATTTTGTTGGAAATTCTATTGGAAATTATAAAAATTCCAATAGAATTTTCAATAGCGTTGAATTCCGTTGAAAATTCTGTTGGAAATTATAAAAATTCCAATGGTTATTATTTCCGTTGGAATTTTCTGTTGGAATTTGATTGTTTCTAGTAGTGTATTAGTTTAAATTAAAAGTGGTATATTTCGAATTCTAAATCCATAAGACCCCATTCATTTGCTACTATAAATTTTAACTAATTTCTCAAATTATTCAATCCATAAGATTACTAATTGATCATTTTTCGATGTGTTTCAATCAAGGAATTTGAAATACATAATTTGAAATGAATGAATTTCAAATCTACTAAAAGTTAAGGTGGATTCAAAATCCAATCATATTATTCTAAAATTAGTATAAAATGAAAATTATGAATTTCAAATAAATTTTTTTCCAATCACCAATGAATTTAGTACTATAACTTCAAATTTCTTAAACTTTTTATTTCAAAAACAAGTATTTCAAATTCATGCAAATTACAATATTTTAAAATTTATTTCCATTAAAATAGTTCAAAAATCATTTTTAAGTAAAAGACATGTAATATCAGTCTTATTACCCTACCCATCATGAACAATTGATATGTGTCCAATGCTAAGGTGTCAATTATACACCATATCAAATAATTTCATTTTTATATAACGAGAGGATAAGATCATTACACGTCAGTAAATGACATATTAAGAGCTGTTAACTATGAACAATTTAGTATTTTCCACTCAAATACATATCAGTTCAAACATTACAAATGAATTTACGATTCTGAATTTCGAATTATTTCTCTACTTGTAAAAATATATTATCATTGCTTCACAAGTTTAGGTTGATTATTTGTTCAATAGATTTGCATTTGATGTAAAAAATCAAAAGAAGCTTAATTTCTTGTTGGTTAGGGCCAAGTCAACCAAGACCGATCTTGCTATTGCTCTCTCCTCTTTTGGTTGGACCAAATTGTAAAATTATCACAAAACCAAATGTTGAGTGTGAAATAAAAAATATTAAATTATGCTTTTTAGTGCGCTAAAAAATTAAATAAACCATTTTCTAATTCGAATTGGACTGTTTCACTTGCATTAAAGATGTTTATTCTCTGATAAAACCCCTTGAAGAGACACCTGTGCATGTGCATGTGCATGTGCATGGCTCACAAATCCACTGCTTCAAGAGTTAGATTAATTAATACGTTTATATATATATAACAAAATTCATGTGTGGTTTACAAGTCCACTAATTCAAGAGTTAGATTAATTAATAAGTTCATATAGTAAATTTGGTCTTGCCACCTTATATATGATCAACATATTTTTCGTTCAATTAGTGGATGAGATCATTATATGTCATTGTTGAACATATTAAGAATTACATACGGTAGACGTTTTATATTTGCTTTAAATGTTTTTAACTTCCAATGTGGGATTAAGTGACTTTTCACATTTACCATGGACGTTTTATACTTTAAAATTCCATTATTCTTGTAACTTATGTGTTATTTCACCTTTATAAGATAGGTAGATTGTGATGATCAGTGTGTAAACCCTCGTATTTACTCCAAATATAGATTAATCTTTAAACATTTAATTTTTCTAAAATCGATTACATAACCACCAAAATACCTCAAAGTGGTCTCTATCACCACACTTTCAAAACCAAATTTCTTAATCTTAGTTCTTAAAGAAGGCCTGTAATATATATTTTATATAGTACATTTTATATTAATTGTCATTTTAGAGGTAAAATCTTGTTTAATATTGATTGTTTTTTTATTATTTTATCATTGTTTTTACCCTTAACGTCAATCTGTAGAAGATTGTCAATTTATATTAAGTTGGGAATATTATAATGAAATAATTTAGAAATAGATAAATAATAAATCAATATAATTTGGAATGACGGGAGAGATAATTATTGTCTAAGAGTATATTTGTCAAAATCCTATTCTTCTTAATTTATGACAGAAACTCTAGAAAGACACTTGATATAAAATGGATGACACATTAATTAAATTATTATATATTTGATTGTAAACAAATGTATAAAAAAAAAATGAGTGAATTTTATATGAGACGAAGACTTAGTTTATATGGATCAATAAGGCAGAACAATTCATTCGATATAGTCACGATCAAACCTAAAGACCATTAACAAAGATTTGTCTCACATAAGACTTTATACGAAATTGTTTCACATGAATTTCTATGAAAAAACCGAATTGTTTTCAAATAAATGCATAAAAATAACAAGAATTTAATTGTTATGAAGAGCATCTCCAATGCTTAGGAAGATGTTGACATGACAAAAATTGCTATTCACTTTTTAAGGTAGAAGATGGTTGGGGAAGAAGGGGTAGAGGTAAAGGGAGAAAGGAAGGATAGAGGTTTTGCTACCCAAGAAGAAGGAGAAAAAGGAGGAGGGAGGAGAAAGGAATAAGGATAAAAATATCGGTTTTGGTGGATATATCGGTACCTTGATTTTACGGAAATATCGATGGATATATCGGTTTCGGTGGAAATATCGGTACATTTATTTTCCAATATTTACCGATATTTTCTCGATATTTACCGATATATATCGATATTTTCCGATATTTATCAATATTTTCCCTATATTTACCGATATTTACTGATATATTCCCGATATTTTCATATATTTTTCAATATTTACCGATATTCCACCGATATTTCCTTGATATTCACAAATTTTTTTATAATTTCTTACCTGAAACCAGTGATATCGAAATTGATATCAATATTTAGCCAATAATTATTGATATTTCATTTATTTTTTTACCAAAAAAATGAAAATATCAGTGATATATCGTTACAGCCCGTTTTTGTTTCGATCACGTGAAAAAACAGAAATATCGGGGATATATTGGACATATATCGGGACATTTTCATCCTTGGAAAGGAAGGATGAAGAAGAAAATGGGGAGAGGAGAAGAGGGCGTGCCCACACCGCAAGAAAACTCAGCTTCGCTTTTGGCGCGTGACCTCCACACGCGTGTGACGTGGGGTCTGCGCGCTTTATTCTTTTTTTCTTTAACTAGTAGTGTACCTGTGCGTTGCATAGTGTATTATATATATAATTATTAAATATATATATATATATATATAATAACATATAAAGTGTAATGATTATTATTTTAACAAAAATATATTGATACTTTTTTAATTTGTATTAGTATAAAGCTAGGTATTTTAATTTTAAATTTATGTCATTATAAATAATTATATTCGAAAATATTAGAAATTTGAAATATGTAAAGTAATATATTAATCTATGGATTAAACAAACAATTGAAAAAAATTGTGTCAGAACATTACATGGGTAGTGAAATTTTAAAAAATAAATTTAATGTCGAAAAAGAAGTTATATGTATTAGAAACATTATGATTTAAGTATTGAGATAAATAAATTTATATTTTATTGACATTTATAACTATAAATATACACGCATTTTAATATATTTTTTTGGTTCAACGCCACATAGAACTCATTTATTTTAAATCAAATAAAAAAATATATCAACTTATCAAATACATATGAAAATCTCTCTTGCTATCTATTTAAATGAAACAATTCAAAATTGGATTTAATCTACACATTTTGAATAAAAAAAATTATGAATAATAATTATAAGATTGATAAGTTAATATATCAGGGAATAAGAATGATGAAATTTTAATTTGTGAAAAACCAGAAAAATTTACTTTGTCCAATCCCTTATGTCACCTCAATTAATCAGAATATAAATATAAATAAAATTTGACAACAAATAAATATAAAATAAGAAAGATAAAATAAAATATATATTTGTATATTTCAAATGAATAAGTTGGTTAACTTGCAATAATAATTTTTATCTAATTTTTTCTATTTAATAAGTTTTATATGTGTAATCTATTATGTACAACTATAATAATTTTTATTTCTACATTTTAATATCAATTTACAATAAATTAATATTATATATCATAAAAACGTTTAAAAATGAAAAATCATTGAAGCCCACACACATACATTTCCATATTTCAGTTTGATAAATTTTATATGAATATCAAATTTAAGATCATTAAATAATGATTGATTTTATATATTATATATTTAAAATTGATTTAAAATAGGGTAAATTACAAAAAACAACCCCAACTATCGACTTTTTTAAAATTGCAACCTAATCTGATTTTTTTTTTTTAAAGATTTTCACCCAGTCTTTCTGTAATTTTACTGATTGCAAAATTTCCGGTCATTTTTCCGGCAACTGAATATGAATTAATTTTTTTCACTTTGCAACCCAAACTTTAATTTTTTGTCCAATCGCAAATCATGATTTTTTTTCACTTCACACCTTTATGTTATATATATGAGTGTGACATTTATGTTGTATAAGTGTTGATCGATATTCATAAAATAAATATCAAGGAAATATTGGTCAAAATTGGTGAAATATATGTAACATCGGTAAAAAATCATTGGAATATTAATAAATATCGAGAAAATATCGGAATATATTGATAAATATAGGAAAAATAACAATAAATATATGTACCCATATTTCCATTGATATCGATATTTTCACGATATTTTCGTGAATTTAAGTTACCTATATTTTCACCGGAATCTAAATTTTCATTCTTGGTTGCAATCCGATAAAAACACAAAGTTCATGTTGCAATTAGATAAAAAAAAAAAAAAAAACAAAGTTTAGGTCGCAAAGTGAACAAATTAATATCCATTTCGCCGGAAAATTTACAATCGACAAAACCACCGAAACACTGGGTGGCAATCTGAAAAAAAAAAAAGATTAGGTTGCAATTTGAAAAAAGTCGATAGGTGAAGTTATTTTTTGTAATTTACCCTTTAAAATAAGTACTTAAAAATAAGATGAGAGGTAATAAATATATAATCCCTTATTTCATCTTATTTATCTATTTATTTATTTCATTTGAAATTTCTATACAATACATACTAAATTGAGTATCATAATTGATTTCTTAAATTAAATATTTATTTATTTGTATTGAATTTCTTAAAATACAATAAATAGGTTTATTTATTTTTATTTGTATTGAGTTTCTTAAAATACAATAAATAGGTTTATTTGTATTTATTTATATTGAGTTTCTTACAATAAATACAATATGAAAGCAATTAATAGGTTTCTTAAAATAGTAATTATTTAATAGGTAGATAATTTATTGCAGTTATTTTTGACAAAATATCCTACTTTTATATATAGATATAGATTTTCCTTCTTTCCTTTGATGCAAACTCACTCAATAGAGTTTCTGCCTGTTTTTTAGCCCTTTTTAAACAACTATTTCTCCAACGAGAAAGTCTTGAGTGAGACCGTCTCACGGATCATGTTCATGATCCGTGAGACGGGTTAACCCATAACCCACATTCCACAATTCATATATAAATTAGTGAAAATGAATTTGATTTATGGGTTACAAGGATCCGTCTCACAAAAACACTTTGTAAGACCGTCTCACGCAAGTTTTTGTGTTCTCTCCAACAAATACTTTTTTTTTTCTTTTCAAAATTTAGAATTTTTCCACTATAAATACATGATATAATTCATAAATTTTTATCACTTCCTAGAATTTTCAAACATCAATTTCTACGAAATCTTATACATCTCTTTGAGTAACATGGATAAAGATTCTTAAAAGAATTGGTTTCATTCTTCCAATTCCAGAGAAAATAAATAACAATATCCTTCCTCAAAATTTCAATATCTGTCCTCAAGATGGCAGTTCCCACCAAATTTCCTTATACATCCTCCAAATTTCTCAAAAGGTCAAAACTTTTAACCCAATTTATGTATGCACCACAATTCCCTTTCATGCCACCTCCTCTATATGGATTTCCTCCGACCATGTGATCAAACCCATCAAGGAGATTCAATACAGATGGATCCAACACAGACAGAGACACTCCAACTCTATCATGTCAAAAATCGTCTCCTTTCTCACCACAATGCTCTTCAATAGGTCTTAAGAATATCTATCTCGTGCCGATCTATCAAGTGCTGAAGAAGTAAACACTTCTGAGCATAATCAAATGACCGTGTACAGTTACGCATAAAATGAGTTTCTTATAAGTTGTTGTCTAGATATTAGCACTGATTTGATGGTAGGTAATGCTCAAAAGTTGCAATAAATTTGGATCCGAATTGCCGATGCTTACAACAACAATTAAATATATATTTCTCAATTTTATTTTTGATGTTTTACCAAATTAAATAAATATAAAAATTTTAAAAATAATTAATCATGTCATTTTAAATATGATGAATTTTTATTATTATAAAAAATTTAATAAATATAAGTAAATAATATAGATATATTGAGTGAATTGATAACGAGACTCATTAATAGTTACATTTTGGGTAGAAGTGCCGGTGAGGTATTTGTTTAGAACCCCACATTGATATTTTTATCATGTATTATTAATTAAAATGATGTTGGATTAATTGATGCTAACATATTCTTATGTGTGTGTTTTATATAGTGTGGTGGTGTGTGTTACACAGCATTAATGCATTTTTAGCTGACAAAGGAAAGGAATCTACTGTCATGTGTCATGTCCATGCAGTAGAGTTCAAAGTTAATTTGTCCTTTTCGTTTCCTTTTTCTTCCTCACTCCATTTCGTCTTTTTTTTTTCTTCTTTTTTCCGTTTCTTTTATTATTTTATCTTTTTATTCGATTGTATTAATTCACTTTAATAAGTATTTATTTTATTTTACTTAGAATTAGTGGATTATGAGACTCATATATAATGATTGAATTTATATTAAATTAATATAAACGTGTAATTTTAACAAATAGATATTTTTAATTAGTGTGTTGGTATATGAGTCTCACACTAAAATTGTGCGCTAATAATCCACTAATGTGGATGTTAAAAAAGGAAGATGTTTTTTCACTTACTAATTGGATTTTATGCATTGGAGATGATCCAATGAGAGAGAGAGAGCAATGGAGATTAGCCACGTGGCCCATCCATCACGTATCCTACGTGATAACGCCAGCTATTTCTGTGCTGGCATTGCCTTCCTACACCAAAGCTTTTATTTTAAGAATTATTTTATTCTTATTTATTATCCATCATATTATGTTCAATGGGTACATGTAGTAAGTTGAAGTTTAATTTTCATTTTAGAGAGTGGAAAAAAAAAAAAAAACCCACAGTATTTGCATGATCTGTACATTTAAGAACATCCCCTAAGATAATACTTACCTCGTTCTTACAATTTATTATTGTTAAGTTAATTTTTTTTTAGGTAAAATCACCTCACGAATCTCATTTTGTGAGACGGTTGGATAGGTCGAATACAAAAAAGTAGGCAAAAACTTTTATGCATTCGGGCGCTTCCATGCGTTTCACGCACCCCCATGCACCCCACACGCCTGAGTTGATGCACTCAAATCTACTCAAATTCGCTCAATGTGTCGTACACTTACATTATATTGACATACTTTTATATTAGGTTAGACATACATTTATGTAATGTTAGACATACATTTAGTTATATTTGTAATACATTTAGTTATGGTAGTCATACCTTAATATATAATATAAGATATGTCTAATATAATATAAAATTATATTTATCATAATATAAAGTATGACTAATACTACGTCAAAATGTGTTGAAATTAGAGTTTTTTTTTTAAAGTTAAAGATATGAAATTTGGGTATGTCTAACATAACATGAAGGTCATAACCAAAACTAAAAAATCAAACCCGAAAAAAAATGGGTCAGGTGGCCCAGATCCGACCCGGGTCATGCACCCGGTGCACAGAAGATCTTCTCAAAAAAATATAATATTTTCCACTATCAGATAATATTTATATATATATATATTAAGTAATACTTTTGTACTTAATCGGATCACTCAATATATGCAGATCCTAGATTGTCTAGATGTTGCATAATATAATACAAAAATATTATTTCATATATAAAAATTTATTACCTAACACACAAAAGTAGTAAATAATTAAATTACCACATCTAGTCCAACCCTTCTTTCAAAATCTGTAAGATGATTTCATTATTTCATACGACACATTATATTCTAATTATTAAAACTTTTGTTAGGTAGTTAGCTTGTTGACTTGTTCCAAGAGAATGATTTTACTATTCATATGGAGACGTAGCATGTGGTGACAATTACGTACGTTGCAAGCTATTTGTATTTTGGCAAGTGTAATTTTCTTTTAGAAATTAAAAATAATTTTTAAATGATAATAAAAATTTATATACCCGGGGACATATAGGAGCACAGATCTAAATGTTATACATATATTTTTTAGGTGTTATATATATACATTACAAGTGTTATGTTTCTTGGTGTTATACATATACTTTACAGGTATCATATGTCTATAATAGTATATATGTAATACCTGAAGAGCATACACATGATACCTATAGAGTATATATGTAACACCATATGATGGTTAAGTTGGGGACACCATACCCCGGGGCACACACAAGTGTGACTCTTAAATGATATATTCATGTTAAGGAAAATCACACTTATAGATTTCAGTGAATGTAAATTTATACACGCTAAGAATCAATAATGAATATTATTGGAGATAAGTATATTATAGCCACATGAGATGCAAGCTATATATCACACTATCAGGCAACATGTTAGACTTGAAGAAGATATATATTATACTTTGGATAAATATGTGAGAAAAAAACAATTAAGATTGATGTTTCACACTAAGAATCAATAATGAATATTATTTTCCGTTGGCTCTCATATGGCTATGTCCCTGGAAATTAATAAGTATATCACATTGGAGATGTTATTAAAGGGAAACATTCTAGGAACGAGAATGTTCATTTGTGAAAACCTGCATGCAAATTTTGCATCAAAATGTTTACTATGATCATGTTCTTAATGTGAAATTTACATTGCGTGATCAGTCATTTGTATCCGACAACATTAATCGTTTTGAGAGGAATTAGAGTCTTTAATAATTAATACTTATTGCATCACGATTAATTTTGTGAAGTGAGTGCTTTCAATGTTTCAAACTATAATTTTGATGTAAAATTAATATCACTATAGTGTCAAAAATATCCTAAAAACCAAATCAATATTAATTCTCATATAAAAACATGCATTGATATCGATCCGCCATCTTATTAAAGAGATAATTATTGAAAAATCAATGAGTGGATTTCCTTATCAAGGCTTTTGATGCACAACAATTCTTAATAATACTATCAAAAAAGTTCGTAGTTCATTGCATTATATAGTATTCTTTAAAAAGAATAAAAAAATTGATAGTTCGAAGATGCATGCCCTAAAAATTTTTGCATTACATACCTTTTTTAATATATTTTTCATGCATGTAATTATTTTGCATTTTGAGGTTTACAGACTATTACACGTGAGATGAAGATTTCCTATTCATATTTTATAAAGCTGCTGAAATGAATATTTAATAAGTTTTACATCTTTATTATTTTAAGCCACTTAAATTAAATTAAGAAGTTGATCATGAATTTGGGTAGATATTAGTCATGATATTAAGTTAACCCTATACCTATAACCATGAGAATGCATTAAAACTTGAAGTCTTTAGGCTGGACTGGCACACCAAATCACAACCCAACTTAACTTAATCGAACCGAACTGAATCGGCCACATCTTCACTCATTGGTCATGTCTTTCTCCACCCACCTCCACCTTCCCTTCCTCCGCGTTTCGCACTTTAACTGGGCTTTATTTTTATTTACAAAAATCTAACCAATGATAACTAAGATTGAAAATGACAATTATAAAGCTTTTTTTCTTTTTTAATAGTAGAATAATTAGTAGATTATTATTAGAAAAGAAAATCACAGGAATTATGTTATGAATAAAAAATCATATTCTAAACTTTTCTTCTTTTTTGTTTTTGTTTCTCACAACTTTTCTTTTTTGGTTCTCATGCTTGTTCAAGGAATAATATTCTTTTTCTATCTAAAAGAAAGTGTCAAGCTTGAAATTTCAAAATTATATGTTGATTAGAATTTATATAATGTCCTTATTATTAACTCACAACAGACCTAGGATAATGGTTTTATGTGTAACTAGAAAGTGAATAAGTGAAAAGTACTGATCATTATAAAAGTTATACCTTTAATTAATTGATCACTAAAATTTGCAACTCGAAGAAATGAAACTTGATGTGGGAATGATGAGGCTATCGATGTGGGAAGGATAAGATTATAGAAAACTCTTGCATCACTATCCCGAAACACCTCACCCCCAGAATTTACGAAATAACAATCTGGCAGAATTGTCTTCATACAAATGCAGAACTACTCCTGTGCAGATGTGGAGGCAGAAGTGAATAAGAAAAGAAAGGTTGAAAGCGAAGAGACTCCGCATAACTATAAGTTGGCAGAGCTCCTTGGACGCAGACGTGAAGGCAGAAGTGAATAAGAAAAGAAAAGTTGAAAGCGAAGAGACTCCATGTGACCGCAAAAAGGCAGAACTAGTAGAAAGGATGAAAAGCAGAAGTGGATACATCGCACAACTAGAAAAGGCCGTAAAGTTTCCAAGATCTCACGAAGCAGAAGTGGCGATCCCATACCAGGAGGCAGCTGAACGAATTCTGTACGCTCGAAGGAGAGGATAATAACTCAAAAGGGGCAATGATGAGCATGCTAGGA
>CM016721.1:39039938-39496411 GCA_005771605.1 Scutellaria baicalensis
GATATAGCCTTGAGAAGCTTTCTTGGGTAGACGTCTCAATAAGTTGATCCATTCCTGATATAGCTCTTCAGCCTTTCTCCTATTTTCTTCCCTTTCCTCGTGTCCCCTGCGTAAGCTCGGATGAACGGTTCCTAGATTATTATTCCTCGTGACTAGGGAGGGGCTGCTGGGTAGGAAGCACGATGAGACAAGTTCCTCTTCCATAAATGCTCTGCATCAGCAACAAATACACGTAGATAACAGATTAGAAGCAAAGAGAAATGATGTAGTATCAGAAGAGGTTTATACCCAAGTCAGAGGGGTAGGGGGCCTTCTTCCGAGAGAAAACCCAAATAATGAAAGGATGGGGGACTTCTTTACTAAATCCACTAAATCAAAGTAATCTACGATACTAACAGAAGCATTTAAGCCCTCTATTATGACACGATCAGAGGTGGGGCAATTGATAAAAAATTCTTTCTTCTCAGAAGGTTTAGTATACAACCAAGAATTTACAGGGAATTCCCAAATATTACTTGGGGCAGAAACAAGAATAATATTCTTTCCATTCCTATCACGACTTGTAGTTTTCCAAGAAAGTGAACCAGTCCTCGAGGGGTCAGGCACTTACAGTAAAAGAAAGAAGCTTTAATTTTAAAGAAAAACTTTAAAAGAAATAATTCAACATAAGGGTTTCTGTCGTTACCCTTTAAGATTATGTAAAAGACGACTATAAAATGAAAAGCAGGAGAAGTAAATTGGTTTAAAGGGACCTGATAGAGATTGAAAATCTTGCAGAGGTAATCTGGTATAAGGAATCGAAGGCCAGCTTTTAACTGGATAGACAAGAACCCAAGATTGATCTCGAAAGGGAAGTTCGGCCGATGAGGAGAAGGGCAATAAAGAGGAACTTAAGAGGAATATTGTAAGTTAACCGGAGGATATCAATACGATCAATGGTAAAGGATGAACGACCGCTGACAAAATTAAAATTAGGGTCTGAAGAGCTAAAATTAAGAGGATCTGCACTTGATATAGAATGCTCTTCCTCAGGAGGAGGTCTGACTTCCACCTTTGGAGTTAAGGAAATATGGCCAGAGCGGGTCGGCGACAGGGTTTCAGATGTGATAATTAGTTCCAATATCCGGTGGGTTAGGACGTCAACAAATTCACCATCACGAGTAGAAGAAGAAAAGGTGGGCTCAGAGAGGGGAGTAGCCATAGAATGTTTTAGGGAAAGAAAATGAAAATCTAGGAATTATTACAGACGAACTCTTATGAGAGAAACAAAAAACAAAGAAAGAAAGTCCAAGATGCCCGAAAATACAAGTCCTAAGCCACCAAATTCGTGGTTATTATTCCCCAAATTCACAGCTAATAGATACAGGAGCAACACTGCACACAAATCACAAAAACCAGACAAGAAAAAGTTAGAGATTACCTTTTTTCGCTATGGAAAAGCAGGAAATGAACGTAAAGGAAGAAGAAGTAAGAGAAAGTCACCGAGAAATTTGAGCGTTTGCCGGAACTCGACCGAAGTGGAAAAATCACCTGGGAAGGAAGGAAATTTTACAGTGTACAATAGGAAAGTGAAAATGGAAGAAGGTGAAGAATTAGGGCAAAATTCAAAATGTGAACTTTCGGAAATATGTGATTTTTCGCTTCTCTCCGTCAGATGAAGGACACGTGTACACACCAGATCATACTCATTAAATGCGCCGCTTTGGAAAAGATGAAATTTTGAAAGGACGCCTAATAAAAGGACTGGACGTTTCCAGTTTCCAAGAAAGGTATACACGCCCCCAGATTAAAGAGGAGTATCCAAGAAGTTTTCAAGTGCTGCAATTGACTAGTTCTGTCATATCAGATCTGCTCAATCGCATTAGGGGGAGTAGCTAAATGGGGAAATGAGCTCTCTGCCTGAAAAGAAGTTTTAAAGTGCTGCAATTGACTACCTCTGCCATATCAGATCTGCTCAATTGCACCAGAGGGAGTAGCTAATGGGGAAATTTGTTCTCTGCTCGAGAAGTGAAAAATTATAAGTGTTTCAGCCAACCAGCTCTGCCGCACCAGATCCGTTCGATCGCACCAGGGGGAGTAGCTGATGTGGGTAAGGGGCAAAAAAGAGGAAAGTAAAACAAGATAAAAAATTCAAAAGAAAGCCTACGTGGTGATGACATACAGACGTGGCGACGTCCTGCAGACATGGCATAATGTAGCTAACAAAAGAAAGGACATGGAGGCATTAATGACACGATAAAGTTGGACACAGACGTAACGAATCCTTTGTTGATCCGGAAATAGAAAAAAGGAAAAGCAATGCTGACGTGGTGAAGAGCCCGAGGGAAAGCATCTTAAAGGCATAACAGAATTAGAAGATTATAAAATAGAAGTACTCTGAGACTAGGTTTATCAACAACCCCTCCAAGGGGCTATGATAATAAGACAAAAAAAAAAAAAAAAAGGTAAATTGATAAGCTTGCTTCAACCGGTTGTGGAGATGGGTGATTGACCAACCCATCCCACAACCTATCTTCAATCTACTTTTTCAATTAGAGTGTGACAAATGTCACACTCTAATTGGTTCTAGTTATTTTTTTAGGATAAAATTTAGATTCTTAATAAATGATATTTATTTGATTTTTTTTAAATAACCAAAATTCCTATCTTTTTTTTATCTATAAATAGAGTGTAATATTGACATATTTTAAATCACAATCAAAAAATATTTATTTTCTCTCAATCTAAAATTCTATCTTTTTTACATTTTGAGGTTCACTCTTTTCTCATATTATTTCCATAATCTCTTTGTTTCATGATTTAATTGCAAACTCTACCAAACGCATTGCAAACTTGTCCACTTATATGAGTAATAGGGCACAACTTCGCAATAGAGAAACTCATAATGCTCTTAAACATGACTTGATTGAGCATTTATGACAAAAATTTGGTAATGATAATTGATTATATAATTTATATCTTTTATGTTTGCAATTTAATATTTCATGCATCTTTTTTTCATTTTTCGTATTCCCATTATTGTAATTTTTATATAATTAATGTAATTTTAATTTAATTATTGTGTTAGTATATTATTTTTCGTGTATTATCGAAACAAATTTTCTTACTATAATTGCGGAATTAAAATACAATTATTATATTTTTGAATATAATTAGAAATTTCTCAAAATAGTATATAATTTCATATTAATATTGCAGTGTATATATAGATGAGAGAAAAATTAATATTTTATTAAAAAGTTAGGTTAGGTTAGGTTGTTGATAAAGTATGAATAAATTGGAATTGGGTTGAGTTGTAGATTATATATGTGGTTGAGAGAGAGATGAATATTTGATTAAGAGGTTGGGTTGTGGTGGGTTGTGAATAAATATAGTCTGAGATTGAAAAATTGTACTTTTAGCCCATGGGCCCTTTTTTAGCTTAAGCATCAAGAAAACCTTAGATGCCCGTTTGGTTTAGAGGTTTAGGTTGGTTTACTTTTTTAAACCAACCTAAACTCTTGTTTACTTTATTGATTACAAGCACGAGTTTAAATTGGATTTGTGTACAAATTACTATTCAATTGGGTTAAAGTGAAGGTTTATAAACCCACCAAGTATAGTGGGTTAAATAAACCCACTACATTAACTTTACTTGAACTACCATTTTTACCCCTATTTTATTAGATAAAAATTTCATAATACCCCTAAAACTAGATATATATTATAATAAAATTTAATTTAATTATTTTTCCAAAATAGTAAAACCTACCAAAAATCATTTGAATTTCCATTTAAGTTTAATGGAAACATCCAATTAATCAAACAAGTAATTGATAATCATTTCATATAAATCCCCCACTGTTAGTTTATTGACTTATTAAATAAATTTTTATATGGTATTAATGAACCCATTTAATTAAAAGATCAAACAAAATATTGAAAAGCACACATTTTTATATGAGATTTTTTTCAAATGGAGTTGTATACCTATAATATCTATAATTATGGAGGTCAAATAATGTGTTCTAATAAATAAAACATCAGATTCTACGATCATAAATATTATATTTATATATTAATACTATAGAAAAATACTTATATATTAGTCATAAATGTTATACTTATATATTAATACTATAGAAAAATACTTATATATTAGTCATAAATGTTATACTTATATATTAATACTATAGAAAAATAAAATTTAGTGACTGGGTAGAAGATGAGAATAAAGATGGAGTCAGGTTTTGTTAAAAAGATGACATTAGTGATTTAAACCTCAATCTCTTTTTTCTTTTTTAATTTTAGCAATTTATTTAATTAAAGTGCTGCAAATTATTTTGACCACACAAAGGGTAATATAGTCATTTACAATTTTTTATCACCTTTAACCAATATACCAAACAAAATATTATAAACAAACTCATCTCATGAATTCATAATCATTCAAACCAAACACATGGTTTAATTTAAACCTATAACAAAACCTACATACTAAACACCCAAAATACATAATTTTTGTCTTTCGTGAACAGTAAAAACCCACAGGGCCAATCAATTTTAACAAACCCATCACTCATAACAAACGAGCCTAGGGGAATGATATAAATAGTGATTTCTATTAGAGGAATGACAAATTTTACACAGATATGACACATTCACTGTACAATTTTCAGTTGAATGGTTTTTGATATATATTTACATATTTTACTCGAACAACTTTTACGCATAATATTTCTCTGGTATATATTTATTTATTTGTTCGTACCCCCATCCTCCAAATCTTGAATCCACCTTTGTGTGTATGTGCATATAAAGAATAGAGTAATGTTCTTGTGAACCAATTGCACATGCAACTGGGCGCCTTTGGGTAGGGTTGGATGGGGTTCAGCCCAGATCCGTGCATAAATTAAAAAAATATTTTATTTACTTAATTTATACGGCAACTTTTATATTATAAGTGTGTAACCTTTATACTATAGGGTAGTTCTATAGTACACCAGGTGTATTAATACACCAAACTCTCCACTTATTTTCAGCCATCAGATTTAAGATCATTAAAGTCAAAGTCAACTATGATCTCAGATCTAATGACTGAAAATGATAGAGAGTCTGGTGTATTAATACACCTGGTGTACTACAGAAGGACCCTATACTATATTAGCATAACTTTTTTATACAAATATCATAACCTTTAAGTTATATACTTAAACTTTTTAGTATAAAATAGTTGAAAACTTTTATGTTATAATAATTTAACATTTATGTTATATTGATATAACATACATGAATCATAACTTTTATGTACTTAAAGAATAATATATATATATATATATATATAAGAGTTAGATTAATAAACATAAATGGTTAATTATTACGCATAAATGCTATATTATTACAACCTAAAGGTTTAAAATGTATTATAACCTTTAAGCTATATACTTATATTTTTTTTAGTCATGTAATATAGTTCAAAATTTTTAGGTCATGATCACTTAACATTTATGTTATATTTGTATAACATTTATGCACAACTATCATGAATTTTGAAAAATATTAAAGTTATATTATTATTACATAAAAATTAAATGATTATAGCGTAAATGTTATATTATATAACATAAAGGTTTAAAATGTAGTATAGATTTATAATACACTGTAAAATGTTAAACTACCAAAATCTAAAAGTTATGCGAACATAACATAAAAGTTATGTTAACATAACTAAAAGGTTAGACGAGCATAACTAAAAGGTTAATGCACGAAATTAGGGTTGGAGCAAGGATTAAGAGACTCATAGAAACACATTTTGAACGTGAAAATCACATTTCAAATCATATGATCCGGATTGTTCTATGCAGTGGGTGCATATAAATAATTGTGATAAGAGAAAAAAAGAATAAAAATGGTATGAAAAAAAGCAGAGTGGTTGGAAGGGACTAGACATGCAGAAATGTAGGGAGTGAAGGGAAAAGCAAACAAATATAAAATCCATATGAATTGGGAGGAAAAAGAGAGAGGAATTGCAGAGATATGATTCAATGATTTTGCAATCCATTCCTTTATGATTGACCCTTCCTTTACCTGCCCCACTCATATAATAAACACTCTAATTTGTTTCTTTCTTTTTATTCCTTTTCCCTTTGTCTATTTATCATCATGCTTTTATTTTATTTCATTCTCTCTCTCTCTCTCTCAAGAGCATTGCAAATTTATTCATGGAATAAAATTCCAGCAATTATGAGTTGAGAAGAAGACGACCAGCTAATTTCATGCCAGTTGGTTAGTACCACATAATTAATGCGACTTCAGAATTAAAGCTCGCTTTTTTTCACACTCATTGAACAAAATTAATTAATTTGTTGGTCTTCAATTGTTCTTGAGAGAGGAGCAGATTGATAACTAATTTGGAGGATTAGGATTTATGGTTGCGAATGCAAATTAATGAGTTCATTAATTAAAGTAAAGCTTATGGACTTTTCAGAAATTAACGACTTCATGTTCTACCTTACACAGTGACGGATCGAGGATTTGAAAATTGGGGTATGATAAATCATCAAAAGTATATATAAATGAAGTATTATTTAATATGTAAATCTATATAACTAAAAGTTTACAATAAAAAGAAAACAAGTGTGATTATTTTAGTTTGTTTACTTCTCTTTGAAGATTTTATTGTACAATAACTATTATTTAGCCATTTTAAAAGATTTTTTTTAATGAGTTCATTTTCTTTTTAAAAATATGGGAATAAAAAAGATTATCTTAAAAAATTGTAAGATTAATTAATGAACCTACTATATAAAGAATAACGGTTTGAAATTCATGATATTGACCAAAAGATAAATATTTGACTACTAATATTTTATCAAGACAACTAAAACGAAATGTTACAAAAACTAATTAAATGTAGTGTTACTACAAAAAATTTATCAATGAACAACTAAAAGAAATATTATTAAAAAAAAGTTAAAAGATAAAAAATTGTCTACTAACATTTATCAAGATAATTAAGTGGAATACTACAAAAACTTATTAAATACACAATTCCTACTGAAATTATCAATAAACAACTACAAAAAAAATATTAAAAAAAGAATTAAATTTTATCATTAAACCTAGAAAAGTTATATTAGTATAAAAACTAGTATAAAGCTACAAAAAATAGTAAAAGAAGAATTAAATTATTTTATCATGAAACCTAGAAAAGTAATATTAGTATAAAAAAATTGATAAACTATTAAAAGAAGAATTAAATTTTATCATGAAACCTAGAAAAGTAATATTAGTATAAAAAAATTGATTGGAGGAAGTAGCCCAGTCTAGAGAAATCGAACCCTAGCCATCCAAGTAAGAAAATGCATACAATACCAATTAACTGCATACAACTAACAAATATATTTGTATAATATGTAATATATTCTTTTTCTAAAGATATTGGCCCATGTACCTAAATTGAGTCCGCCCCTGCATATAAGTATCGCATATCGTGAATATTATCATACATCGTGAATAGATATGTGTAATATGTGATATATTTTGAGAAATTTAAAAAAGACTTATTAATTTTTTTCAAAAAGTATTATTTAAAAGGCTTATATATATATAATTTGCAATTGTGTTCTTGTCTGACATGTAGGTAAAGTACATAGAGGGTATGGTTGTTTCTTGCACGTAGTTATGATCGGTATTAAATGACACTGTTTTTATTATACTGTTTGTTTGGGAATGAGGAGAGAGATATGGGTCTTTGATTCAGACCTCTCTCTCTCTCTCTCTCTCACTCATATTGATGCATGCAGTCCTGTCTTTGTCTGCCCATGCATTCAAGAATCAAGCCATCCTCTTCATCTTTGCTCCCTTAATTATGAATTCATCATGATACTAACTACACGAGTCATCAAATGATAATTTAAGGAAACATTATCATATCTAAACATAATATTATATATATATATATATACACAACACACACTCAACTAATGTAATATAAGAAAATCGATTTAAAATTATGGTGATCATTGAGATACTTCCGTTGTCGACTCATCACACGACGATGAACATATTAAGTTGTATTATTATATTAGATAAAACAATCGATTAAAAATAATTAAACCTTTATTTTTATTCTCATATGATACTTAATTCGGTGTTACGTTATTCAACATGTAATTAAACAAGTGAACTTTTCAGCTGATAAATAGCAATCAAGAAAAAAAAGAATCTCATAGATGAACTATCATTTATTAATTAATACATATTGATGGAAAAAGTTGGGCAATAGGAAAATTGTCAGTAAATCCTGTGGCAAATTGATATAATTGAAAAGTGAAAGGGGCAAAAGATAAAACTTTAGGCTTAAAAAGGAGCATAATTTGAGCCCTCCTTTTATAAACAATCCAATGGGCCTGCATGGGTTTGGGGCCCACTTAAGTCTCAGCTTTCTCCATGCAAAAGTGCCTCGAGCTACTCAATACAACTGCCAAAAAAATTATGACCATAAATATTCAAAACAAAAATCACACTCACAAGTCATTGTCCGAAACAGAACCTTCAGATCCGACGGTTGAAGCCCATCCCCAGTGCCATCAAGATGTTGACACGTGTCGCACGAGTGGGGTCGTTGGTTAATGATAGTGTAATGATGGTTAAATAATTTGACAATCTTGGACTGTTCTGACCTGCATCACTCTCTCTCTCCTCTCTCTCTCTCTCTCTGCACCTACTGAAATATCGCTACTTACTTCTTCAGTCTAAATGTTGTATCTGTGGGTCAAAATCTGAAAAGAAGTTCAATATTCAAGAATAAGAAGCCTGTATATTCATAATTAATTTGCAGACTCACTTTTGATTAGTGTTCAATTATATGCCAATTTTTAATTAATCTCATATGGACAAGACCATCTATGATAATTAATCGGAGTGGGAAGAAGAATATAATCTTAAAGACGGATGAATGTCCTGAATCATAAATCAATTTGATTAAGGTTTGATATGGTTTTTCCGGACGATCAACTTCACAAAAATTAAGAAAACATTTAATATGTTTACCTATATATTAGCATAAACAAAGCTAAATTACACAACATTTAACATACATAATTACTACTACTCCATATAAAATAAGTGTCGTTTTAGGCCTTTACATGCAAATTAAAGAATGTGATAAAAAAAAAGTTCGATCTACTATTCTTTAAGTTTAATTACTCAGATTTTTTTATATTTCCTCTCTTAACAACCTTCTATAGCACATTAATTTGGAATGAGTAAATTAGAGTACCTTTGTACACTGTATGTACATGTGTCTCAAAATCAGAAAGCGGTAGTTATTTTTGTATAACTTTTACTTGCTAAAATGACATTTATTTTAAGAAAAAGCTAATATAATAATAGTGATACAAAACATAAGATCAGAGTAAAGTTGAGAATTTTTTTTTTTTCAACTTTTCTTGAAAGTTTAAAAGTCTCATATATTTTAAAATTGAGTGACCATATACTAGTAAATTTAAAATTCCAAGATGTCTTCCATTAAATATTGTATTGAATTCTTCTGGATCTCAGGCGAGGGTTATGGCCTGTTGGGCCACGCCGTTTTAGGAAGCGAAATATCATGATGAGTTCATTATAAATAAACAATGGGTATTACATACCACATTTTTAATATCTTGGTGTTCCTGTCTTAATATAATTATTATGATCTTTGAGTTTTAATGTTTTACTGTAATATATGAGAGTTCTAATTTCTAGATTATTTTTCTTCATTTATATTTCTCACGTGCGTATTCGTGAGGGAATTATTTTGTATTCATCACACTCAATTATATTTGTAAAAATTAACTCCTATAAGTTTTTATGAAAAATAAACAGGCACCAAAAAGAAAATTAATTTTATAAGAAAAATCAAAACTTTGCTTTCATTCCTGTTCCCCTTTGTTCGATTTTTATATTTGTCGAATCCCAATACGATAATAAAACCAAATTTGAAAACAAATAATAATATTGACAAGACATATATATGGTGGAACACATCTTCAGCAAATGTAACATTTTGTTTTTTTCTCCAACAAAACATCTTAAACGCAATTTTATTCTCAACAGATTTCGCTATCAAAATACATTCTCCAACATCAGTTTATATAGCTCAATATATATAAAACCAAAACAACAATATACATCGAAAAACTTTAGAGAACTTTTATCTTTGTGGCAATTATTGTGACCCTTTTATTTATAGTAATTTACGTCCAAGGATCCAGTACGTACATGTTAGAATTCATAACATTGAAGATATATATCGATTATTTGGATAAAATGATTTAGTAAATGAATTTTAAATTTATAATAACTCTTCTTTGAAACTATTTTGTTTTGCGTATAATTTTATGAATTCAAATTAACATTATTTAAGCAAAAACTTGTGTGCACCTGACCCGGTGTGTGGACCTCCTCTAAGTGTGCCCACGCACCCTCACACCTGACTTGATGTGCGTCCACACACACCCGAGTCCATATTAAATCATTATGTGATAGGTTTCAGTTATATATTCTTAAGATATTACATGTATACTCTTAAGGTAGTGCTGCTCAATTAGTAAAGGTATTAACTGTTTGTTCTAAAGGTATTATGTGCATACTCTTAAGGTATCCGGAGTATATTCTTAAGGTATTGTTGCTCATTTAGTAAATGTATCAATTGTTTGTTTTAAATGTATCAAATGTATACTTTTAAGGTTGTTTGTTCTAAAGGTATCAACTGTATACTCTTAAGGTATCAATGTATTCCCTTAAAGTATTATATGCTTATTCGATGAAAATATATTAGTTGATATTAGCTGCATACTCTTAAGGTGTCACCTGCATACTCTTAAGGTATCAGAACAAATATATCAAAAAAAGAGAGGATGGAGAAGAACAAAATACAATATCACGGTAAACATAGAAGAACATCGTGGTGAAGAAGAAGAAAAGGATCAAGAAAACAGAATTGAAGATGACTAAAAAATATCACTGTGAAGAAGAAGTCAAGAGAAGATCAATAATGGTGAGGAGAAATCGATGACGAACCCACCGCGCTGCTGAGAGAAGAAGCAAAAAGAAAAAAAAAAAAAGAGAGAGAAAGAGAGAATTAAGGTACATAGCAACCAGGAGAGAGGAAAAAAATACACACATATATATATAGATGGATGGGATGAATCGGGTCGGGACGGTGGTACGGATCGCAAAGGTACAGAAGTGTTACTCTATAATTTAATATCAAAACATCTGAAAATCATTATCATCTTGAAAGTGTACAACTTTGATATTAGAATCTAAAGTAGTTGCATCCTAATTTAGGCATTGTCCAATTTGACGCACTAACTTTGTCTTTTTTTAAATTTGGTCACTTAACAATCGATGTTTTTTTCAATTTTAGTCATGATCAAATTTCTTGATTTAATTGGTTGTCAGAATTTGGCTGCCACGTCTGGTTGTTCTGATAAAATAGGACTAAAATTTGAAAGAATTTATCAATTAATTAAGGGACCCAAAATGGAAAGAGACAAAGTTAGTACACTACTTTGAATAAGACCTAAGTTAGCGGACTAAAATTGAAAACAAATTAATTTTATTTTTCAATTTTCTTAATGAAACACAAACAATTAATGTTTTTGATATAGTAATATTTGTCGAAAGGTATAATATGATTTTCTTTTTATTTGTGGAATTGTTCTTTATATCTTTATTTAGATAAAGGACTCACAAAATTTTATCATATAGGGATATTACTGCTTTAAACTATATATATTTATGCGTCATGTCAATTAAATTATCGTGCTAGAAATTAGTACCTTGAAAATACACATAACCCTCTAATATTAGGTTGAAATTGCACCCTTGGCTAAATTGCATGTTGGCCTTAATAATTATCATGTTATATATGTTGGCTGAATTGTTTTTTTGCTTGATTATCAAGTTATTGATTCGGATATATAAAGATAATCAATAATTTTCCTTGTCATGCCTTTTAATCTTTCATCTACTCTCTTGCTTTTATATAAAGTTAATGGCTCCAAATGCAAAGTGTACATAGAAAATATATATTTTCTCCCAAGTCCATTCTTTCGAATAATAATTTCCATAGATTTCCTTATATTTTGATATCGATTCTTTCAGAAAATGAGACCATGTATATTCATCTGATATTTCAATACATTATGGTATGTCACTCTATAAATAACATCACTAAACTAAGTCATGAATAGATTAAAGATAGTAGGATAAAAGACAAATGAAAAATTAATTAGAGAGGATTTTAAAATCTCTTTATGAGTGGAAGATAATTAATGGTAGGATTTTGTTTTACTTCCTTTGTTAGGATTGAGGAAAGAGTAAAGCGTTTTTATATTTGGGGTACAATAAAGCTCCATGGAATAAAGCACGTGACACTGCTCAGCTTCAAAGAATTATATATATAATATATATATATATATATATATATATGGATAAAGACACATTACCTTTTCTTTTTCTTTTTCAAATTAATTCTCATCATATTGAATATTACTGTATTATTGCAACTACCAAAGGACCACTTAATTATTATTGGCATGCAGCGTTTACTCCATACATTCTACTTCACTCATTAATACTTTGTTTGGACAAAAACTTGTATAACTCTGTGGCACATAAGGGCACACATCGAGGTGTTATATACATGCACTTTAGGTGTTATATATATATACTCCACAAGTGTTATTTTTCTTAGTGTTATACATATACTCTACATGTATCATATGTATATAAGAGTATACATGTAATACCTGAAGAGTATACACATGATATCTGTAGAGTATATATGTAACACCATATGATTATTAATTTGGAGGCACACAAGTGTCACTCTTTTGTTTCACTCAATTCACAGTCCACAATTTAAGGATTAGAGATTAGAAAAATTAGAAAAGTTCTTGTTTTTTTATTTTTTATCACAGTATGAAAGACTTGAGAAATTAGAAAAATAGGGAGTGAAGAAATGAAACTGACATTAAACCCATTTGGGGTGGTTTTTTTTTCCTTTGCTTTTTGTTTTTTTTGTTTTTAACGATTTTTTTAACTAGTGTCATTAAAACTCATATGAGCTTTGATTTTTTAATGACACAAACATCAAAAGTGTTTAGAAGTATTGTCACACTTTTAACTAGAGTGATTGTTAAATTTTTATTCAACGACACATTTGAAAAGCGTTGTGATAATATTTTTCAAGCATCGATTTCTTAACTACACTATAATAAAAGTGTTTGCAAGCAAATAACACTTATAAATCGCTTGATAATTATATTTTCCAAAAGCAAAATATTTGAATAGTGTTGTGACACTTTTTGTTCTTTCTCAAATTGCTAACGACACATATATTTTATAGTGTTTGCAAGTATTGCAACACTCATAAAATAATTTATTAATTGTAATTGTCAACGATAACGTTCTTGAATAGCGTTGTAAACTTTGTGTCAAGACGAAAAAAAGCATAAAATTATAACCTCAAAATAAAAAGTGTCATCGCTTTAGTGACATGTTAATCTAATAGTTATTAATTTACTCACACAAGCGTAAATATGTTGATAATTGTTTCTTCATTGTGACACTTAATAAAAAAGTGTCGCCAATGTAATACAACAATGACGCTTTTATAATAACGTCAGTAAAACATCATGAAAATGCCAACATATATTTTAAAATGTTAGTAAAATTCAAAATTGAATTACTTTTCTTTGAAAGCGTCGTTATTACATAATTTTTAATAACACAATTTCCAAACGTCACTATATTAGTGTAGCTAAATGCCTATTTTGTTGTAGTGTGATCTCAACTTCTATTTAATAAGTTGATATAACAAATATTAATGATAATAAATACAAAACCAGTTACATTTTGTTGAGGATATTTACTAGTAATTAGGAATATAGTAAAGCAATGAGTTGATTAGAATCAGATAACTTTGACAGCAAGCATAGGCTTTTATGAAAAAAAAAAAAAATGGTAGCCATCTTCCCTTTTGTATGCTTTCTGTCTTTGTTGTCTCCTTGTCTTTCTTTACCCCTCTCTCATTCTCATTCTCATTCTCATTCTCATTCTCATTCTCATTCTCATTCTCTCTCATAGGATTAATTTCCTTTTCCTTTAGCTGATAGCTTTCCTTTTCCCCAGCTCTGATTTTCCTGAGTGGGCACCTGATTCTTCTCTCACCACAGAAAGAAATTGTAATGATTTCAAAATGAGTGCAGCCAAACAGGGCCTTAAATTCTCCCAAGTGTGAACTCCAAATTAGGCTTCTTTGGACACCAGCTTGTCTCTGCTGATATGCTTGATGAGCTTCCATCTCCTGATACTCTGTCATAACTTATGCATTTTGGCTCCTTCTCCACCTTCTTTATCTACATTACCATTCATATGTTATATATATATATATATATATACATCTCTCTCTCTCTCTCATAAACTCACTCACACAATTGCAAAAGTAGAGAGAGGGAGGGAGGGAGGGAGGGTTGATTCCATTAATGACCAAGCTGGCCTATGAAAAGAGCATGCATGCAAGCAATTGATTTCCATGAATAAAAGACTTCATGCATCTAGAGTAGTTAAAAATTAAATGATGGATTAATGGCTGGGGTGGGGTGGGTACGAGGTATAATGAAATATTATGGGCATGGGATAGTGGAGATGAACAATGCATAGCACTTGGGGGTCTTTTTATCCTTTAGTGAAAGCTACTTAAAGAATAAAAATTCCATTTTCAAGGAAGATCTTTCCTAACTTTTACTTCACTTACTTTTTTTCCCCATCAACTCTTAGACTACTCTCACAGACATATACTGCAAATGCTTCATCCACCTTTACCAACTAAAGCTTCCCATTTCCTACTTTTACTTATTCAATTTAATTATCATACATATATATATATATATATATATATATATGTGTGTGTGCATGCACACACACAATTTCAAAAGAAGTGGAGGGGCAATTTGGTAATTCCAACAGGGGTTTCAAAAGGTGTTGCACCTTGTGAGGTTGTACGTTGCCTTGATACTCCTTTGGTCTCCCATGCATCCAAGCTTCCCCGCTGCAAAAACAATTAATATTACAATATTTTGAGAGAATATATATTTACAAATATATATATTGAGTGGAAAAGCCATGCAGAATTTGAAAAAGCAAATTAGACTGCTAGAAAGAAAGCCATCTTTTTACTATCTATTAAATTTAAGATATAGCTCCTCCCTTTTATACAAAATTTAAAGTGACACCCGCCCATGCATGTGACACCCCATTATAATTATATTAATCATCATGATTTTGTTTTAAGAAAAGGCAAAAGCTTTATAAAGTTCCAAAATTCCTATGCCATATATATTAAGCTTTAATTTGAGTGTCAGATTCCTTGGTTCCGAAGATATTTCACTATTATGATACATAACTATTTGTGATATTACAAAAAAAAAACTTATATGAGATGGTTTTATGAATATAATTTCAGATGCAAAGTCCTTCACACTAATCATTCTCACAAGTTAATATTTGATTTATAAGTAATAGTTATTGACTGTTCTCATAAAATTAAATTTGTGAGCCTCCTAGTGCTCTTATAATAATAATTGAAGATGGTTGAATATTTTGAAATACATATATGTGTGTGTGTGTTTGTCCTGCATCTAAGTAGTCATCGACTTGGAAAAATAAGAGAGATTTGAAGCAAAATTTTCTTACATGGGCCCCATCTCAATAGCAATCTATGTACCCACAAAATCCAATGAAAAGAGATATGTCCATTTCTAGGTTGATTAATTTGTTAATTGCGTTTCATGAAATCAAAATCTTGGGAACCGTGCTTTAACATTCTTTTAACTTTT
This sequence comes from Scutellaria baicalensis, assembly GCA_005771605.1. Classification (NCBI taxonomy): domain Eukaryota; kingdom Viridiplantae; phylum Streptophyta; class Magnoliopsida; order Lamiales; family Lamiaceae; genus Scutellaria; species Scutellaria baicalensis. The sequence continues at coordinate 39,055,811 of CM016721.1, forward strand.
CTTGTCTATTAATTCAATCAATTAATTTACCCCATGATGGATTTCCTGTGCTAAACTGGTCCAAATTAAAGAACTAGTAATATTATAAAAATGATGATTGATTCGTCATCATTTTATGATATCTTCCATTTATTCCTTATTTCAGACAACTTCTTTAATAAATGAATAAATAGAGCAAAATAATTGAAGTTTTGAATTCAAAGTAGTAAAGGGTCTTTAGTCTTTACATTTACTTGTATTAAAGGTATTCAAAGTCTAAAGTTCATAGCTTCTCTTTCCTTAAATTCTCTCACCCACCACTCACCACCACTACAATTATTGTGACCTGATTGATTATGCCCTTTCAATACTTAGCTGCCTAAGAAGCTCTTTGTTTTTTTTTTTTTTTCATTGAAAAGTACTTGAAACATATATAGCTTCTACTCATATATACTCAAAATTAATGTATGTTTTGCCCTCCTACTCTATAACATAGCCTAAATGATATGTCGTTTCAACACTTTGAGTTTCATTGATTTTTTTTTTTGGCTTCAAAATTGCTTCTCAACTAATAGTACTCACAAGATCAAATTCAGTGTACATCTACAACAAAAATCTTCATCCTATATATCATGTTCACAACATTTACTGTACTCATATTTTGTTTCGATGTTATGGATGTATATTTTGTAAAGAATGATATTAATATAAGTTTATAGTAACAGAAAAAAAGATATAACCCAATTTATGAACGAACCAGGCTTTGAATTTTCCCATGTAACTAACGTAGAGAAGAAAGAGGAATTTATGGATTTAGCACAATTTAAGGCACTTAAAATATGAGAAAATATAATTTAGAAGAAAAGGAAGTATAGCAACATTTTGTTATGAAAGAAGAAGATGCCTTTTTTTATCATTTGACTTGAGAAAGAGAATCTAAGGAACAAATTTCTCAAGAAAATGGTTGCATAAAAACCAAAATTGAGGGCTGCCAAGTTCCATATTATAATTTGAAGACAAATTTAAGACAAAATTAACCATGAATAAGACTAGAAAGAAAGGTGCATAGAAACAATATCAATTTACACGAAGTAAAACATCGTTATATATACCTTGAGGAATTGCCCCACAAACCATTATACTCCTTGTCTTGATCTATAATATTAATTTGTCTTTCCTTTTGGACCGATAATTCAGATTTCTGCGAATTCTGAATGTCGAAGAGGAAATCATCCGATGTATCCCCGGACGATCCGTTTTCAATAACATCCGATTGTCCTATTAAAATAAGGTCCAATTCAAGATTAATCATCAAAGACATTAATCAACAATTATATATATTGTAAAGAATATTAATAAACCTGAATTAGCAGGAGCTCTATCAGTTGACTTCACCGTGCGATACATCTGCCAAAACATAAACCCTTTTATCAGAACATTGCAGATTTGCAGTGAGCATTCAAAGCTTTAAAGGAAACGAATACAATGTCTTTTTGTCCTTGCCTTCTTCTTACACACATATATAAATTACTGGAATTATTACTTATGTTAAATTTATCTAAAATGTAATACCTACAAAAAAAAAAAGGTGAAAGTGTAACAGTAATTTTCTTACAGTAGAAGTACATTTGAATGAATGAGAAGGAGCTAGTGGTGTAAAAATGGCTTCGCATTTATGTATGTATGCATACATATGCACATGCATGTGAGTGTGATATATAGACAATGTGCGTGTATGGTTCTTGGAGTTAACCATGGTTAGTTTGCGAGCATGATTTTCTACTACCCTCCGTATATATCATTGTGTCATGATGGTGTTTTGTACTTCTTCTCTCTCTCTCTCACTCTCTCTCTAGCCACTGCCTTGAAGAAAAATAGGTAGCTATTAGTTTTAGATAAAAACTTTATATTGTAATATTACTGTGTTTCTGTCTGTAACTCGTCTTGGACTACTGTTTTCAATTCTCTCTCTCTCTCTCTCTCTCTCTCTCTCATCCTTTTCTTTTACATGGATGGTTCGTCTTTCCAAGCAAAAAAAGCTGGTTGATAGCTTGCAGAGGCATCAGATCTAGTAAGAAAAGAGGGGTTAAGAAGAGCATTGGAATTTGAAACTTCTGTGTTCACAATTCCACCTTCTATTTTAATCAACATTTCAGCCTTTGCCAATGTCTCTACCTTCCTTTACTTGTTCATCTTACATACTAATTGTATATGCAATTATGAAGGCACAATTCTTTTTCTTTAGAGGCAGAAAAAGAAGAAGAAAGAAAGAAAGTGTTGACTTGATTAAATTACCTGTAAATGGGATTTAACATGTGCCAAGGTGAGATCTTTGACATCCATGAGCTCAAGAACTGACTTTGGTGTAGCTCCTAAATATGTGCAAAACGTTAATAAAAAACATACCATAATTACAACTGAACCAAACAGATTCTTTTCTGTTACCCTTATATTTTACGAGGGTGTGATTAAAGAAAAGAAGACAAATTAGCATAAGCAAAATTAAGCATACTTTCATGGCCTCCCAAGAGCTCCACGGCATGAACGAAGCGAGAATGAAGAGTGGTGGTCCACCTCATCCTGGGAGCCCTCATACTCCTTTTGGCCGGAAATCTGGACAGGAATCTTGATCGCATTAGGCCTTGAGAGTTGTAAGAAGCCAAGGATGCAGAAGTGATGTGGCTAACAGCTGCAGAAGACGCCATTGGAGCATCCAAGTGGTTAGGCGCTGAAGCGAATGGGAAGGACGTGTGAGGGTTTTGGTACACTGGAATTCCTCTGATTGGCCTGAGCAAATTGAGGTCGTCGGCGTGGTGGTGGTGGTGGTGGAAGGAGTGGAGGAAGTGGTGGTGGTGGTGGTTGGGGTCGGAAACCCTAGTGGCCGAATTGGAAAGGGAGAGATCGTTGGTGGTGTTGTTGGGGGTTGAAGAAATGGTTGTTCTTGAGTCGAGGGCTCTTCTCCAAAACCCCAAATCCATTTCATCTTCACTTCTTCTCCAGCTTGATGAGGGTTTGCTGTTTGGTGGGCTGATTTGCAGGGATAGGTCTGGTTGTGCTGGAAATAGCTCCATCTTTTTCTTCTTCTTTCCTTTTGACCCTCTTCTCTTCTCTTCTCTTATTGTTCTAACCAAGTTGATTGTTTTAGTTGAGGTTGTTTCTTGGGTTGTAAGAGATTAGATTGGATATATATATGCTTAAGTATCAAGAGAGAGAAAGAGATCTAGCTAGGAAGAGATAGAGATATACTATGGGCTTCTTCAATTCTCTTTCTGATGGGGTTTGAGGAAGAATTGAGAAGAGTAGTTGCAGAGAGATGGGGGGAGAGAGAGAGAGAAGTGACAAGGTTTTAAGTGAATGGAATTGTGTGAAGTATATATGAGAAAATGACACTTGAAGAGCTATTTGAGGGGGGGTAGGGTTCATTTGTGGACGTGGGGGTAGGATGGATGAAAAAGGGGGAAAAAGATAGGAAAGGAAAAGTAAACAAGTTAGAGAGATGATCCTTTTTCACTCTTTCCTTTTTCCTGTATCCTTTCGGACAAAAGGAAATTTTGGTGTAAGCTTTTAACGTGCGCATTTGTCCCTAATTCATTAATCATACTTACCTTTCTAATTCTTTCCATTTTCCAATCTACATTTCTCCATTTTCATTCTAATCTCACCAATTTATAACTATCTAATGGGTGCTACTATTTTCTAAAACCTAAATAATGTTTAGTAAATAGAAGATGCTCCACAAATTTCACTTAATTTGGTTCAACACTCTCTAATTACGGACTGCAAATTCAAGATAAATTAATTATACTACGTACTATTAAAGATCGTACACAGTGTTAATTCCACACCCTAATGCCTATATAATTACCTAATCATTACAATGTCAAGGATAGGAGTGAAAAGACCCTGATTTATGTCTTGTTTTCCTAATATGAAACAGTAATCCTCTATTTTCATCTAACTTTTATCTTTAGTCCCTCAAACTTTTTGGCTATGCAAATTGGTCCTTATACTTTATGCAAATGTGGTATTGAACCTCTGAAATTGAATTTTTAGTATAATATCAGAAGACCATTTGCTTTATTTTGAGCACAAACTTCAATGCGTTACGCTTCTAATAATTACATTTTTTTACTCTTTAGGTGGATGTCAAATCTTTTTACGGAAAGATGCCAAATGAGTTTTTTTTTTTTTTTTTAAATTTGTTTTAAGTTATACTCCCTCCATCTTGCCTACTTTTTTTTTTTTTTTTTTTTCCATCTTATTTTATCAGTCCAAAAATGACAAAAAAAAATTTACTCCCTTACTCCTCCATTTCTTTCATTTTACTTATTTTGCACTAAAAAAGCACACATTAATTACAAAATTGCCACTCAAAAACATTAAAATAACACATCACATCAAAGACAACAGTTTTTTCTTAAGATCTGTGCCGGTCAACCTAGGCAAAGTTAACCGGGACGGAGGGAGTATTATTAATGACGGAAGTTATTAAAATTAGTTATTCTGCTTTGGTTAATTTTAAGTTGGACTAATTTAGTCGAGTAGGTGTGAGACCGTCTTATGAATTTTCTTGTGTGAAACGGGTCAACCCATAACCATCCGTAACAATTCATATTGAAATTTGTGAAAATGGTTTCAACTGGGTAATAAGGATCTGTTTCCGTGAGACCGTTTCACATGAGTTTTGGTGAATTTAGTCCACTAAATTTTATATATAAATACATTTTATTCTGTCCATGAATTTGCCTGCCTCGATCCGAACTGGTTCAAATTGATACCATTTTACTTCTGTATATGTCTTAATTTTCCCTCGTTCCAATTCAAATCATTTTACCCTACAACCTTGCTTAGTATAAATTTAATTTGGAGTCTTATCCATTTAAATTCAAAAGATGGACTAAATCAAGATTTAAAAGATAAAACTTAATGATCTGAATCCTGAAATATGAAGTTTTTATTTTAAAGACCCACAAAAGTAAAGTAATATGTGGTATCTCAAATTATTATTATTATTATTATTATTATTATTATTATTATTATTATTATTATTATTATTATTATTATTATTATTATTATTTGCTTCCCTTTTTTTCATATTTGAAAAGTTCATCGATCATATTTAAGATTATCATATTAATATTATTTTTAAGGGATTTTAACAATTCAACATTGAATACATAGATAAACTATTAATGCAAAATGTCAAAAGATGAAGTTTATCAATTCAAAATCTTAGAAACTTGAATTTATCGTATTCTAATAACGTTAGCAGTCTCGTACTCACATAAGTTGATGTATCTGATAAATGACCCCAATTGAAACATTAAAATTACGAGAGTGTGTAATTATTTTCAATCGTTTTTGTATTCTACACAACATTGTCTTCAATTCCATAAATGTGGTGTCTCCTTGGTTGTAATCTATTGTGATTGTTAAATTGTTTTTATCTGTCTTTTTTTTTTTTTCTTTCTATTTTTTTGTTGTTGTTGATAAAACCTATAAATAATGCAGCTAATCAGAGGATGAGACAGAACAAAAAGATAGACAACAATATTCTCCGAATTAAGAGTTGAATTGAAAATTTTACCGTAAGCAAGAGTTGGATTTAAAAGGACTGCCCGGGAAAAAAAAGAACGAAAATACTAAGATTATAAATCTTTTTTAGGCTTCAAAATAATTTTAATAACTAGCTAGTTTTATATTAAGATTCAAGAATTATGATTATGCAATTAATTAAATTGAGATTGGGTGTCCATACACAATACCGCTATTCCAAGTCTTGAGATTGATAAGGATATATAATGGCAAATTGAAGTAGAAATATGATCAAATGTGACAAGTTATATATATATAGGACAATATATGATCAAACTTGAGAAAATTATGGGCCAACATGGTTCAAATTAAACTTCATAAGGGGAAATTCACTAATTTTGATAAGTAATGTACTTTTTTTTTTTATCATTTTTTTTTTTTGTTGGTTAAGCATTAGTCAAAAGTACAATAAATAATTGGTTAGTTCAGATTTCACTATAGAGTTATTGATTAGACAATATTTTGATCTGAAGAATGTTGAACCTCTACCAGCCTATCTAGATTATCAATATTATATATATGTACACTAAATTAATGGTTAGTTAGACTTTGGTGCTTAGGAAACATTAGGGTATAGTTTTGATGATGACTAAAGTGGACTATGATATGTAGATCTGAAAATCTTGTTGGACTTATTTGTCTACTACTATTGGCTATTAATGTTGTTGGGAAATAGTTTGAAGAGCTATTGGCAAAGCTATATTATAAGACCAACTAATTAAATAAGGTTGACCATAAAGCAGTGAGAGCACAATTGCAAATAATCAAATTGATCGAGACTAACTAGCTAGTTAGAAGACCTGTTACATATTTGAATGATTTAAAGTGATAATCCATTTCAATCAATTACTTCACTTGAAAGATGAATAATGAAATAAAAGAAAAATATTGTAGTTCATGATGTGTGAGACCTAGCTAGTGAGTAGTGTATTCATGAGCCCATGCTTACTGATCTTAACATTAATTAATCGTCAATAAATGAGAGTGAAATTCACCTTAATTAAATTAATTTATTTGCAGTAAACAATAGGGTGATTTCATCACGTACCAATATTGATATTTACGACAAATGGTAAGTTATAATTTATGTGCACCGACCCATGAAGATAAAATAAAAGTTAAGAGTTAGATCGATAATACTAATTTCATACTATTTAACTCTAATTATTTATATAATTGAAATCATGTATGTAATTATATTATATAGTAAGCATTAGAGATTTGAAATTGTTCCCGCATAATTAGCGAGACCCTTCCTAAGACCTAGATATATAGGTTTTCAATATAATTGACAAACACTTTGCCTTGGGATCTACATGACAGAAGGACAAAACCATGCAATATTTCCTAGGGTGAGAACGACTCACGGATTATGTTTCGTGAGATTCGGATCAACCCACAACCCACATTATACAAAGCTAGTGGAAATGAGTTTGATTCATAGGTTAAAATGATCCGTCTCACAAAAACACTTCATGCATGAGACCATCTCAAACAAGTTTTTGTGTATTTCATATAGTTTATGTCACACATTGTTAAGGAATATTGAGCGTTGTAATTACAAATAATTCTCGAGTTCTTAATTTGAATAATTAACATATGTTGATCAAACAAACAAACAATCAATCACACACACATATATATATATATATATATATATATATTAAACAAATTAATTTCCTCATAAGTTATTATTAATTTATAGAGTATTTAATTGGTCCATTTAATTATGTAAGAAAAAAAAAAGGGGGGTTTCAACAGTTTAGGGGCCCAAGGGCAGGCTAGACGGCGATGAAGACGGAAAAAAACAGAAGTTGTAGAAACTGGAATTCCTCGACATGGATGATGAAGGCAGGGATAGACAGATTAAATTACTAGTAACTATAAAATAAATGTCAACTATTGATCCACACATTGCAGTTTAATAATTAGTTCAAATAAATCCTGCTTGGTAACATATCTGTAATAATTAATGTTATTACTATTTTTTAATACTCAATTTCTTTGATTCTCCCTAGACTATATATGGGCAACGACAACAAAATGGAGGGCCCTAAGGAATCTCTACTTAATTATCTTCTAATATTATATTTGATGTGGTCGAACTGACCACATTCGAATTACTCTATAAACCAAACCAATTTGAAAACTAATTGATGCGAACAAAACAGAGAAGTAGGTAGAACGTGTGGGCGAACAAGAAAGTTCGCGCTCTATAGAGAGACATGTGCAAACTCATTAGACTTGCAAGTTGAGATGACGAACTAAATCTAAAGCGAACTAATTCAAATTTGAAGCAACCGCCACGATCGCGAGTATCTCGCCCACTTTCCACTTTTTTAGGAGAAGATCTAACTGCCACGTCTTTCAGGGAGTATTTATAACCCTTATCTTTCTATTCTCAAACACACACAAAATTATACACAAAAATCATTGAGAAAAGAGCAACAACAAGTTTTTCCTAGATTACTGACTTGAGCGTCGGAGTCTCTTCACCGGGAAAAACCCCCGGTGTTTTCTTTGTTTTTACAGGTGTTTTCAATTAGAGAATTCCAATCGGCATCGGAGAAAAAGAAGATTGAAGTCAGGATCAATCAATTGGCGCCGTCTGTGGGAAATCTTTTTCTTTCGTAACCTTGAGTTATTAAGACGTTGAGAAATCGTGAAAATGGTGAATACCAGAGGATCTCGAAGGAGGTTGGAAGAAGGAGCACAATCTGTGCGACAAGATGAAGACCAGAGTTCTGCACCGGTGAATCCTCCCGGCACTGTCACTTTGACACCGGAGGAACTTTCGACTCTGATAGAGGCGGCTATCCAGAAGGCTCTAGGCAAACAAAGGGCCGAGTCACAACAGGGCAACACTGATATTCATGCCCGAAAGGAGTAAGAAGGTGACAGATCTCGAACGAATGAACAAGAGAGTCAGTCCGATCACCCTCGCGGCCAGAAGCGAGGACATGCGGAACTGTCCAAGAAGGTGGACGATCTAAGAAAAGAGTTGCGAGAAGTCCAGAAGACTGTTCGACGGATCCCTCGGAGTTCCAGGGGAAACCCTTTTTCTGAAGAAGTTATGGAGGATGAATTGCCAGCCTCCTTCCGGCCGGTTAATTTTGACTATGATGGTACCACAGATCCGTGGGATCATCTATGTAGATTCGAGAATACTGCTCTACTACATCGATATTCAGATGGCATCAAGTGTAGAGTGTTCGCGACTACTCTTACCAAGGCTGCTCAAACATGGTTCAGCCAACTAAATGATGGGATGATTCACAACTTCGAACAACTGTCGGAGTTGTTTCTGCACCAGTTCGCCAGTTGGAGGAGACAGAGGCGATCTACTCAAACATTGTTCGGCGTGAAACAGAAAGGGGACGAGACCTTGCGAAATTATGTCAAGAGATTTACAGCCGCTACTTTAGAAGCTCCTGAAGCTTCGGACGACTTGGTTGTTAGCGCTTTCATTCAAGGTTTGAAAGAGGGTGACCTTCATACTTCGCTGGTTAAGAAGACACCCAGCAATTTTGATGATCTATTACAAAGGTCTACCAAATACATTAACTTGGAGGAAGCAGTTCGAATGAAAAAAGGTGAAAGTTCGAGTCGAATGAGTAGACCGCAACAGAAGCATGAAGGAACAAGAAAGAGAGATGGAGGGGAACATCGAGCGAGATTCGCTCCACCTCCCTTGAGAGATAATCGGACATGACGGAGATACGAACAGTACACGCCCATGACTATGCCACCCGGACAGGTGTTGATGGAAATATGGAAACTGCCCCAACTAAAATGGCCATCGACTTGGAGGCCTAATCCGAAGAAGCCATCTACCTTCGGCAACGGTAAATTGTGTCGATTTCATAATGAGTATGAGCATGGAACTGACGAATGTTTACATTTGCGAGATGAACTGGAAAGATTAATCAGGGAAAACAAATTAGCTCGTTTTGTCCGTCGAACTCGATCGAACTGTGAACAGAGGAACGATCAAGAAGAGCCGAGGTGGGAAAGAAGACAAGAGCTGCAAGAACTACCTCCGCCTCCACCTCCCCCAGCGCAAGCTAGACCTGAACGGGAGGAGAGACCCACTATTCACATGATCATGGGTGGCCAACAGATGGAGATTCCAATAGAGCTCAAAAGGTGAGACTTAATTCTGTCAAGCAAGAACAGAATACGGTTCACTCGATTTTCGAGGAGGTGGTGATCGAGTTCGGAGTTCGCGATCGTGTTGCTATTCAAAGTCCCCAGTTCGATGCCATGGTGATCGTTGCTGAAATAGGAGGCTTTAATGTCGAGCGGGTATTCGTGGATACGGGAAGTTCAGTGGACATTATGTTCATGGATTGCTTCAAGAAGATGAGATCAACAGTGGAGGTAAAATCTGTAGAAACTTCACTTTACGGTTTTGCAGGAGAATCTGTGACAGTGTACGACAAAGTTCAACTTCCTATGGTGCTAGGAGACAGGGAATAGAGGCAGAACAAGACAATGACTTTCCTTATAGTGGATGCACCCTCTCAATACAATGTGATCCTAGGTCGTCCTTCTCTGAGTTCGTATGCTGCAGTCATTTCGCCTGCACATTTAATGATGAAGTTCCCTGTTGAAAATGAGGAAGGACGAGTAGTGGGAGTAGGAGTTGTTCATGGCGACCAGCAAACTGCCCGACGTTGCTATGTAGCTGCAGTTTGACAATCTGAGTCTCGCAAACGCCATAGCGAACAGAGGGATGATGTTGATCGAGGAAGGGATAAGAGTCTAAAGAAGGGTGATGAAACAAAGACTGCAGAATTTGAAGAAGGCGAACTGATGAGTGTAGAGTTAATCCCAGAGCTGCCGGGGCATTCAGTTCGGCTTGGGAGTCAATTGTCGGAACAGGTTAAGGAAGAAATCATGGCCGCTCTCCAAGATAATGTGGACCTGTTTGCATGGTAACCTGAAGATATGAAGGGTATAAATCCGGAAGTAGCAGTTCATAAGTTGAATATAAAGCCTGATATTCGACCGATTAAACAGAAACTGAGACATTTCGGGGATCGACAAAATGAAATCATCAAGAAAGAGGTTGAGAAACTGCTAGAGGTTGGGCATATTGAAGAGATTCAGTATTCTCGATGGTTGGCCAATGTTGTATTGGTCCCGAAGCCGGGGAACAAGTGGCGGATGTGCATCGATTTTCGGGATTTGAATAAGGCTTGCCCCAAGGATCATTATCCTCTCCTACGGATCGATAAGTTAGTACATTCCACTGCAGGATGCGAACTGCTGAGTATGATGGATGCAGCGCAAGGATATCATCAAATCATGTTGCATCCAGAAGATAAACCTAATGTAGCCCTTATTACTTCTTCAGGTACATATTGTTATACGGTTATGCCATTTGGACTAAAAAATGCAGGAGCTACTTATCAGCGAATGGTGGACGAGGTGTTTAAACACCAATTGGACCGCAACATGGAAACATATGTCGATGATATGCTAGTGAAAAGCATACAGACGAACACACATGCGGAGGACTTAAGGGAAACAATGACAACAATTCGAAAGCATGGGATGCGATTAAATCCAACCAAGTGTTCGTTCGGGGTAAAAGTAGGGAAGTTTTTGGGATATATGGTGACGAACAGAGGAATAGAAGTCAACCCCGGCAAAGTCCGAGCTATACAAGGAATGACGCCTCCTCGAACCATCAAAGAGGTACAAACACTAACTGGTCGTATCGTTGCTTTAAGCAGATTTATATCCAGGTTGGCAGACAGGGGTTTACCCTTCTTCAAAATTCTGAGAAACAATGGTCAGTTTAGTTGGGATGCGGATTGTCAAAAGACATTCGAAGATTTGAAGGTGTTTCTCCTCTCACTCCCTTTGTTGAAACAGCCTGTTAAAGGAAGTGTGATGATTGTGTACTTAGCAGTCGGAGAGGAATCAGTCAGTTCAGTTCTTATCCGTGAAGAAGGTAGAGATCAGTTCCCTGTATACTTCGTTAGTAATGTTCTTCATGGGGCAGAGATCCGCTACACCGAGGTAGAAAATGTCGCTTATGCCTTAGTCACTACGACAAGAAGATTGAGACCATATTTTTTGGGTTATGAGATCACGGTACGAACTAACCATCCGCTGAGTATAGTGTTGGGAAAACCGGATGCTTCAGGAAGGTTAGTAAAATGGGCAGTCGAACTGGGACAGTTCGATTTGAAGTATGAACCGCGAACAGCTATAAAAGGTCAAGCATTGGCAGATTTTATTCAGGAAACAACCAGAATACAAGATAAGAGAGAATGAGAAGTATTTGTAGATGGATCGTCGTCCCGCCAGGGTGCAGGAGCTGGAATATTATTGATCAGCCCCGAGAAAGATGAGTTAGAATTTGCCATAAAATTTCAATTTAAGGCGTCTAACAATGAGGCAGAATATGAAGCTTTTTTGCAGGGACTGAAAATAGCCGAACAGGCTGGAGCCCGGGATCTGATAGTTAAATCAGATTCACAACTGGTGACATAACAACTCCGAAACCAATGTGAAGTTAAGGAAGATCGCATGATTTCTTACGTACAGAAAATAAGAGAAATGGAGAAACGATTTGAAAAACTTCAGATCGAACAGATACCTCGGAACGAGAATCAGAAAGCGGATTATCTGGCAAAGATCGGGAGTTCGTTACAGGACTGTTCGAAGAAGAGTATTACGGTTATGGGAGTAGGAAAGGAAAACGAGGTGATGAATGTCGACCTGGCCGAGCATGATTGGAGAACTCCTTTTTTGAGCTTTTTATGAGGAGTAAGGGAAGGACAGGCAAAAGACCTCGAGAAATTGGAAAAACAAGCTCGATTCTACTACATTCTTGATGGAGTGTTGTATCGAAAAACTTTTCTATCTACAGATGCAAGATGCTTGTCCCAAGAAGAAGGAATCAAGGTTTTAAAAGAAGCACATGAAGGAGGATGTGCCGAACATGCGGGAGCTCGAGCACTCGCGCGAAAGGTCACGCAAGCCGGCTTCTATTGGCATACAATGAAGAATGACGCCGAAGAGATAGTTCGGAAATGTAACTCCTGTCAGAAACATGGGTGTAGAATTCATACTCCGACAACAGATATGCTTACGGTATGTTCGCCTTGCCCTTTTGCTAGATGGGGTATTGACATAGTTGGTCCACTTGTTAAGACCAGAGGAAATAAGCAGTTTTTGGTGGTGGCCGTGGACTACTTTACTAAGTGGGTCGAAACGGAATCTTTGGTCAAAATTGCCGAGTCCGATATGATCCATTTTATATGGAAAAGTATTTGTTGTAGATTCGGCTTACCTAGGATTTTGGTATCAGATAACGGAGCTCAATTCAGAGGCAAAAGATCACGGGATGGTGTAAAGAAATGAAAATTTTACAAGTGTTTACTCCAGTAGCTCATCCTCAGGCAAATGGACAAGTCGAAGTGGTTAATCGAATCATATTGGACGGACTTAAGAAACGGCTTGAATTCAAGAAATCGAACTGGGTGGACGAACTACCATCAGTTTTGTGGGCGTATCGAACTTCATCCAGATCGACTACGGGTGAAACTCCTTTCAGTTTGGCATTCGGAATGGAAGCAGTCTAGCTGAAATTCAAGGAGAAGCTCTACGAATTACTAACTTTGATCCCCAGCAAAATGAAGAATTGATCAGAACAGACTTGTTATTTCTAGAGGAGGTCAGAGACGAAGCCAGAGTTCGTCATGAGTTATACAAAAGACGTATTCAAGCAGCCTTCAATAGGAAAGTTCGAAAGAGAGAACTCCAAGTAGGGGATATGGTTTTAAGACAATCTGATGCCTTGTTGGAGATCGGGAAATTGGATGCCATTTGGGAAGGGCCGTATACTGTTACAAAAGTTTTGCCCGGTGGATCTTACGAGCTCACTGATGAAAGAGGAAAGGAGCTGCCCAGACCATGGCATATCAATCACTTGAAGAAATTTTATACTTGAAGTATCGAATGCCAGTATGTTGCTTTTTACTTTTTTTTTTAAGTTGTTGTTGCTTTAATGAATAAGAGATATTTTCATGCCCCGTGGATGTAGGTCGACTTGACCGAACCACGTTAAATCCCTGAGTTTTTCTTTGTTGATTTACATATATTTACGTACATATCTGTTCGAACCATATTATGGAGCGAACTTAAAGTTCCCTCGGAATGATTAAGCAAATTGAAGAAGTTTCCTCGGAACTTAATGGTTAAAACAAATTGAAGAAGTTCCCTCGGAACTTAATGATTAAGCAGATTGAAGAAGTTCCCTCGGAACTTAACGATTAAGCGAATTGCAGGAGTTCCCTCGGAACTCGCTGATCAAACAAATTGAAGAAGTTCCTTCGGAACTTAACGATTAAAGCGAATTGAAGAAGTTCCATCGAACTTAATGATTAAGTAAAGTGAAAAAGCCTCTTCGGGGTTCAAAGTGTAAGTAAGTTGAAGAGATTTTCTTGAAACTTTGTGACTAAATGATTAGGGGAAGTTCATTCAAAGCTCTGCGATTAAACGAGTTAAAAGAAAGACTAAAGTACGCGAACTGATTTCATTTCCGATTGATTCATCAAAGATCCAAGTAAAAATTTCAAAAAAGATGCAAGTATTACAACAAAAGCGATTAAGAGCGATCAGGAGAAGGAGTAGATTCAGGAGTTGGCTGGATCGGAGCAAGGAGCAGATGATAGAACATGTCCTCTGGTAAGTCCACAGTTGGGCCAGAAGGGGGCTCAACAGACGCCGGAAGAGACGAACTGGGGCCAGGATTGTCGAACTAGTTGTCAGGAAGAACTTCCTTGAGTGCTTCTTCTAAGTAGCCCGACCACCACCGTGCATCAACATCCTTATCCGGATTCCCATGTCAGCCAGGAGGAATGGAATATGTTTGCAGCAACTTCTTGCCCAGTGTGTTCACATCGAACTGGAACGTTTCCCCAACTTCCTCCTGGCAAAGCCGAACTCCCTCTTTGAAGTACGCCAGTGCCATAGGAGCTGTCTTTGAAAGGAAAAGGACGGAATCCCAAAGGCGAGATATGAGTCTTTCTCGGAAAGTCTCCGATATTAACTCCATCTCCGGGCTTCGAGCGAAGCGGTAAAAGCCCTCGTTAAACATGGCTTTTCCGAACTCGATTCGGGCTCTCTTTTCCTGTTCGAGTTCCACCCTCAGCTCTCTGTTTTCCTCCTCCAGCCTTCGATTTTCAGCCTGCGTGTTCGAAAGAGCGGACTGCTTTTCCATAGCAAACTTCTCCTTGGCCAGCAACAGCTCTTCCCTCCTGGCCATCTCCGAGCGAGCAAGCGCCAGCTCCATTTCCCGCTCTTCCAACTTAGCAGATAAGTTTTTGGCTTTGCCGGCATTGATGGTCAGATCGCTCTCCAACGTCTTCTTCTCCTCCAGCGCATCCCTCAGGCGATCTCGACGACGAAGGGCCCTTTTGCCCGGGAATTTGAAGTATTTGGCGAAGTTCGTCACCCGAGACAAGTTCACCTTGAACTCCTTCACCTCGCTATCTTCCTTCTCTTCCGCAGCCTTCCCGCTCGGAACGATTGCCCTCTCCTGAGCCTCGGGTTCCACCTCAGTTCGTTCGGAACCAGCTTGCACTCCTCCCTCAGTTCGCTGTTTTTTGGCCGATTTTTGTGAACTGGAGGGCCCTTTCTTCTTCCTGTGAAGAGAAGTTGTAGCTTCGGCCTCTTCTTCAGTCATCTTTTCGGCAAGATTGGCAGCACCCGAAGCATGGGCAGTTGGTAACGAAGAGGACGCACGAACAACAGCAACAGTCGAAGGAGATACAGCAGAAGTATTGCCTCCCTCGGCCGAGCTTGGGTTGGTTTTGGAAGCCAGTTCGTTTAGGCGCCTCTCCTCTTCCTCGTGGAAGGCCGCAGCTTGCCTACCATTTACTGCTTCGTCGGCCGGGGAAAAGGCAGTCTTCTGGGCCTCGGGGATCGCCTCGTCGAAGATGAAAAACTTATTCATCGCCTTATCTGCAATACAATAAGGCAAGTTGTCAATATGGTACAGTACGATAAGTTTAAAAAGAGATAATGAGAGAAGCGATAGGAAAATTTTAAGCAACCTAGATTGAACTTGCTGGGAACACGACTGTTCGGGTAAAAACCCTAGAAAGACAACAACTGTTCGCATGAACTCATGCGAACTATGTCGAACGATCCCCTCCGGAAGAGCCGGTCTAAAGACGCAATCTCGAAATCCCTGGGCGGAGCAGGCTCAACTCGGTTCGAACTCTCAGCCCAAGGAATAGTTCGGAAAGGCCGATTCGTCGGAGCACGAACAAAAAAATAGTATTTTTCCCAGGAGCTGATTTTATCATCTCCTGAGCATAAAAATTGAGCTTGTTTTCCTCCGCTACGAGGGCTCAAGTAAAATCGATAGGGGTTAGTATGTTTAAGAACAAAACAAGAACGGAATCGGTCAGAGGTCGGCTCGACTCCCATCCATTTACACACCATGTAAAAAGCTACAATGTAACTTATAGAGTTTGGGTGCAATTGGTTCGGACATACCCCAAACGCCGAACCGACCTCCAGGAAAAAAGGGGTGAATAGGAGGGACTAAACCTAGGGTGACATGTTTTAAAAACCATGTCTGGCAGCCGGCTGGAGCCCGATGAGGACGATCATCGGGACTAGGAATGATAACAGAATAGCCCGCCGCTGCCATGAGCGAACTCAAAAGAACGGTATGAGTTTGGGTAGTTTTGGTGGCAAAAAAAACGTTGTCTACAGTTTTCTTACGAGATCGCTTAAGGGGGAAGAAAGGCTCTGATGGCCAGAAGTAGAGGGTTTCGGAACTGGCGAATCAGAGGTAGGTCGTAAGGGAAACTCCTCAAAACCCTCCTCAAATTCACTCTCGTCCCTCAGGTTGATTAAAAAAGAAGAAGCCATTTGAAAAATATGAGTGAGAAGAAAGAAAGAAAGAAAGGAAAAGGTACCTGGATCTGTTTGAGAGACTTTAGAAATCACAGGAGAAGAGTTCTTGCTTATGAGTGAATGCTAGTATTTGGCAGAAGGGCTTTATGGAGGAGAAGATGGGGTATATATAGAGAAGGGGGAAACTTCTCAGTGACGATTCAATTTTTTGGGGGGGAAAGCGAAAAGTCGTGTGATCTTGGCCGTTGGATGCAATTCGATCTAACGGTGAAAACGAAAGGTCGCGTGATCTCGGCCGTTGGATGCAGTTCGATCTAACGGTGAAAACAAAAGGTCGCGTGATCTCGGCCGTTGGATGCAGTTCGATCTAACGGCGAAGACGAAAAGACGCCTCGGGATGGGGAGAACTAACAAGCCGGTGAATGATTGATGGGACGTGATGCTTCTCGAAGAAGCATCGTAATTAACAACAATGTGAACTATGTTAGTGCGTGAGCACACGCACTCCGAAAGGGGGGAGTACTGATGTGGTTGAACTGACCACATTCGAACTACTCTGTAAACCAAACCGATTTGAAGACTAATTGATGCGAACAAAACAGAGAAGTAGGTAGAACGTGTGGGCGAACAAGAAAGTTCTCGCTCTATAGAGAACATGTGCGAACTCATTAGACTTGCAAGTTGAGATGACGAACTAAATCTAAAGCGAACTAATTCAAATTTGACGCAACCGCCACGATCGCGAGTATCTCGCCCACTTTCCACTTTTTTAGGAGAAGATCTAACTGCCACGTCTTTCAGGGAGTATTTATAACCCTTATCTTTCTATTCTCAAACACACACAAAATTATACACAAAAATCATTGAGAAAAGAGCAACAGCAAGTTTTTCCTAGATTACTGACTTGAGCGTCGGAGTCTCTTCACCGGGAAAAACCCCCGGTGTTTTCTTTGTTTTTGCAGGTGTTTTCAATCGGAGAATTCCAATCGGCATCGGAGAAAAAGAAGATTGAAGTCAGGATCAATCAATATTTAAGTATATTTAGTAGTATATTCTCTCTATATACACAAAATCTCGTGTGAGACGGTCTCACGGATAATTTTAGTGAGACGGATCATTTTTTATCCATGGATCAAACCCATATTCATTAAGTTATATGTGATTGGAAAGTTTGGGTTGTGGGTCAACCCGTCTCACGTAACATGATCCGTGAGACGATCTCACACAAGACTCATTCCTCTGTATATATGTTTCATATCTTCTTTGGACAAAAACTTGTGTGAACCTGGGTCGGCCCGCCCATACGCCTTGACGCGCTTTCACGTGCCCCACGCACTTAGGTGAGTGCGCTCAAACTCACCTAAATTCGCTTCAGGTGACCTACCTTTATGTTTTGTTAGATCTTCTAACATAACATAAAGACAGGTCTAACATATATAACATAAATGTATGTGTAACACAATGAAAAGTACATGCACAAAATGTGCCAAAACTAGAGTTTTTTTTTTTTTTTTTCCTTTCTTGAATTAAAGGTATGAAATCTTGGCATAAAATATAGGTTTAATATAATGTAAAGATAGATCTAACATAACGTAAAAGTCATGACCAAAATTCAAAAACCAAGAGCGATAAAAAAAAAAAAAGAGAAGGTGAGTGGTCTGGATCCAATCCAAGTGTCCATGCACCTGTTTCAAAAGAGAGTAACTCATTTTCTTGTGATAGATATTAAAACTTATTTATTTGATTGAGTAACGATTCTTATGAGACCACTTTACGATCAATCTAATTTTGTGAGACAAGTCACATCCATGGATTAATTATATATGAGTTTGTAAAATTATGTGTGACTTGTGTATATTTTAAATCAGTGAGACGATCTTGTAATATGAGTTTTCGTTGCTTATTTTATATGGTGAACGGACTACATCTGTGACCACGGAGATTTGATCAAATTACCAAATATACCCCAAGTTTGTGGAAATTACAATAAGCAAACCATTTAACTATGAAAAAGTTGAAAAAACTCATGCAACACTTCAATCATTTTCTTTGGATTGTTGATTGGATCATATTATTATATAAATTTCAAAATATGATCCATTCAACAATCCAAAGAATATGTGACGTTGAAAACATACCGTTTGTGAGAGAATATAATATATAATATATAACTCACATATTCTTGTCTCATAACTGCTTAAAACATACAGTTTGTGAGAGAAAATGTCGAGTTTGAACATTATTTTCAACGTCAACATAATTAATACAACATAGAACAAATAATACCAATTTGAAAATTGTGGCTTCATTATTGTTAGAATTATTGACTGAAAGATCTTAATTAGACTTAATTGACTTCGGCATGCATGTAAAAGTTCAATCTAAACAAAGAATTAAGAATGCAGATCACATTAAAAAAAGAGGAAATGGTTTGAAATACCCGTATAAATATAAGAAGGGATTATTTTACCCACCAATATAATAAATTGTCTTCATATACCCATATATATAAGAAAATGTATTCAAATACCCACTTTTCATTTTGTTGCAAATGATTGGTACAAATGATTGGTAACTTATGTCAGTTTTTTTTTTTCTTTTCTTCGTTTTATTTACTTTTGGTTTTTATTTCACATTTTATTTTACATTTTATTTCACATTTTATTTTGTCTTTTATTTTACATGATTCATTAAATTTTGATCTACTCTTCATCTACCTCCATAAATTTTCACTCACCACCTACTTTATTTTTACGACTTCAAATTCGCATTTCACATTCATTCCACACAAAATTTACATCAATTCCATAAAATTTCTTAAGAGCTATCCCGGGAGAAATTTTTTCAGGAATCTTCAAGAAGATTCAAGTAAGTCTACAACTTGAAAATTTTATATTATTTAAAATTTAAGTAAATTCATGTAGATGTTTATTGTAGAAATTAATTTAATGGTATATTGTATGCTTTAGGGTTTATTGTTTGAATTGATACAAATATCTTTTAATTAGGGGTTCATCTTTGAATTAGGGTTATAATCGAGAATTAGTATTCCAATAGGGTTTCACGAAAATATTTAGTGTTTCCCGAAAGATTTTAGGCATTCATGAAAGGTTTGAACAAATTCGTGCAACCCTAAAATTTAGAGTTGCACGAAACTGGGAGTAGTTTTCGTGCAGCCCACACAGATCATGGGCTGCACGAAATGGAGTAGTTTTCATGCAACTCTATATTTTTGGAAAAAGACCGGTTTTTTTCTGTTGTTTTTGTTATTTTATGTGATAATTATTCAATTTTTTTGTTCTTTAATTATTAAATTCTTTTGAAGCAGAAAATGACTTTCACGGTGGCTTTATGGTTTGGAGGATATTGGGAAGGTATACAATATGTCAACGGTAGTCAGACACTCATTCATCTTGAAAGTATTACATATCAATATTTATTGAGCTCAATTCATCAGGTCATATATGCGGACATGAATTGCTGGGGTTATTTGATTCATGCTCTAGTGGAAACGAATGGAAGATTGAAGAGGAAAAAATCAAGAATGATTTAGATTTGCAGAACTGTTTTGCAGAATACGATGGACTTTTACTTCTTTTCGTGTCTTTGAAAAGGATGGACGTTGGAGTATCAGATGGATTCTCTTATCGTGAACAACAAAGTTCAGTAGATGAGGAGTATAATCGAGGTGGTCAAACTTTTAATCTGAGCAGTGAGGACGTTAGAAATTTGAATTCGTCAAATGTTTCGTTAAATGTACACGATGACCAGGAATTGTTTTCAACATGGGGTTTAGACAACACATGTGTTGAAACGTCTTCAAATGATAGGAGTGAACCTTGGTCATCCCCATCTGGACGTGTTGACTACACTGGTGTTAACGTTTTGGACCTGAACTTGGACCCAACTAATGAAATTGAAATATCGATGCACGAATATGGACCGGAACAAGAAGACTATGATCATCGAACAAGTAATCATGTTTTGTGAGTACATATATAAATTTATAGATGTATCTTGATTAACAAATTGACATATATATTTCTTTTTTATAGATCCAAACAATGAAAAAGATGACTTTGTACTGGATGAAAATGTTGAGGCAGGGTTGGATGAGGAGCAACGAGAAGCATATTAGCAATTCTGCTCTGACATAATGAGAGTCGAGTAGTATATTCCAGAGTTACCTTCATTTGAGCATCCTGCTTCTTTAGAGATTGAGCAAGCTCCACAGGGTCTGCAAAAGGGTTCGACGTTTGACAGTAAGGTTGATTTGAAGAATGCAGTTGGGATTTATCATCTGGAGAATCAAGTCGAATTCTGTGTGGACCACTCGGACAAACACCGATGGTACGTGAAATGCATTCAAAAAGACTGTCCATTATTTTTGGTTGCTTCGGAAAAATATGGTATTCGGAAAATTTCCAAAATTCTTTTGTCTCATACTTGTTCATATGAGCTAAATACTAGTGCACCCCGCAGACTTCCGACCTCTTTGATTGGAGATTATTTTGTCCAGAGGCTCCGAAAAGATAAGTTTGATCTCTTCGAGAAATGAACTCACAACATGGATTGAATCTGAGTTATAGGCATGCGTTGAGTGCAAAACGTTATGCAATGAGAAGTGCATACGGTGATCCAAGGACATCATTCAGCATGTTTCTGTCTTACTTACAGGTATTGAAGGAACGTAATCCGGGTACATACACTGCATTAGACACTCAGAAGAATGGGAAATTCAAGTACGTTTTTTTGCGTTGGGTGCATATATTGTCAGATTTCAGCAGTATTCAAGACCTGTTATAGTTGTGGATGGTTGTCACTTGAAGGGGCAATTCAAAGGGATTTGATTTGTTGCCGTGACAAAAGATGGAAACGATCAAAATTTTCCCTTTGGAATTGGGATAGGGAATGTCGAGAACGATGAATCTTAGACATGGTTTTTGCTTAAAGTTTGAGCAGCATTTGGTTGCCCAGATGGCCTGGTTATTGTCTCCGATCAACATGTTAGCATCGGTAATGCCATTGAACATGTCTATCTTGAAGCAACCCACGATCTTTATTGTTTCCACCTTCAGCAGAATTTAGCCAAGTATGGATCACATTTTGTCGGGCTGTTCCACAATGCTGCATACTGTTATGAGGAAGTTGAATTTGATAGGTATGTCGAAGTTCCATTTCAGATTACTTTCTTTTCAATACATTCATATTTATATTTCGTGTCTGATTACTCGTTGATTTATCCAAAGGTACATGACTTTAATCAACGACAATGGAAATCAAGGCGCGATTGACAGCTTGAGAAAAGTTAACCCTATCAGGTGGTCCCGTGTTAAATGCCCCATTCGAATATTCAACTTCATGACCTCCAATGCTGCTGAGTCATGGAATGCTCGTATCGTGTGGGCAAGAAAGTTTCTCGTTTGTTCCTTCTTGGAGGCTGCCGAAGGGTTATTGAGATATGGTTTGCTGAAAGGAGAGAGGGGGCTGAAGAGAGGGAACACACTTTCACAAAGTCTTGCACGAAAGATTAGGCGACCACATACGGCAGAGACGAGCTATGAAGGTCCAAAGGGTGGGACGAGGTAAGTTCAAGGTCACGGATGGGTAAAAAATATTTTTAGTGGGCATTAGTGATAATGTGTGCAGTTGTATGTTTTTTCCAAACCGAGTTAATTCCATGCGTGCATGCATATGCAGCCATCAGGTTCGTAAATAGTTTTCAACAAATTATTATTATTATATTAAATGCTTACACCCGGCGTATAAAATCAAATTCTTGGTTGTCTTGTTTTTTGACCTTAGTTTTGACAAGGAGTCAGTTACCTATTATGTCGTCCTGTATTACACAACCTACTGGTTGAGAGGAATGTGGGCTGGTGAAGTTCTGCCTGTGCCCGACCCGACAGGGTGGGTTATTGATGATGAGGTTCGTAACTTTGTTTGTCTTGTACCAGATCAACCAAAAAAGGTCGATCGACCAAGAGACAAGCGAATACCTTCTATTGGTAAACACTCGGGATTGCGACAGAAAGGGACAACCTTGTGTAGTCGTTGTGGTCAACCAGACCATAACGTAACCACATGTTCTCAATACATTTCCCCTGCCACTCAGTACGATAATGTTGATGGTCCAAATGAGGAAGGTGACTTGACCGCCCACCAAGGTGGAACAAAGCCAAGAAGAAAGAAAAAATGTTCAATTTGTGGGTCAGATGCACACACAGAAAGAAAGTGCCCTATATATTTGAGTAGGGAACATGATGTTGTGTAATAAGTGTAACAGACTAATTGTTCAAATATATATTATAGATGTTTCAATTTGCTAAAAGTAATAACATGTTCTAACTTTCCAAAACTAATCAAAAAAATCAAGAGGGCAAGTGTCACCGTCAGTGGAATTCCTATAAATCACTAAGGCTATCCACTTTCGAAGGGCCGTGACCGTCTTATACTTCTGAACTGTCAACCTTGGCCACTCCCATATCATCCCACTCTCGACAGACATCAACGCCCACACACCACATGAGTGACTATCATCCTGCTGGTAGCATAAGTTCGAGTCGAACAATGAAAACCGTACTCATCTGTACCTGGAGGAATCTTGCGACCCATCGCCCATGACGTCTCATAAAATCCACAATACTCCAACAACCGTGCCAGAATGCGACGAAGTGGCATGGTCTGCTTGTACCGCGTCTCTAAAATCTCCTTGGAGTACCTATACCTTAGGGGGTCAGCCAGAACGATCCGCGGCTACTGGAGATCTATCTCACATGCAACCCAAAGACCATCCAAATTCAGTATCGCCCATACCTGTTATTTCAACCATAATCAACCCGGATGTGGTGATTATACAATACAAACCATTCAAATTAAATACTTACACCCTGTAAGCCATTCGTCCATAGCTGTAGAAAGTTTCATTTCGGTTTCTCCCCTCGCACATAGGGTGCAAGTAGCTCCAAGTTTTCGGATGAAAACTGCTCCCGAATGGGCCCCCTGTATTTCGTCTCGTCATCCTCGTCAAGATGCTTTCTTCTCCAAATATCCTTACAAATTTCCTACATTGTACGACAATTACTGATCAGATACAATAACAGTAAAATGACTATTAAAATCAATTAAATTTTCATATGAACTTACGAAGAAGTAACAATCCACCATCTGCACTTGCCCGGCAAGCGGGTATCGAGGATGAAGGCTGGTAGCCTCTGGACGGTTCTGAAGTATGTCATGGTACGCATCAAGGACCTATATAATATATGACGATTAAAGTACATAATTTTTAAATATATACATAACTTTAAGAACTAAGTATTACCTGGAAACTCATATCACTGGACTAATCAAGGATGTCCCGGAAGAAAGATGGCCCAATTGGCTCTCCCACACCGACGTTGCGTCTTCCAATATCCAAAAGAGAATAATAAGTATTAAACAATAAACATGAAACAACATATGACTGCAGAAATTCCCAGACAAAACAACATGAATGCTTACCCTGTGACCTTATCGTCTTCACCTTCGGAGTACGCCTTCAAGTCTGACCATTTGAGTCCCGTTCTTCTAGTCGGTTCGATCGCAAAAAATGGGCTGCGTACAACTCTAGATGGCTCTCTCCGTCAAACTTCAGGTCCAACAGGGCCCATCTCTGGGATGATAGGAGGTACGCATGAAGGTTTGCTCACCCCTGACACCGACTGAAGGTCAATCGGTACAGCTGAAGGTTCCGTCGAACCGGGTGGAACAACTCTATCACTGTGTACTGGTGTCTGGTAAGCAGCTGCATCAGGTACCCCCCACCATGGTCGTTAGGTCCCATGTCCCATCGCCTCCCACCACGTCTTAAGCTGATCCTGGATCATACCCAGAATCTATGACTGCAGACGCTGGGTCTCCATCGCAACATGCTCGCGAAGAGCTCGATCGCGTCGATCGTTATCCTCCTGCAGCCATCCTGTTAACCGGGTGAACAGATCGGCATTCACCCCTAAACTCTGTGCATGGGCTGTGCCCTAGGACTCATAGTCTGAATCTGGGCACCTCTGAGCAATAGGGGGCCTGAAATGGGCACCTTATCGTCCTCATCATCCACAATAGGACGCTCATACTGCACATGCGTATGGGTGCCCACCCTCGAACGTCCTGCCCGAACACTGGTCGTCGGAGCTCAGCCTGTTCGGACCGCACGTCGTCTCGATGGACCGACATCATTAATGTGTGTCGTAGATGAAGCGACCTGTGTAGGACGATGGTTTTGTTTTTGCTGGATGACCTGGACTCCCAAGAATATATCATCATCAATGCCACTCCAATACGCCTGCGCCCTTTCTTCTGGGGTGGGCTCCAGCCGCTCAAAACACTCGATGACTTGGTGAGTTTATTTAAAACACAAACATATGTGAGTAGTAATAATTATTTAAATTAAAAATCTATTTCATTGCACGCTTATGTAAACTATCTCGTTGTTTAGAATGTGTGCAACATCGACCTCTGACCTCATCAGTCCCCACTTCAAACACCTAGGCATATATACTATCGTGTCCAATGTGCGACCGGCGTATCTCGACGTCGAGGGTATCGCCTCGAATGCCCATAACTAGATAAGACAAATAGATAGATATTTTAGTTAGCAAACAACGTTTATTAGAATTTCAGCCGACTTTCAAATAATTCCTCGTACAAAATAGAAGATACGTACTATCAGGGCTGTTGAGAACCCATAGAAGTGGATTTTTGGCACGGATCGACGAACTGACAGAGTCTTCGATAGCACATCGATGTAGTATAGGAGGGTGAGAAAGCTCATCTTCCCCCACAGAAAGCTCTCCCAAAGATCCTCATGCTCGACCAGGTCCCAAACTCACATATCAGGAAAAGTCTTCCCAGCGTCCAACCCGAGCAAAATCAAGTATAAAACAAGATCTTGGCAATCTTGATAGAGTCATGCGCGTTGTCACTAAACTCGCCGCTTCTGAATCGATCATGGAGCTGAGCAACCGTGACCTGAGCAGAATCAGCGTGGACTCTATAGTACACCGCCCCCTCTACTGGCGTGTGATCCCCTGATGTTGGGTCGAAAGTTGAGTCACCGAACTTTAGACCGGTGATAGGGGCAAACTCCATCTTCCCGAAATGACAAATGCGTCGGTCTCGCCCTATAGCAAACCATCTCTCGTCTTTAGGGATGGTCTGATCATTACTAATCTCATGAGACATGAGGACGTATAGAAACGACTTACAAGACTCCTTGTTGGTCTTCCAAAGTAGAAAATACTCAAATGAACTGCTCAGGAAAGTACGCTCGCACCACCGGCCTATCTCTCATAATTGTGTCCTGATATCATCGAGGATGCTCAGACGTACATATCCATTAATGTATGTGATAGTCTCCTGAAAAGACTGACGAACCCACTGCCAATCGAACTACACATGTACAAACACCAAAACATTGAAATATTAAATAAATGTAAATCTAAATATAAACAAATCAAGAATTTACATAAATTAAAAAAAAAGAGTTTAAACTGAGTTTAAAAGCTAAATTTAAATATTAACCAATCCCTAATTAATTAATCAATCCCTAATATTATTGCGGTTAAAGATTAAAAAAATTAGGGATTGGTTGGTTTATTGTTGATTGGTTAATATTTAGATATGTTTAAAAACTAAGTCTATATATTAACCAATCAATAATTAACCAATTACTAATTTTTTAAATTTTTTACATAATTTTTTAAATAATTTACATAAATTAAAAAAATAAGCCAAATTCTTCTTTATAGGGTTGCACGAAACCTTATACCTTTCGTGGAGCCCTAAAAATATAGGGTTTCACGAAAACTTTCTGAAGGTTTCGTGAAACCCTATATTTTTAGGGTTTCATGAAAAGTGTCAAGGTCTCATGCAACGTACGTACAAACCTTTCGTGAAACCCTATATTTTTCAGGGTTTCACAAAAGCTTATGTGAAATTCTAAAATTCCTAAATTCACGATATGAAACCTAAATTCCTAATCCAAAATATATTTCAACATACAAATAATAAATAAATCTTGAACTACAACATAAACAAAAGAAAAATATGAACTCAACCGATAAGTGTCGTTTTTACTATACTTTTACGTATGTTTATGTGTTCATTTGAGCATGTTTATGTATGTTTCTATAGTGATTTAGATACTTTTGATTTATTAGTTGCATTTGATGGTTTTGTGTTTTTAGTGCAAAAATCGCAAGTTTCAGCTCACATGCACAGTTGTCGAAGAAATGACATATCTCACGATCTAGAAGTCCGAATTGGAAGATCTTAATTTTTTTGGAAAGCTAAGGAAGAGATATACAACTTTGATGTTGAACACTTTTCCCAATTCGTTCTCGAAGAAAGCATAATATTAAGGAAAAACGGAAGTTTTGCGTTCGGTTCTTCGTCATGACAGGGTTCTAGTATTTTGATCATAACGTTCTCTAGAAAACTGATATTGAGGTGAAATTTATGGCATTTGAAAGATAACTTCAAGACTTACAACTTTTATGAAGACGTCGAAGTCAAATTCGGGACTGTACACCAGCGCACGACCGTGTCCCAAGACACGGTCGTGTCCCACTGCACAGAAACACTAGCACTGGCGCACGGGTGACCGTGTCCTGGGGCACGGTCGTGCCCGAGAGACTCCTATTCCATCCAAACTCGATTTTTGACGTATCTCACACTTTTAAATCATCTAGGAGACCTCTAAGATGCTATATATACTCAAATTCATCTCAAATAGGAGGAGGGAGATAGGAGGACAATCATTAGGGGTAGGAGTAACATCTATAGAGAGAAAACACATATTCTGAGAGCATCCGGAGAGGAGAAGAAGACTTCAAAGATCGAAGAATCGAGAGATCATCATTCATATAGAGTTTTTCTTTATCTTCCCTTTTATTGTTGGATTATTTTAGGGTTAAATGCGCGAAACCCCCTTGTGTTTACGAAATGTTACGCCGGACCCCCCCCCCCCCCCGTGATAAGGAAATTGCATGGGGAACACGTGGAAGTTCATAAACTCGGCACACGTCCCACTTAATTTAACAGGAGTTAACGCCGTTAAATTTTGACACCGTAATTCCCGTTATATCCTTGATATACATTGGTTCGATCGGCTTTGGCAAATTGAAATAAAAATTAAAATCAAAAAATCAAAAATGAATTCCTCTCGGTCTTCCACAACCCGCACGCTGCCCCCTCACCCTTCATTTGCCGCCGTCGTCTCCACCCCCTCCCCCGCATCTGCCGCCGCTGCCAACTTTGCTATTTCCCCCCTCTTTTCGATTTTCTCTCCCCCTCTCTTCTTTTTCCCTGATTCGAATCGGCTTCGACAAGGAGAGGGGATCATCGCTTCAGATCTGGTTTCGGCAGGCTGTATCTGTTGCAAGCGGCCTCTATGTACCGCCCACGGCAGTTCGCCGCTCTCTTCCCTCTCTCTCTCTCTCTCTCTCTCTCTGTTTCCTGTTGCTGCAGCCTCTTTAGTCAAATGCCGCCGCTCCCGACGGTGCTAGGTTGGCTGCCTGTTGCTGCACCGCTTCAGATCTGGATCCGTCGCTGCCGCACCGCCGGGATTCGAATTTGTGTTTGTTTGCTGTTGTAGTTTCTGATAAATAGTCTCTCTCTCTCTCTCTCTCTCTCTCTCTGTCTGGCCGGCGCGGTGGTCGCGCCGGCGATATCTCTCTCGGTCTGGCCATGGCTCGAGACGTATGTAAATATCGGTGGGTTCTATCTGTTAGCGCTGCCATTGACAATGTTCTTAGCCTTCAAAAAGCATTTGGGCTTGAGTGGATTGATAATGGGGTTCTTGGGTGGAGTTGTGACCTGCTTGTTAATACTGCTGTTTTTTGTTGCAAGAATCAGATGGGATGATGAATCTGGCGCCTTTTGAAGGCGGTGGCGACGACGATTGGTAGGGAATGGATGAAGAAGATGATGTGATTATTAAAATTATAAAAAAAATTAAATAATTTTTTTAATTATTACAAATTTTTTTATCATTTTTTTCAATTATGAAAATTAAAATAAATAATTGTACTTGCATAATTAAAATTTCTTGGGTTTTTTATGCAATCAGAATCATTCAAAATATACAAACATATATATAATGTAAATGAGGTTAATTTTGTCTTTTCATAGTCAAATAATGGTTGTAAATCAAGAAAATTCGCACTTCAGGCGCGTGCAATACACTCTCGTGAAGTCTAACGATTTTAGGGGTTTCACGTCGAGTTTATGAACTTCCACGTGTTCCCCATGCAATTTCCTTATCACAGGGGGTCCAGCGCAACATTTCGTAAACACAAGGGGGTTTCGCGCATTTAACCCGATTATTTTAGTTTGATATGATATTTTCAATCTTGTCTATGAGTTTGTTGATATTCATGTCTGGCTAGTTTTCCATGCGTTTCTAGGGCTTGTTAGTAGTCTGATTCGAATCTAATGGATCTTTGATTTCAATTCAATTTCTTGATTCTTTATCCTATTGATGTGTTTATGGTTTGATTGCTTGTTTGATTATGTGGCCACTAATTGAGCATGTTTAAGTAATTAAGTCAAAATTCAAGAGAGGAGATTTAATTACGGAAGAGTAAACACATGACATATATGTAGCATGAGATCGAGAGATAAATGACATATGTGATGAGATTTTCAATCCTAGGTACTTTTGGGCGTTGTTGTGTTATATCAGATCGAGTAGAGATACCTCTGGTAGCATAATAATCAACCAGTTAAATTGACTCGAGAGAGCTTTTAATTTGATATTCGTGATTGCTCATATAGGATAGTTAATCATTGAAATAGATTGATCAAGTGATATCATGATGAGAATTAGATGAAGACATGTTCTAGAACATGTATCAGTTATATCTGTTTGTCTCCGTGTATTTATTTGTTTTTGTTTTAGTATAAGTAATTGAATTCCTTGATATCTGATAGCCTAGATAAAATTAGGGGTTGAATTTGGGTAATCGATTATTCCTAGATAATAGTTTCTGTGGGATCGACCTTGCTTACCGTGTTCTGCAATCTACACCGTACACTTGCGGTGGTAGCCTAAAGAAATTGGTGAACAAACAAAAAAAAATACTAACTGGTTCGGCCATTTTGATAGGAAAGGAAGTCTGGTTGAAGAAGTGTTGCACGAATCGCCTTTCACGAAGGAGAGAAGCAAGTGTTGCACGAAGGGCAAGAGATAGACGAGAGAGAGAGAGAGAGAGAGATCTGTAAATTTTTTTTCACTTTTTTTCACTTACTGTAAACAGAGAAAATGGAGAAGAAAGAGGAAGAGAGGGGTGAAAGAGAGGGGCCCGTTATTTTAATTTAATTCCTTTTTTTTTTTATTTACATGTGGAGGTTTGGGGTGGGTGGATAGTTATTATTGCATTAAATGCAAAAAGATTTGCAGTGCAATTTTTGAAAAAATGGGTATTAGGCTATATTGTAAAACATGTTTTATAAAAGTGGGTATGTGATGATATTTTGTTATATTGGTGGATAAATTAAAAATTTCTTATCTTAAAGTGGGTATTTCATATAGAAGACTCAAAAAAAAGGGCTCAACTTAATTTGGTGAAGTTGTATATGTTGATGATAATTAATTGAGTGAGAGAAGAAATGGGTCAACATGTTCATTTAATGACAGTGAATTAATGGAACTAATTGGACCCAATAATGCTCATACTGATTGCTACTCTTCAACAGTAAATAAATAAAGGGTTGTCAAAGAATGTGGAAGCTGCAATAAAGACATGGAATTCTAATGAATTTATTACATCAAATATCAGTACTAATGCTTATTATGTATACACGTGATTTTGGTAACAATGCTCGATTTTGAAAAGTCAAGGTAGAGTTGAGGTTAATTAATGCCGGCCCCTAAATTTATTTCATTACTATATTATCCAAAAATAAATCTCCTTATTTAAAAGAGTTACAATAGATTGATTTTCAATAGTTACTTTATACATCATTTGATTTGAGTGTAGCGGTTTTTAATATGCAAATATTTCTTATAATTTTTATAATGATGTTAATCTTCGGACAAAATACGTTCTTTTAAAATAACATTTATTTTGAAACGGATAAAGTAGTGTATTAAATGTGTGTCTCATTTAATTTGAAAGTATTTAATGATAGATTATGGATAAATGTTTTTTGAAATTTTATAGATGTACTTAACAACATTTATTTTGGACCAATTAATTTAATTAAATAGTGGAATGAGTATTTTAAGAATTAATCTGATACAGGTCTAGTCAAATAGAACTCAACTCGTGTGCTTTGCTGAAAGAAACAAAACTTGATACCAAGAACTAATTTCTATTTTAATTTAATGAAAGCCTCCATTGAATAAATATATTATGCTAGTAAAGAGTCCGGTTTTAAAAAAAAATAAAAATCGGATTCTTAATGACATAAAATTTAATAATTTTTTTAGAATGTCGTTAAAAAGGTATGTAACTAGTGATATCTTTTTAAATGTGTATTTAATTTATGGAAAATTGGGATCCATGAAAAAAACTCAAAACATATTTATCAGATTAGTGAAGTTTTTAGAAAACTGTCATCTGACCGCGCTGTCGTGATGCGATAAAATTAATTAAAATTCTTCCTAACCTAACTAACTAGTAGATAGGGCAAGTCGGAGTCGATCCCACGAGAAGTGAATATTTAAATATGTCACCTATGTTCAATTCAAGAAATAAAAAGGATGGGGTTTGGATTGATCAATGACTAACACTAATATTAACTAAGAACCTAAAAAACAAATTACACAGGAAATCAAAGGATGAAAAACATTTCAGTTAATAGTTCAGTTATCCCCCAATATCAATTATGTCTTAATCAATGTTACACCCTCTCTCAGCTTATCATGAAATTATCATCCCTAGTCTAGCAACAAGTTCTGTTAAACCGAACCGTCTCTTAAGATTAGTTAAATTAGGATAAGATCACTAATTAACCCTATTCAATCGAACAACTTAGAATAAGCTCTCTAGATTTAATTCATCAAATGCATTAATCACCAAGACGATAGGATGAACTAGACTCCAAATACACAAGCTCGATTTGATAATCTACGATTATGCTACCCTAGAGATGCACGACCTCTAGTTTACTACTAATGAAAATTAAACCACAACAATTAGGATTCATAATTTAAGATTTTATCAATCAATTATCAAACACTTAACCGAGGTGATGAATTTAAATCAAGCATCAATAATCGAAATCATTCAACAGAGATAGCATAATCAATTCCAATCAAACATCGAGAAGGGAAACCGAATTAATAAAAACATAAATAAATATATGGGTTCAAACATCCCTGCTAACCGAAAGTGAAGAATTATCCAAGTATCCTTGAAATCGAATCCATAAAAGTTGTAGAAGAATCCAGAAGAAAAGAAACTAATCTAATAAAATAATTCTCTCTCCAAAGTGACTTGAAGAGAAAGAAAAGAATCATCTCTCTCTAATTATGTGTGTGAACATATCTTTTTAAGCCATTTAGAGATGGGCTTAACCCTACTCCGGCCCAAAATCTCGTACACAATCTTGCTAGGTTGGGCTGGGCTAGGCTGCAGACGAATCACACTGGTAGACTAGGCTGACACTGGGTGATCCACTGTGATGGGCTTCTGGGCCCAAACTGCCCCAACTTCGATTTGTGTTCATTTTACGGCCCATGAATATATCTCTTGATCAAAATATACTCCAAAATTCCTGAATAATAGTGAAAATGATATATGAAGTATTTTGATACCAAAAACATATATAGATACAAAAACAGTGCATTCAATCACATAAAAGATTATAAAATCTGAAATCAAACAACAATAAAATGCATCAATTTTCTACCTGTCAAATCCCCCCACACTTAAATTGTTGCTTGTCCTCAAGCAACAAAGAATTAAAGTATATGGGAGATCAAAAATGAAAG
This sequence comes from Scutellaria baicalensis, assembly GCA_005771605.1. Classification (NCBI taxonomy): domain Eukaryota; kingdom Viridiplantae; phylum Streptophyta; class Magnoliopsida; order Lamiales; family Lamiaceae; genus Scutellaria; species Scutellaria baicalensis. The sequence continues at coordinate 39,088,254 of CM016721.1, forward strand.
AGAGTATCGCTTGCTCAAATCCTTACTAACACTCGTGGGAATTCAAATTCATGTCAAACAAAGCATACGCAAGCAAAAACATGTTGAACTAAATGCAACTAGCTCAAGAAATCACAAATTTAGCCAGGATGTCAGAAATCAAATTTTTCATAGACAATTCATTAATCCACTCCAACTCCTTTTACGATTTCCTTAATATAAATCAAAATTCGTTAAGACTTCACACATAATAAGTCACCTCTTTTACTCCAATTTTTTCTCTTTTTTTTTTTTTACTTTTCGTTTTCACTTTTTTTTTCATAGACGGTGATGACTTCTCGTCTTTTTTTTTTTTTTTTTGGATGGGGTTGGCAGCTCCACACCACTCTTAGGTTAGTCCGTTTATTGCGATTTTTTTTTTTGCATTTTAACTTTCAAACGTGGACCTCTAAGAGTAGGCGACTGATTACACACCTCAATCATCTTTTCCAATCTCAATCTCAATTTTTCTTTTCAACTCATCACCTTTTCTCCATACCCCAAATTTTTCCCAACCAATGGATTCATCAAAAGTGATCAAACTTTCACAAATTTTAATTAGACTACTTCCATCAAGGAAATAAAAGCATATCTCAAGACACAAGTAAGCAAGCAAATCAATTCACCATCATAGATCTATTTTCAATCCAATGTTATCATTTATAACAGTAATTTCCCAAGACGACATTTAACAATTTTAACCAACAGAAAGCAAACGAATTCCAAAAAAAAAAAAAAATCAATAACACTCGAATCATCATTGCAAGCTCACTTACTCAAAACTTTTTTTTCATTTTCCAATTTTTTTTGTTTTTTTATATATGCAAATGCAAACAAAATTTAAACGTGCTAAAGCAATTAAACGTGCAATTTAACTAAAAGAAAAAGAACAATCTTCATGCAACTATATGAATCTAAATGCAATTACATGCAAGATACAATTTATTCCACACTTTCTCAATTATGCAACATTCCCCATCTCCCCACACTTGAATCTTGCTTATCCCCAATCAACATAAATTACAACACAAAATAATGATAACACAAGATCCAAACATGCAAAGAAATGAGAGAAAAAATAATAAGTATGGAATAGATGTCACCTAATCACCAAGGAGGTTTTGGAAGTGGTCTTCGAGAGAACGCATTAGAAACTACAATGTTTGTCCCTCCATTGAGCTTTCTCCTTTTTATGATTTTCAACTTTGGAAAATTGATGGGAAGTGCTTGAGAAGGTGTTTGGACTTCATTTAATACGAATACTTCTTCAATGTGCTTCATTTTTGTCCTCCAAAATTGAGTACTTCAACAATTTGACATTGGCCAGCGGGGCATAATTCATTTCTTCATTGATTTTCAGAACTTTTTCTGGCTTTTTGAGCTCTTCTTTCGCTGCCCTTGCTAACCTGGAAAGGAAACGAACCAAGTCAATAGGACATTTTTCAGAAAATTTATTTTTTACCAGTGCAGATTCTGGAGTTTTGACACTGGATAATTGTTTATGGAAAACCAAATTGTCGTGAACTCATAGCCATCTTAAGAATAAGTCTTTGTGCTACTTTTAGAGTTACATCGGCTATCGATCCTCCACTTGCTACATCAATCATGCTTCTCTCCACCCACGAGAGTCCTTCGTAAAAGTATTGGATTAAGAGTGCTTCAGATATTTGATGTTGTGGACAACTTGCCACCAGTCTTTCAAAACGCTCCCAATACTCATAAAAAGATTCTCCATGCATTTGCATTATACCATAAATCTTCTTTTGTATGTAGATTACTCGAGATGGAGGAAAATATCTCTCTAAGAATAATCTCACCATCTCGGCCCATGTGGTGACAGACTCTGACAAATAAAACAACCAATCCTTTGCTGAGTCCTTCACTAAGAATATAAAAGCCCTCAACTTAATTTGATCGTCGGTCACTCCTGAAAGTTTCATACTTGAGCAAACGAAATTAAATTCTTTCAAGAATCTATATGGGTCCTCATCTGCATAGCCATGAAAAGAAGGTAATAAGCGTATGAAATCATAGGTAAGCTCAAAATATGCATTCTCATCAAAATCAGGAAACTTAATGCAAAACGATTGAGGAGAAAATGCAGTAGTCAATTACTTCAATGTTTGATTTGCAGTCATTTCCCACTTTGATACAAATCCTCAACTTGCAAAAGATCCTCAAAGCATCTAAAATTTGCAGAACAGAAACTGCACAAAACGACACTGGAAGAATCAGTTCACACTAGGTGTCCAGTGTGAGAAACAGAGCAAACTTGGAAACAGCAAAATTGAATCAAAATTCGAAATTGAACTCTTTTTATTTGATTTTTTTCAAATAAAAACAGAAAAAGACACAAGATGACACAATTTAATTCAAATCACTCCCCGGCAACGGCGCCAAATTTTAACCGTGCTGTCGTGACGCGATAAAATTAATTAAAATCCTTCCTAACCTAACTAACTAGTAGATAGGGTAAGTCGGAGTCGATTCCACGAGAAGTGAATATTTAACTATGTCATCTATGTTCAATTCAAGAAATAAAAAGGATGGGGTTTGGATTGATCAATGACTAACACTAAATGATGGGGTTTGGATTGATCAAAACATAAATAAATATATGGGTTCAAACATCCCTGCTAACCGGAATTGAAGAATTATCCAAGCATCCTTGAAATCGAATCCATAAAAGTTGTAGAAGAATCCATAAGAAAAGAAACTAATCTAATAAAATAATTCTCTCTCTAAAGTGACTTGGAGAAAAAGAAAAGAATCATCTCTCTCTAATTATGTGTGTGAACATATCTTTTTAAGCCATTTGGAGATGGCTTAACCCTATTCCGGCCCAAAATCTCGTACACAATCAATTTTCCATCTAACTTGAATATGTTACTCTTCAAGTAATTTCAACTTCATTTCTTGTATTTTCATCATTTTCCTCTCGTTGCTCTTCAATGATTTCTTCCTCGTTTCGTAGTTTCTCTCGAAAGTTGGACTTTTGTCAATATACATGAAACTAAGCACAAACTAATCAATTGCAACTTACACATGAAAAACCATATATATCATCAATATAACGTACCTAAATGTACGCAAAAGAATACTTATATGCTAAAACATGTTAAACGCGAGACTTATCAATAATTCATGGGATTATATCAAAAACCAACCTAAAGTACTTTGTAATATATACTTTTTTTTATATCCGACATGCAGCCAAAAATTTAGAAGTTTTTCAAATGCAACCTAAACTTTATAAGACATATTTTCAGATTTGGCATATTTTCTGACGAATGTATAACACATGTTTTTCATAAGAATAAATTATCATTTCAAAAAATTTTATATTTCAAAAGTTCAGGTCAATTTTATGCTTCTGCAAGTCACATGCAAGTTATGTGATGTGCATTACTAAATCTTTGTCAAAAAAAAAAAAAAAAGTTTAGGTTGAAAATTAAGAAACACTTAAACTTAAGATTGTAATTGAATTTAAAAAAAAATTATATTGCAAATAGAAAAACAATCATGCGAACATATTTGTGAGACTAAATGATTTTGTCGATCTGTGCAGAAGTACTTTTGTTCAGGTTAATTATGCCACAAACAAAATTATCCCAATTTCGATTAAGGAAAGGTATAGACCATTTAAGGCTTTAATTAAGCATCATATATATTTGGATTTGGGATTAGGATAATTAATGCAGTCAAAGGATCAAATGATTCCAAAAAGAAATGAAGGGAATTGACAGCATAGCATGATAAGATGTTAAATAATTCAGGACAGGTTTTAATCAATTAATGGTCTTTGGTCATAGCAACATATGTACATGTACTAATTCGTGAGAAAGGAATTTGCGTCCACTTGGTCTACAATATTCGACCAAATCTTCACTTAGATAATCATGTCTATTCTTACATTAATATTTTACTCACTCCATTTGGAAATCTATATCACACCATTTTAGTTTAAACAGAGATTATTGTTAGTAGGATCTACCCTATATTTAAATCATGGATTCTTAATAAACATAATGATTTCTTGTAGGTGAAAATGTTAAAATGCCCATGATGGGCAGCTCTTATAATATGTCGTGCTGACGTGTAATGATCTCATCCCCTAATTATATGAAAAACAAATTAATTGATATGTTGGATGTCTGACACGTTAGTGGATGACACATATATATGGGTAGGGTAGTAGAACTGTTCCTATATATAGGATTACCAATTAGTAGAGTTTTACAATAATAACCTTGTTTCAAAGATTCCTACAAAATTTGAAGAAATAAACCATAAGACTATATATGATTCTAATTTCGTCATGAGATTGATCAAAATCACAACTAATAACCAACAAATTATAGGTTAAAAATGAGTTTGAGTGGTAGACAATTGAACTCTCTCTCAAAGAATATCCGTGAAACAGTCTCATATAAACTTTTAGACACAATGACAAAAAAACTCATGGACATATCAAATCTATAGTGAAAAACAACAGCACATATTATTCTGTGATCTAAAACAATTTTAGGTATGAAAATGAGGAATAATGCAAAGTTTCCTTTCCAAACATATATGTATCTATGCAGAAGAAACAATGACCATAAATACTAAAAGAAGTGGAATTCTTCCAATCATTCCAGAACATAAACTCTTAAAGTAGTAAACATCTTTCACCTTTTTTCCCAATTAATCTTTACTTGGCGTAGGTATAGGATCCTGCTAAGAAGCCTAAGCACCAAGGAGAGAAAACAAAATATAAAGTTGAAACATAATGAATCTTTACAAAGACTTTAGGAAAGAGGAATTAACTTCATATTTTACTATGTTCATGACCCTACAAATCTCAGAGAATAATAATGTGATTCATAAAATCCATCCCCATTTTTTTATGAGGACCGATTACCATTATTTTCTTCATCTTTTCAACATACTTTCTTTCATTTTGTTCTTGATTCTACCCATAATTTTGCCTTCTTTTTTTTTTCTTGGAACAAAGTGTGAAATGTGGCATTGCTTTTTTTTTTTTTTTTTTGAGGGCCCTTGAGCTACAAATCAGTCCAAATTATGTTGAATTTTGGTGAAATTTATTCATTTTCTTCCTTCCATGGGATTTACTACTACTTTATTAATAAATATTTGATCATCTACTTCTATTTTTGATAGATACATTTCACTTTTGGTCCCTTATTCATACACATATATAAATATACGTCAAACAGAATCGTCTATTCCACATCTGTGTTTCATCTGATATTCCAAAATAATCATCACACACCAAGTGTAAAAGATGACATCACACTACAAGAAAAAAGCTCATAGACAAGGGTTGTCGTAGCAAAAAAAAACCCTTGTCGTAGGTGGTGTTGTCGTAGAGTCAGAAAAATTTCACTCATAGACAAGGGTTTTAAACCGTTGTCGTAGACCTCTACGACAACGGCATGACAACGGTTAAAAACCGTTGTCGTAGGTTGGCAGTTTTAAGATATGCGCTCATAGACAACGGTTTTTAACCGTTGTCGTAGATCCTTACGACAACGGTTAAAAATCGTTGTCCCGCCGTTGTCTTTTACTCTACCACAACGGTTTTTGGTTTTTAACCGTTGTCGTAGACATTTAAGACAACAGTTTAATTCAGTCAAAATTGTTGTCTTTTTAGCGTTGTCTTTTACTTTTGCATTTTACTATTATTATATATTGGTTGATATTCTAAATATACAAAAATTAAAATTCAACAAAATATACAAAATCAAAATATAGTCATATCAAATTAAAATATTTATATAATAGTTCATACAACAACTATTCATTGTAAATCCATTAATCACATGGTAAAGCCAAAAGTAAATCCAAAGCATCCTAATTTCACTAGCAAAACTACAATACTTCATCCAAAAATATCAAGAACCATTTACATGTACAATGCTAAGAACCCTTTACATCAAGAATCATCCAAAAACATCAAGAACCATCAAGAAGCCATGACTACAAATATGATCTCCAAAAAATCACCGGAGATCCCCAACGAATCAAATCCTAAAATGCTTTTCTCTCCACCGTTATCTGTACATCATATTCACGAAAAACAAACAATCTAGTCACAAAATAGAATCATTTGAAACAAAACAAATCATCAAATGACCAACAATGGGGAAGCAACATAGACAAATCATCAATAATAGTCATTTGACATGAGATGATTTCACAAAATCATCAAACTATAAACTGAAAATCATCAATCACATTGTCGTACGAGTGAATCACGTAGCAAGAAGATTATATATTATCTAAATTGTGAGATATACATTTTAACAATAAAAAACTAACACACAATTTGAATTTTAGTTTCATAATTAATGACATACAAATTGCTTTCCATATACATATATAGCTTACATATATGTATATATGAAACATGTGATGAAGTAAATCAAGTAAAAAAGAAAAGGGAAAAGATAGGAAAACACACCAAAAATTAAGAGAGAGAAAACAATGATGAGTGGTTTGCCAATTCCTCCAATTTCAGCAGCAAAAATGGCAGCCAAACACCCTAATCCTCCACCTAGTATATGTACAATCAAAGTGTACAAGCATCCATTCACTAGGAATCCATTTAAGGGGCTGACATATAAACAAAAAACAACAAATGCATGATAGAATCTGAAATAAGGTATATATCAGAATTCATTGTCTAACTTCATAACTGGGGGTCAAACATGTGGTACTAAATATTTAAGATAGGAATTAAGATATTTCAGGTATGAAATACATAGTATGCTTAGAGTTAGGATGTCAATTAAATAGAAACTAACAGATAATACAAAAAAATAACATCTTACGAATAAGAAACTACAAAGTGTAAGTAACCTTTTATTCATGAAAAATAACATCTTACGAATAAGAAACCACAAAGCATAAATAACCTTTTATTCATGAGAATCAGTACTGCAATTGAGTGCAAAATAGCACATTGATCAACAGAGATAATGGTTATGCAATTCAGAAACTAAAATTAAGAAATGCTAATCATTCACTGCCACTTAAAAGAATAGCTAGATTGTATCTCTAAGTATAAATGAATATGCAGACATCCAGATAAGGAGCACTCACTCAAGCAACAACAACAAAAAAGTGTCGACTGTGAAACACTCGAACACGTGCTTCAACAATGTGCTTACATTTACAATTGCAAGCAGTCCTCTATCGAATAAGCAAATGATCCCAAAAAACAAAAAGAACACTCCAAATCCCGTCAAACCAAGCCCAATTTATGACACAATACCAAGCAAAATTTTGATCAAAAGCTTGCAAATATGTCCAAGCTATCATTATTTAAATACTATTTCTCCAAAGCGAAACAACATAGGAATGAGGATCAAGTAACGTATTATATAAACAATCCATGATAGCTTAGCAGAGTTATGTAGAATCAAACAACAAATCAATTCATTCATTTATGATCACTGGAAACAACATTTATTAACCAATTTCTTATAATTCTTCATAAATAATTTGCCCACCAACACACACAAGAATAACAAAATTAAAAGTGTAATCAACTCACTTTTCCGATCATTCATTTCGAAGCCCACCATTTTTGTCCAATTCAATACAACGTTCTGAGATTTCTTAGCTGAAACTGGAATCCAAAATCCTGCAAAGTAAAATATACAATCATGATTCACGACACGATAAACAAATGAAGAAACACACAGATAGACGGCGAGGGCAGCAACTGGGGGCAGCGGCGGCGATGAGAGAGGGGGCAGCGGCGGCGATGAGAGAGAGAAGGGGAAACAGTGGCAAGGGGATGATCGAGAGATAGCTAGGGTTTTAAAGCAGCGGCGGCAATGAGAGACAAAGGGAAAGCGACGGCGTGGAGAGGAGGAGGAGATAGCTAGGGAGAAGAACAGACAGAGAAGCTCGAGAATTAGATGGAATTTCGGAGGAATTTGCTCGGAAAAATCAGAAAAACATTTCAATTTGGAAAGCAAAATGGAGGGCTGCAGAATGAAATCAGTCTTTGCCCTCACAACAAGCATGGTCAGGACAATAAATACCACATACAGCAGATATCAAAAATTATTCAACCTTGTCGATAACATAATAAAGTTATTTGATGATACCTATCAAGTTCAGCATTATAACAAATAAGCGAGCACACACACACATGCATTGCTTCTATTACAATAAAATCACATAAGAAGGTCAGATCTATACGCATCAATAAATGTGAATAACACATCACAAATATGCGTGCAAACAAACACATTACACATCCATATATGAATTCAACTATACAATAAGACCTACAAAATCTTGAACTCGAGAGGCATCTAACTCCCCAGAACTTAATCCCACTGGAGAACTCAAATTATAATTGTAACTTTAAGATCCCTTACAACACTTAATACATTTTTATATCTCAAACCATTTTTGGAATTTCAAATCAAAAGGCATAAGCAAGTTAATCACCTCGGATAGAGCAGCAAGAAGCAAAATACGGTTAGAAAGTGACTTAGAGCCCGGTAACTTGACAGTATCGGAAATTTCCTTGATGGGTTGCAGCACAATCTCCGGCACCGTCGGCGGCTTCTCCGCCACCGCAACAGAAGCGGAAACCTTCAACTGGTTCATCTTTTTAACCGTAAAGATTGACGTTTTATTCAAAACCCACGAATTTCTCGATGAATTCGTCAAATTCTTGGATCCAAAAAACAATGAAGATCAAGTTGAAGCAGAAGATTTAGCATTAGGCGGAGGGAATGCGCGCAGCTGGAGGGAATGCGCGCAGCGAGGCGGCTGGAGGGGATGCGCGCGTCGAGGTGGCTGGAGGGGATGGGTGCGAGTGGCTGGAGGGGATGGATGCGCAGCGATGCAAGAGCTGAGAGGAGAGGCGGCTGTCGGCGACTTGGGTGCGTGCGGTGAGACGGCCGTGGCGTGGGTGCGCGAGGTGGGCTAGAGGCGGTGGGGGAGGCTGCTGAGGCGTGGGGAGGAGGCGTCGGTGAGGGCTGGAGGCGGCGAGGGCTGGAGGGGAGAAGGGAGGGGGGCGTCGGGCGACAGCTGGAGGCAGCGCCGGCGACGGCTAGAGACGGCGGGGCGGTGGGTGGAGGGAGGGATTTAGGGTTTCAATTTGGGGATTTGTATTTCAATTTTTACCCTATGTAATTTTCCACTTTTTACATTATATATCCTTAGTAATTTTTAAATTTTTACATATATAATGTAAATGTAATAAAAGAAAATTTATAAATTTTAACTTAGTATACAACAACGCTATTATGATATTACGACAACGCTAAAAATTTACCGTTGTGTTAGGGTACGATGACTACGTCTCTATGACAACCTCGTATCATAAGCGTTGTCTCAGGGCACAATAACTACACCTCTACGACAACCTCATATCATAAGCGTTGTCTTAGGGTTCAATTTTAACCTAAGACTACGCATCTACGACAACCTCAAGTCACCACTGTTGTCTTAGGTCTCAATTTTACGTTACGACTTCGTCTCTACGACAACGCCAATGAAAAACCCTTGTCTATGAGAGCATTTTTGTACTCTACGACAACGGTTTTATCTAAGACAACGCCAATTTAAGCTACAACAAGGGTTTTTTGATAAAACACATGTCTTAGGGGTGTAGTCTATGAGAGAATTTCTTGTAGTGTCAGCAATTTACACATGACATGAATTGAGAGTAATAATGAAATATAAAATGAAACAACACTTGAAATAGAGGATCCATTTGTTACTTTGCTCTCTCAAGTTTTACAAAATATGTTTTCTAATTTTATTTAATTTTAGCCTTGTTTTTAAGATATCATTCCTATACAATTCCCTTTTTATGTGTGCAACACTCTGATAGATATTTGCTACGCACATGTATTATCGTTGCATCTAGATTTATATAACGTTTTAAATAAATTTTAGTAATTTTTTTGTTAGTGTTATCTTCTCATTAATTGTGTGAAGCTCCAATAATTAGTCATTTGATGTTATTTAATTTTAATTACTATACTCCCTCCCATCTAATTAAAAAAAAATCATTTTTTCTTCTTCATTGTGCAACTTTTATTTTTAGTCAATTAACCTTATTCAAACCATTTACAATACATCAGTTCTCGATTATACTCATCCACTTTGTACTTTTCATACCCTACATTTATCTATCATTCTAAACAATTTGTTTAATATAGTGACGCCATTATAGAAAATTCATCTGAAAAGAATATTAGGCTTTTCGGCTTTTCTAACTTGATTCTTTTTAAATTTGGGACAATAAATGTTGATGGTATGATTTTGTTTCCATGTTGTACTAACCCAATAGAAAAGGCCCATCAAGATATGAATCAAGTTATATTACGGAATAATTAGACGGGCCAGTAAATATTCAGATATGGGCCACCGAATTTGGCCCATATTAAAAAGGTAAATGCAATTTTGTAAAAAAAATATGGTGGAATTTTTAGTTTTTTCAAACATCACTTTATCATATTATACTTGATTATCTGTAACTATATCCTCGAATATAATTTATAATATTTATTGATTAGTTTAATTAACTAATTTACGCATACAAAAAATCCAAATAATTAATTCGAAATTTTAAATTGAATGTTTTTGTACAAGTCATACATAAGACCAAATAAATTATGGCAAAATATTTTGTGCAACTGGTGCGTGGATCCGGGTCGACCAGTCCCACGTGCCTTTGACGTGTGTTTTCACTAGCCCAAATGCGCTCTCACGCGCCCCCATGCACCTGGTGGATGCGCTCAAACCCATCAAGATTCGCTTCAAGCAGTCATACCCTCATGTTAGGGTAACACTAACATAACATGAAAGTAACTTTAACATAACATGAGAGTCACTCTAACATAACATGAAGGTATAATTAACATTGTTTTTTACCTTCATGTTATGTTAATGTTACTTTCATGTTATGTTAGTATTACTTTCATGTTATATTAGTGTTACCTTCGTGTTATTTTAGTTCAGTGATTTTAAACTAAGGGTATGAAATCTGGAGATGGGTCATATTAACATAACGCGAAGGTAACCCTAACATAACACGAATGTAACATTAACATAACATGAAGGTAACAACCAAAATACGCAAAAAAAAGTAAAGAGGCGCGGGCTAGGCTGGCCAGCCCAACCCGCGCGCGGCCTCAGATCCGTGCAACTGGTGCACAGGAGAGTAACTCATAAATTATAGTGTCTAATTTAAAATATGGTAGAAAACAAAAGGAGAGACAGATAGATTGTGGATACATTATCAAATTTTTTGACAAAGAAATACGTGACCCATACCATACTTCGCTTTGCCATTTTAGATCTTCCAACATCCATTACAAGATAAGATTTGTAACGATCTGATTATTTTGGCTTCTATTTACTTCTTCTTTTTATTTTATTTGATTTTTATTTTCTTGAATTTGTTGATCGTTTTATTCACGAGGTTTTGTTGCTTGATGGATTTCTATATTGGCTCCCTATAATTAGAATTAAATTTTCATTTTCATTCTATTTTGGTATACATCATACCCAGACAATATTTTATCATTAGACATGATGTATAAGGAAATTGCTAAATGAAAGAAAGATACTATTTTTTATGAAAACAAAATGCTAGCATTTTTTTTGTAGTTGGTCCCTCAGGAGGTGGTCTTATGTGTGACCGCGCTTGAACACACTGGTGTCCAACGAAAAATTTATATCTATACTAAAGGAATAAACAAGAGTGACACATGTCACACTCTGGTTAATCCTATTTAATTATAATTTAATTTTAAATTAACTCATTTAGTATTTATAATCTATTATAACAGAACATTTAATGAGATAATAATAATTGAATAATAAAGTGTTAATAACTATAATTCATAATAAAATTGTAAATTATGAAATTTTGGAGAAACATTTTAATTAAGTTGATGTTTGCAATTATATTAATTGAAAACTAAAAATTTTCACACAATTGAAATTCAAACTCATACTAATTAAACTAAAAATTAATGATTAATAATAATAATAATTAAATTTCTCTACAAATAACAATTTTTAAATTTCTTAATTAGTATTAAAATACCCGTGTGATAAAGGGGACTTACGCTAATAAAAAAAACTCATACTTATGCCTCTAAAAAACATATTTATAGATTAAAATCATATACGTAGACTAGGGATGGCAACGGGGTGGGGCGGGGCCGGGGGAGCACTCCCCATCCCCATCCCCACCAACTTCACAGGGAATTTTTTTCCTCATCGCGGGGAAAATTTCCTCCCCGTCCTTGCCCCGCGGGGATCCCCATTCCCCGTAGGGATTCCCCCAACAAAATGTTTTTTATTTAATTTTTTAATATATAGAAAAATAATATTTTAATATATAAAAATAATCCAAATAATTACATATAACTAAAATGTCAATAAAATCACCAAAAAATTATTCAATTCGTATAAAAGATAATATATTATTTAATTAAATTATCTTAAAAATACAATGATAAATTATATTATTATATTTTCATTAATTTTTTCAATACTTCAATGCATTTAGAAGAGGATGAAAAACGAGGGTTTTGTATTATTAATGTGTATATAAAAATATAATATATAATTTATAATAATTTAATTAAATTAAATTATATATATATAATTGGTGGGGCCCCACAGGGAACGGGGCGGGGAGTATGATCCCCGTCCCCACCCCGCCCCGCTAGCTACTCGGGGAGAAAATTGCCCCCGTCCCCGCCCCCGTGGGGGTATATTTCGGGAAATCCCCACCCCGTTCGGGGCGGATCCCCGCGGGGAACGGGGATTCCCCATCCCACTGCCATCCCTAACGTAGACCGTGTCCAGAAGATGACAATGCACCACAAACTGTTATTGTTTTTTGCACAAGGCAAAGCCGTGTGTGAGGAAAAAAATTCACATAATTATATCAGAACTACATACTTGTACGATCGTAATAATTGCGCACGGTCGACCATGTCTTGTGACACGATTGTGTTCCAGTGTCGTTCCATATAAAATGGTCTCGATGAGTTTTTCCATTTAAAATACACAATGGCCGACGTTTTAAAAAATAGAAAGAAAACAAATTCAAAGAACGAAAATGAAGTAGTTTAGGTAAAATGCCAAAATTATGAGATTGAGTTTAGATTGCTTAGGACAAGTTTGGCTTGCTAAGGTGGGCCCTAGGTGCTCCACTCCCTAAACAAAAATATCAATATAATTACAAAGAGTAGGACTTGGGTGCCCCGGGGTACGGATCCGTACCCCCAACCCGACCCGGATTATATATATATTTTTTCTTTTTTTTTCTCTATTTTTTCCATTATCAGCGTCCCTTCTTCTTCTTCTTCTTCTTCTTCCATTGTCAGCGTTCCCTTCTTCTTCTTCTTCTACTTCTTCTTCTTCTTTTTCTTCTACTTCTTCTTCTTCTTCTTTTTCTTCTTCTTCTTTCGGTGTTTCATCGTCACAGCGTCATCTCTTCCGTTTTTTTTTTGAATGGGATGACCCCTTTCTCATTCTCCGATGCAAACAAGTTGATCATCGTTGGATGTGATGATTTCATACTGATGAGGGCCAAGCTGGGGCGTAATTTCATTGGTGGGGCTGTTTCAGTGTGCACGAGCAGGGATGATTTGATCGAAGGGCAGTGTTCCGAGATTGGATGTGCACAAACTGCTATACCTATAGGGTTTAGGAGTTTTAACACCAGTCTTGACTCTCTAATGTACATGTAAACATACAGTCCTTTGATGCTTGTGGTTATGGTTTTCTTGGAGATCCTGAGAGGTTCACATTCAATGTGTTTGCTAAAAAAATGAGGTAGAATATGATATAAATCGCTGTTTTATTGTTTAAAAATATTAAACTCACCATACAGAATGTAATACCTATAGAGTAAATATGTAATACCTATAGAGTACACATGTGATACCTATAGAACAAAAATTCGAACAAATAATTCATACCTTAATTGAGTTAGTTTGTAATACCTATAGAGTATACATGTAATACCTATAGAGTAAATATGTGATACCTACACAAAAGTAAAAACAAATAATTCATACCTTTATTGAATGAACACATGATACCTTAAGAGTATACATGTAATACCTATAGAACAAAAAATAGAACAAAAAATCAATACCTTAATTGAGTAAGTTTGTAGTACCTATAGAGTATACATGTAATACCTATAGAGTAAACATATAATACCTATCATTAAATCTCAAGAAATATAAGTGTAATACCTATAGGGTATATGCGTAATACCTATAGGGTATACATGTAATACCCATCACTGAATCATCAAATGGGTAATCAGGTGTGTGTGGGCACACACCAAATTTGCTATGGGCGCGCGTGGCGGCGCGTGGGCGCGCGTGGAGGCTGCCCACGCGCCAGGTCGGATCCGGGGGCACAGATCTAAGATCCGTACCCCCGGGGTACACAAGTTTTTGCCAATTACAAAAATTCGTGTGAGACGGTCTCACAGATTTTTTCATTAGACGAATCATTTTTACCAATTTATCAAACTCATATCCATAAATTTATATGTGAATTGTAAGGTGTGGGTCATGGGTTGTTCTGTCTCACATGAAATGATTTGTAAGACGGTCTCACATGAGATTTACTCCAATATAATTTGTCTTTGCTTTAATATTAAAACATATACAAAAAAAACTATGGAAATGATGGCGAATAAATTCGTATTTCAAAATCAATTTATATAATAGGAAAAGATTGACATAGACAATCGACTTGCCTCAATTTTTTATTTTTTTTAATGTCCAAAATGAAATAGCTTTTGTACGGATGGCAAAATGGACCCGATCTGCGAGGACCCGACCTGACCAGTGGTGTTTGGGGCGGGGTGGACCCAACCCGTGCACAGGACGGACCTGACCCGTGCACGGGGCGAGGCGGGTTTGGGTACCCACAAAGCCCCGCCCTGCCTAGCCTAATACTAATATTAGTATACATAATATATATTGTAATAATTAAGTTTATATATATATATATATATATATATTAATCTCAATTAATATATATATTATGATAAATAAGTGTATATGTGTGTATATATATATATATAAGTAATTGAGAATCATATTTTAATTAATTAAGTAAAAGACTAAAGTAGTAATATTACACGTAAAATAATGCTTTTAATTTGTTGTTGAGAGTGTAAAATAGTAAAATTAAATTCTCACTTCAAATTATTCAATCAAATAATTATTCAAATTATTTAGTTAATGATTTAATTAGATGTTTTTCAAATTATTTATGTTAAAATTGCAAATTGTTATTTATTTATTTTTTATTTTTTTATAAAAACGGGGCGGGGTTGGATGGGGCACGGGTGAAAATTTCTGATCCGTGACGGGTCGCGGGGCGGGACGGGTAGTTCACTACCCGCCCCATTGCCATCCCTAACCTTTTGAAATGGTATGCAGGTTTGAATTTTTATTTCAAAATAAACATGCATTATATAATAAAAACCATAGACCAATATTTATAATGTAAATATAAATTTGAATTATATTGAAAAATATCAAAAATTTACAAAAAAAATAAAATAATAAGCCATGATAATTAGTACTCTAATATTCATATAGTTAAATACAATCTCATATAGAATATTTTTCTGAAAAATAAAAATAATAACCGGTGTATTTTCCGCATAATAATAGTACTTGGATATATACAAATACAAATGAATACTGCTAGAGAAATGTGGGCTAAATTTTAAGCCCAACAACTTATCAAAGATTTTACTTAAATAATTTTGTATCACTCAACATTGCTGGTACTATTTATTGGGCCTTGGCCCATACTCTATCTTAAAAGTCCAAAATGTCCCTCATGAGTCATAACCTTAATGACCTGTTTTGTAACAATAACATATTTATAAACTATTAGTATTTTATTAATAACTCGGTTGTAATTTTAATATTATTAAAAGAAATTTAAATAATAAGAAAAAAAAAAAGTTGATGTCCAATTGATAATGAATGCTTTCTCTTTTTCTCTTCTCTCAAGAGTAGTTTTTCGTTGAAAAACATGTTCTCTTTCGAAAACAAACAGAAAAATATGAAATTTATTGTTAAAATATTCAAAATATATTTGTTATATAATGCAGATGGTTTAAGTTCTTTGGACGTTCAACAATCCAATCATATTGATGGTCAACATTAAATGTTTTCTTCATAAAATAATTGCCAACATTAGTGACTTAATAATTTTCAAGTTTTGATTATAAATACACATGGCCTAGAGGACACGTGCCTAATATAATATATATACACTGAGTTAATTGACGAAGTCAAATATGGTGTCAAAATATGAGGCTGCATAGTGTTTGAAAGATTGAATTTCCAAAAAAAAAAAGACCCATTATAATTTGTTGCATGAATAATAATTAATTAATATTTAGAGAATCCCACAAATGAAAATGGAAAAGTTAAAGCCAGGTCTTTGTCTTTTTTTCAATGAGAGACATGACTTTTCAAATTAAAACCATTTTAGTGCACAAATAATGGGTCAGCTAGTTTACCCATTTTCTACTTTATTATTACTTAAATCTAATCCAATCAATCAAGGCCAGGCCTCACAATTAGGTTAAGGGTGACATGGGTTTGGAATTAATTAATTAGCTTAAGACATAGATTATGTCATTTTCAGCAACTTCATATGTTTAAATTTCCTAAGTAGAATTAAAACAAGTGAAACCAAACAAGTTCACCATCAATTTAGTTTGCTGCCTATAAATGTGGTCTTTACTCATTTCCCATAGATTTATTTTTTCTTAAAACTGGTCTGGATATATATGGTGAAGACCAATTCATTTACTTATTTGTCTAATTTTCTTAGAGACAATTTTGGCTTACAGCAAACGCCTTTAATGAAATGGAGCGAATTGCATTTATCTGAAGATCAATATGACATTTAAAGTTCGAGTTTTTTTGAAATTGCATTGTAATGTAATATTTATGTCCTTTTTTCAGACAATATATATAAATATATAATTGATATCCTGCAATTTTAACCAGAATGCATGAAACTCCTGTCATAACACTCACACATTTCAAACAATGCAATACTTCGATTTATGTATAATTTGAGCAAAAATCTAATAGAAATTTTATTGAAACATATGTACCATGTTTCTTAATTAACTTTTATTGAAATTAATGAAATAGCAATTACATAAGGCAAAATGGTTCCCATTCATACACATATAATGATTTATCGTCTCAATACGAAATGAGAATCGAAAAACCCTAATTAGGAAACCCAAACTCTAAGGTTTATTTTAAAGATTTATCTTGGAAATCACTCAAAAATCTTCAAAACCATTTTGAGTGAGGATATCCACATTAATTAAATTAAATGGGACCCTCATAAATCATGTGAAGTTAGAAAGTAGAGAAAGAAGTAGAAAGTTTGTTCAAAGTTGCAGCAAATATGAGCCATAACCATGAAAGTAATACAAAAGTGGTTGTCCACAAGAAAGGGTGCCAAATGTTTTATTTTTTTGGAAATGTCTAAGACATGCTACACCACTTCATTATGGTGTTGCCTAAGTTTCAGGTCGATACAAGGCTCCTGCCTCTTTATATATATATATATATATATATATATATATATATATATGCCCACTTTTTTTTAGCTTTTCTTCATCATTCCTACTTTTTTCCATTTTCATCCTTTTGCATATATCATCATTGGATCTTTTCTTATTATTACTTACTGATTTTGATACACTTGATTGAATTTTGAAATGCTCTTTTTGCAGGTTTTTGGATTATGGAATTTGAAGACACATCTTCCACTCTTTAAGGAGGAAAAAAAAAGGTCTCAAGTGTAGGGTCGTTACAAAAGATCAAGAAACATTTGCTTAATTTTGATTTTGTCAAAATTGATTTCGTATATATCTCTCGAACTAGCTAAATGAGATATAAAGTTTTTTTTAATCTATAATAATTGCACTTAAAGAAGGGTAGATTAGTCTTTCTACCAACTTTTTTTTTTAATCAGTATGTAAAATCCTAAAATGACACATATTTTGAGATGGAGTGAGCAAAATGTCAATAAAAGATTCAATCTTAATCTGCCATCATCTGTAGATTTCAATCTTGATCTGCCATGATATTTAGATTACAATTAAAGGGATTTGAAGCCTTTCTTTCTAATTCAAATTTAGGATGTGTGTTTTTTTCCTTCTAAATCCATGAGTGAGCAACAAATGTGTACAATTGACAATAATCTCTGTAAATGCAATTAGAGATCATATCGCATATAGTTTGATAATACAGCTTTCGACTTGACAAATTTCATGAATAAAAAATGTTGGAGTCTTTAGGACCTAGGTATGATCAGTATCTGTCCAACTTCTATATTCCACGTGTATACCACTATTAAACTACATGAATTCTTTCTTATTTAAGCCACATAATTAAAAGAGTGTGACATAAGTAAAAGTGAGGCAGAGGAATTTGACATGGTTGGTTCCAAACCACATAGAAAAGGGAGAATAGCATAAAAATTTGCCCATATAAACTGAAGAAGCTGTGTTAATCAAAAGGCATGATTCCATAATATTGATGCAAATAGAAACATATAGACTAAGGTTGTGATGATGGCAAAACCAAATTGGCTAAAGATAGATTCTTTTGTGTGGTGATGCTCCTATCCCCAACTTATCTTCTAAAATCATATTCCTTAGCTCATGTGATGTGGTGTTGGGTATTATTCATATATACTTATAAAGGAATGAACTATCTAATCTCAAAGTTGAGATCGACTCACTCATTTATAATATATCTTTAATTATGGGAACCCAAATTCAATATAGGGAATATATTAACAACCCAGCTACCATACCTATCATGGGTACCTTAATATGTGATCACCGCTGACGTGTCAAAAATTTATAGTATATCAATTAGTTTCAATTTCTATATAATGAGAAGATTAAATCATTATATATTAGCAATTGACATGTTAAGAGTTCTCCACCGTTGACGTTTTAGCATTTTCCGCCTAAGAGTGAATCAAGGGAGTCTAATTAATGAAATAAATAAAATGGAATATGGTTTTGAGGTAGCAGACATTTGAATAGTGATGGGAACAGAATTTGGAAACAAGAAATTAAATAATGAGTTATATATATAGTTTAAAGTTGGTTGACTTGACAAATAATTAATTACTAAAAGAGGTGGGTGATCAATTCAAATGGGTGTGAGTGGGATTGACGTGTGCAGAAATAGACAACGTTAATTTTGGTACAATTAACCCTTGAATTGTATGTCACATGTCACCAATTCTGTTTAGAATTCGAATCATTTTTTTGCTCTAAAATATGAATGTAGCAGCTGTATATTGTTTACTACCAATTTACAATTATTAAAGGAGTGAGTGGTCGAAAATAGTCCAATCACTATAATATGGGATAAGAATAGTCAATACTAGGTTGAAATCCCAAAAATAGTCATTGATTGACATAAAGTAAAGTTGAAAATTGCAGCGAATCTTGGCAGTAAAATGACAGGATTCTTGTCCAACTTTGACTAAAATGTAGCAACAAATAGGTATGATTTTCGTATATCTCTCATTTCAAATACTTGGCTTGAAAATCAATTTCCTCTCTTCCAAACCATAATTTATATAAGTTGGTTTGAATTTGTACACGAAGAGTATGTTGTTTAAGGTCAAAATTAGGGTTGCATGTAACCCTAATTTTCAAATAATAATTTTCGAATAACCTTAAAAAGAATTCGAAAATAATTTTCGAAATTTTTTTTAGGGTTACACGAAAATGTTGAGGGGTACACGAAAATGTTCTTGTAGGGTTACACGAAAATTACTCTTGTCCGAAAATTACATATAATTTTCGAATAACCCTAAAAAAATAAGGTTATTTGAAAATTATCACCTTTATTTTCGAATAACCCTATTTTTTTAGGGTTATTCGAAAATAACACATGTGTTATTCGAAAATTGATTTAAGTGTGACATTGAAAATTGATTTTAAAAACCCTTATTCGAAAATTATGTTCTTATTCGAAAATTAAATCATTTGCTTATTCGAAAAATTGATTTTTGCATGCATTGAAAATTGATTTTAAAACATGTGCTTATTTGAAAATTAAAGTGTGTGCTTATTCGAAAAATTGATTTTAAAACATGTGCTTATTCGAAAATTAAATCATGTGTTTATTCGAAAATTGATTTAAGTGTGGCATTGAAAATTGATTTTAAAAACCCACATGTGTTATTCGAAAAATGATTTAAGTGTTATTTGAAAATTGATTTTAAAACTTCACATTTTCGTGTAACCCTACACAACATTTTCATGTAACCTTAATCATTTTCGTGTAGCCCTTCAACACATTTTCGTGTAACCCTATGAAAAAAATAGTTGAACCCTTAATTTTTGGTGTTTTCATGTTAAATTTAATACATGCAAAAGCTATATTATAAATTATGCCAGAAAAAAGTTGGATGTGGATTTTCGTGATTTTTAAATGTCGCGAATAATTCATCTGGGAGCACTTAAATATGCTACACAAGAATACCCAAAATAGTCAAAAGTTAAAAAGAATTTCTGTCTCTGCAACAATTCTCTGACAAGATTGATAAAAAAAAAATTGTCATTTGACTTTTATTCACTTTATGTCAAAATCAATGACTATTTTGGGTAAATATTATAGTTATTAGGTTAAAATGTGAATATGAATTTAGTTGGGGTCATTTTTTACATAAATTATAGTGAAGATGTTAAATTGGGGTATTTTGTGATGCACATATAAGATGCTAACCGATAGTAGCTCATATGTCAATATTCATACCATATATGTTACCATGCATCATGTGATCATTGTGATGTATATATTATATATAATTGTAGTGATACGTTATTACCCAAAAATAATTTAATGATAATAATACTAATAATTATAATAATAGTAATATTATTGTTATTGTTATTTAACAATAAATTTTATGAGATAACCCATAATCCATCTAAAATAAAATTTGACGTGTGAAAATAAATTTGAGTTATATACAATGAATTTCCATCTCATCGAATGACATCTATGACACTAAAATAAGAAAATAGTTATTTGCGACAACATGGTGGTGTCCCTTACCGAGACAATGTACATCATTTGTACAAAAAAATGCTAGAAAACTTTGAGGTAATAATTTAGTGAAGGAATGTTGCTGTAAAATGATAATTTTTGCAACAATCTTCAATGTTTTTTCGAAGATATTTTGTTGTTGCTAAAAACCTTTTTTTTTTTTTAAGTGAGATTATATGACACATACATATATGTGAAGGTATTTGGTGAGTGAATCGGCCATGGAAGAACAAATCTATTACATTTGATGTTATATCTTATGTTTCATAACTTTTAATATATATTATATGTTCATTAATGATGTCATTTAATATGATGATTATTTTGGAATAAAAAGTGTAATAGAATATCCGAGATGGAGGAAGAGATATGAAAAAGAAAATTCCTCTCTTATTCTTTCTTCTTAGGGTAACTTCACCTCCAACCTATTCCTTTTTTGAAGCTAACCATGTGGCTGCCATTACACTACATCATATATTATATTATTCTTATTTTAAGTAAATTGTTTTTTCCTTTTGAAGATTTTGAAACTTAGCTTTTAATTTAGAATATCATAAAAAGATACGAATATATAGTAAACTTATAAACCAAGCTAAAAGGGATCATGGGACGTGCCTTTGAATCTCTAAATCTTAAATCTTTCAACAACTTCCATATTTGTTGGAAATTTGAACTTCAGAAATTGTAAGAGCACCAAAAAATAAAGAGTTACTCTCCTGTGCACTAATTGCATGGATCCGTGCAACTGGGCCGAGTGCGGGCTGGGCTGGCCTGTCCAGCCCGCACCTCTTTATTTTTTTCGCGTGTTTTGGTCGTTACCTTCGTGTTATATTAGGGTTACCTTCGCGTTATGTTAATGTGATCTCATCTCCAGATTTCATACTCTTAGTTTAAAACCACTGAACTAAAATAACACGAAGGTAACACTAATATAACATGAAGGTAACACTAACATAATATGAAAGTAACATTAATATAACATGAAGGTAAAAAACAATGTTAATTATACATTCATGTTATGTTAGAGTGACTCTCACGTTATGTTACGACTACCTTCATGTTATGTTAGTGTTACTCTAGTGAGGGTAACACTAACATAACATGAAGGTAACCCTAACATAACATGAGGATATGACTGTCTGGAGCGAATCTTGGTGGGTTTGGGCGCACCCACCAGGTGTGTGGGGGCGCGTGAGAGCGGGTTGGGGCGCGTGAGGTGGGTCGATCCGAGTGCATGGATCCTAATTGGATCCATACACCAATTGCACAAAATATTTTACCAAAAATAAAATATCATTCAATGATCTTCTATTTTTTTATTCTTTTACCCGATTCAATATGAATGATAATGAGTTTGGATAGATGGAGTGTTTCATACGTATCAGCGGATTTAATTTGATTGGAGGGTATAAATTAATGAATAAGTCTAATGTGCATCAGGTCCATGGATCTTAAATCCATGCAACCGGATCGGATCCGGGTTACCCGACCCTTTTTTTTTTTTCGCCCTACCTTTTTTAAAATTTGGTCATGCTTTTACTTATGTTAAGGATACATTTATGTAATGTTTAAAGATACATTTAGGTTATGTTAAGGATACCTTTATGCCCAGATTTCATACATTTACGTTACGTTAGACATACTTTTAGGTTATGTTAAGGATACATTTAGGTAATGTTTAGGGATACCTTTACGTTATGTTAAGGATATCTTTATGCCAAGATTTCATACATTTACGTTACGTCAGACATACATTTAGGTTATGTTAAGGATATTTTTATGTTATGTTAGAGATACCTTATACATAACATAGTTGTGTTACACATTTTGTATACAAATGTATCTCTAACATAACATAACATAAAGGTATTTTTAACATAATCTAAAAGTATCCTTAATATAATGTAAATGTATGTGACCTGGAGCGAATTATAAGGGTATCAAATCAGGATTTCAAAGGAACCTGGTTTCACGATTTCAAAGGTATCCTTAACATCACCTAAAGGTATCCTTAACATAACCTAAATGTATGTTTAACATAACCAAAATGTATTCTTAACATAACTAAATGTATCCTTAACATAACCTAAAGGTATGCTTAACATAACCAAAATGTATTCTTAACATAACATGGTATGTAACCTGGAATTAGGATTTCAAAGGTATCCTTAACATAACTAAAAAATATCTTTAACATAATTAAAAGGTATCCTTAACGAGCGAATTTGAGTGGATTTGAGCGCATCCACCCAGGCGCGTGGGACGCGCGGGTCGGGTCATGCAACTGATGCCCAAAAGTTTTTGTGTAAATAAATTGGAGAAGGACTTGGGTGCCCTAGGGTACGGATCCTAAATCCATGCCCCTAACCCGACCCGAATCATATATATATAAATTTTTTTTCTCCTCTCTTCCTTCCTTAAGCAATGTTTCTTCTTCTTCTATAAATCACTCAAATGCCAACGAATTTTTTTTGCGAAATACCATTGGAAGTTTGCAAAATTATGTTGGAATTCTTGATTCCAACGGAATTGGACCGTCGGAAAAAGGTGCGTTGGAATTTAAAATTCCGACGGAAATTCCAACGGAAAAACAATTCCAACGGTACTTTTCCATTTTAATATACAACCACCAATAAATTTCCAATGTTACTCCAACGGAATTTCCAACAACATTGAATTTTGTTGGAAATTCTATTGGAAACTATAAAAATTCCAATAGAATTTTCAGTAGGGTTGAATTCCGTTGGAAATTCTGTTGGAAATTATAAAAATTCCAACGGTTATTATTTCTGCTGGAATTTTCTATTGGAATTTGGTTGTTTCTAGTAGTGTATTAGTTTAAATTAAAAGTGGTATATTTCGAATTCTAAATCCATAAGACCCCCATTCATTTGCTACTATAAATTTTAACTAATTTCTCAAATTATTCAATCCATAAGATTACTAATTGATCATTTTTCGATGTGTTTCAATCAAGGAATTTGAAATACATCAAATCCACTTAAAATTAAGGTGGATTCAAAATCCAATCATATTATTCTAAAATTAGTATAAAATGAAAATTATGAATTTCAAATAAATTTTTTTCCAATCACCAATGAATTTAGTACTATAACTTCAAATTTCTTAAATTTTTTATTTCAAAAACAAGTATTTCAAATTCATGCAAATTACAATATTTTAAAATTTATTTCCATTAAAATAGTTCAAAAATCATTTTAAAGTAAAAGACATGTAATATCAGTCCTACTACCCTACCCATCATGAACAATTGATATGTGTCCAATGCTAAGGTGTCAATTATACACCATATCAACTAATTTCATTTTTTATATAACGAAAGGATAAGATCATTACACGTCAGTAAATGACATATTAAGAGCTGTTAACTATGAACAATTTAGTATTTTCCACTCAAATACATATCAGTTCAAACATTACAAATGAATTTACGATTCTGAATTTCGAATTATTTCTCTACTTGTAAAAATATATTATCATTGCTTCACAAGTTTAGGTTGATTACTTGTTCAATAGATTTGCATTTGATGTAAAAAATCAAAAGAAGCTTAATTTCTTGTTGGTTAGGGCCAAGTCAACCAAGACCGATCTTGCTATTGCTCTCTCCTCTTTTGGTTGGACCAAATTGTAAAATTATCACAAAACCAAATGTTGAGTGTGAAATAAAAAATATTAAACTATGCTTTTTAGTGCGCTAAAAAATTAAATAAACCATTTTCTAATTCGAATTGGACTGATTCACTTGCATTAAAGATGTTTATTCTCTGATATAACCCCTTGAAGAGACACCTGTGCATGTGCATGTGCATGTGCATGGCTCACAAATCCACTGCTTCAAGAGTTAGATTAATTAATACGTTTATATATATAACAAAATTCATGTGTGGTTTACAAGTCCACTAATTCAAGAATTAGATTAATTAATAAGTTCATATATATAGTAAATTTGGTCTTGCCACCTTATATATGATCAACATATTTTTCGTTCAATTAGTGGATGAGATCATTATATGCCATTGTTGAACATATTAAGAATTACATACGGTAGACGTTTTATATTTGTTTAAATGTTTTTAACTTCCAATGTGGGATTAAGTGACTTTTCACATTTACCATGGACGTTTTATACTTTAAACTTCCATTATTCTTGTAACTTATGTGTTATTTCACCTTTATAAGATGTAGATTGTGATGATCGGTGTGTAAACCCTCGTATTTACTCCAAATATAGATTAATCTTTAAACATTTAATTTTTCTAAAATTGATTACATAACCACCAAAATACTTCAAAGTGGTCTCTATCACCACACTTTCAAAACCAAATTTCTTAATCTTAGTTCTTAAAGAAGGCTTGTAATATATATTTTATATAGTACATTTTATATTAATTGTCATTTTAGAGGTAAAATCTTGTTTAATATTGATTGTTTTTTTTATTATTTTATCATTGTTTTTACCCTTAATGTCAATCTGTAGAAGATTGTCAATTTATATTAAGTTGGGAATATTATAATGAAATAATTTAGAAATAGATAAATAATAAATCAATATAATTTGGAATGACGGGAGAGATAAATATTGCCTAAGAGTATATTTGTCAAAATCCTATTCTTCGTAATTTATGACAGAAACTCTAGAAAGACACTTGATATAAAATGGATGACACATTAATTAAATTATTATATATTTGATTGTAAACAAATGTATAAAAAAAAAAAAACATGAGTGAATTTTATATGAGACGAAGACTTAGTTTAT
The DNA here is from genome assembly GCA_005771605.1 of Scutellaria baicalensis. Taxonomy (NCBI): domain Eukaryota; kingdom Viridiplantae; phylum Streptophyta; class Magnoliopsida; order Lamiales; family Lamiaceae; genus Scutellaria; species Scutellaria baicalensis. Next base: position 39,114,216 of record CM016721.1, read on the forward strand.
ATGGATCAATAAGGCAGAACAATTCATTCGATATAGTCACGATCAAACCTAAAGACCATTAACAAAGATTTGTCTCACATAAGACTTTATACGAAATTGTTTCACATGAATTTTTACGAAAAAACCGAATTGTTTTCAAATAAATGCATAAAAATAACAAGAATTTAATTGTTATGAAGAGCATATATCTCCAATGCTTAGGAAGATGTTGACATGACAAAAATTGCTATTCACTTTTTAAGGTAGAAGATGGTTGGGGAAGAAGGGGTAGAGGTAAAGGGAGAAAGGAAGGATAGAGGTTTCGCTACCCAAGAAGAAGGAGAAAAAGGAGGAGGGAGGAGAAAAGATTGAGGATAAAAATATCGGTTTTGGTGGATATATCGGTACCTTGATTTTACGGAAATATCGATGGATATATCGGTTTCGGTGGAAATATCGGTACATTTATTTTCCAATATTTACCGATATTTTCTCGATATTTACCGATATATATCGATATTTTCCGATATTTATAGATATTTTCCCTACATTTACCGATATTTACTGATATATTCCCGATATTTTCATATATTTTTCAATATTTACTGATATTCCACCGATATTTCCTTGATATTCACAAATTTTTTTATAATTTCTTACCTGAAACCAGTGATATTGAAATTGATATCAATATTTAGCCAATAATTATTGATATTTCATTTATTTTTTACCAAAAAAATGAAAATATCAGTGATATATCGTTACAGCCCATTTTTGTTTCGATCACGTGAAAAAAAGGAAATATCGGGGATATATTGGACATATATCGGGACATTTTCATCCTTGGAAAGGAAGGACGAAGAAGAAAATGGGGAGAGGAGAAGAGGGCGTGCCCACACCGCCAGAAAACTCAGCTTCGCTTTTGGCGCGTGACCTCCACACGCGTGTGACGTGGGGTCTGCGCACTTTATTCTTTTTTTCTTTAACTAGTAGTGTACCTGTGCGTTGCACAGTGTGTTATATATATAATTATTAAATATATATATATAATAACATATAAAGTGTAATGTTTATTATTTTAACAAAAATATATTAATACTTTTTTAATTTGTATTAGTATAAAGCTAGGTATTTTAATTTTAAATTTATGTCATTATAAATAATTATATTCGAAAATATTAGAAATTTGAAATATATAAAGTAATATATTAATCTATGAATTAAACAAACAATTAAAAAAAATTGTGTCAGAACATTACATGGGTAGTGAAATTTTAAAAAATAAATTTAATATCGAAAAAGAAGTTATATGTACTAGAAACGTTATGATTTAAGTATTGAGATAAATAAATTTATATTTTATTGGCATTTATAACTATAAATACACATGTATTTTAATATATTTTTTTGGTTCAACGCCACATAGAACTCATTTATTTTAAATCAAATAAAAAATTATATCAACTTATCAAATACATATGAAAATCTCTCTTGCTATCTATTTAAATGAAACAATTCAAAATTGGACTTAATCTACACATTTTGAATAAAAAAATTATGAATAATAATTATAAGGTTGATAAGTCAATATACCAGGGAATAAGAATGATGAAATTTTAATTTGTGAAAAACCAGAAAAATTACCTCTGTCCAATCCTTTATGTCACCTCAATTAATCAGAATATAAATATAAATAAAATTTGACAACAAATAAATATAAAATAAGAAAGATAAAATAAAATATTTGTATATTTCAAATGAATACGTTGGTTAACTTGCAATAATAATTTTAATCTAATTTTTTCTATTTGATAAGTTTTATATGTGTAATCTATTATGTACAACTATAATATTTTTTTATTTCTACATTTTAATATCAATTTACAATAAATTAATATTATATATCATAAAAACGTTTAAAAAGGAAAAATCATTGAAGCCCACACACATACATTTCCATATTTCAGTTTGATAAATTTTATATGAATATTAAATTTAAGATCATTAAATAATGATTGATTTTATATATTATATATTTAAAATTGATTTAAAATAGGGTAAATTACAAAAAACAACCCAACTATCGATTTTTTTAAAATTGCAACCTAATCTGATTTTTTTTTTTAAGATTGTCACCCAGTCTTTCTGTGATTTTGCCGATTGCAAAATTTCCGGTCATTTTTTCGGCAAATGAATATGAATTAATTTTTTTCACTTTGCAACCCAAACTTTAATTTTTTGTCCAATCGCAAATCATGATTTTTTTTCACTTCACACATTTATGTTATATATATGAGTGTGACATTTATATTATATAAGTGTTGATTGATATTCATAAAATAAATATCAAGGAAATATTGGTCAAAATTGGTGAAATATATGTAACATCGGTAAAAAATCGTTGGAATATTAATAAATATCGAGAAAATATCGGAATATATTGGTAAATATAGGAAAAATAACAATAAATATATGTACCCATATTTCCATTGATATCGATATTTTCACGATATTTTCCTGAATTTAAGTTTCCTATATTTTCACCGGAATCTAAATTTTCATTCTTGGTTGCAATCCGATAAAAACACAAAGTTCAGGTTGCAATTAGATTAAAAAAAAGTTTAGGTCGCAAAGTGAACAAATTAATATCCATTTCGCCGGAAAATTTACAATCGACAAAACCACCGAAACACTGGGTGGCAATCTGAAAAAAAAAAAAAGATTATGTTGCAATTTGAAAAAAGTCGATAGGTGAAGTTGTTTTTTGTAATTTACCCTTTAAAATAAGTACTTAAAAATAAGATGAGAGATAATAAATATATAATCCCTTATTTCATCTTATTTATCTATTTATTTATTTCATTTGAAATTTCTATACAATACATACTAAATTGAGTATCATAAGTGATTTCTTAAATTAAATATTTATTTATTTGTATTGAATTTCTTAAAATACAATAAATAGGTTTATTTATTTTTATTTGTATTGAGTTTCTTAAAATACAATAAATAGGTTTATTTGTATTTATTTATATTGAGTTTCTTACAATAAATACAATATTAAAGCAATTAATAGGTTTCTTAAAATAGTAATTATTTAATAGGTAGATAATTTATTGCAGTTATTTTTGACAGAATATCCTACTTTTATATATAGATATAGATTTTCCTTCTTTCCTTTGATGCAAACTCACTCAATAGAGTTTCTGCCTGTTTTTTAGCCGTTTTTAAACAACTATTTCTCCAACGAGAAAGTCTTGTGTGAGACCGTCTCACGGATCATGTTCCGTGAGACGAGTCAACCCATAACCTACATTCCACAATTCATATATAAATGAGTGAAAATGAATTTGATTCATGGGTTACAAGGATCCGTCTCACAAAAACACTTCGTAAGACCGTCTCACGCAAGTTTTTGTGTTCTCCAACAAATACTTTTTTTTTTCTTTTCAAAATTTAGAATTTTTCCACTATAAATACATGATATAATTCATAAATTTTTATCACTTCCTAGAATTTTCAAACATCAATTTCTACGAAATCTTATACATCTCTTTGAGTAACATGGATAAAGATTCTTAAAAGAATTGGTTTCATTCTTCCAATTCCAGAGAAAATAAATAACAATATCCTTCCTCAAAATTTCAATATATGTCCTCAAGATGGCAGTTCCCACCAAATTTCCTTATACATCCTCCAAATTTCTCAGAAGGTCAAAACTTTTAACCCAATTTATGTATGCACCACAATTCCCTTTCATGCCACCTCCTCTATATGGATTTCCTCCGACCATGTGATCAAACTCATCAAGGAGATTCAATACAGATGGATCCGACACAGACAAAGACACTCCAACTCCATCATGTCAAAAATCGTCTCCTTTCTCACCACAATGCTCTCCAATAGGTCTTGAGAATATCTATCTCGTGCCAATCTATCAAGTGCTGAAGAAGTAAACACTTCTGAGCATAATCAAATGACCGTGTACAGTTACGCATAAAATAAGTTTCTTATAAGTTGTTGTCTAGATATTAGCACTGATTTGATGGTAGGTAATGCTCAAAAGTTACAGTAAATTTGGATCCGAATTGCCGATGCTTACAACAACAATTAAATATATATTTCTCAATTTTATTTTTGATGTTTTACCAAATTAAATAAATTTAAAAATTTTAAAAATAATTAATCATGTCATTTTAAATATTATGAATTTTTCTTATTATAAAAAATATAAAAAATATAAGTAAATAATATAGATATATTGAGTGAATTGATAGTGGGACTCATTAATAGTTACTTTTTGGGTAGAAGTGCCGGTGAGGTATTTGTTTAGAACCCCACATTGATATTTTTATCATGTATTATTAATTAAAATGATGTTGGATTAATTGATGCTAACATATTCTTATGTGTGTGTTTTATATAGTGTGGTGGTGTGTGTTACATAGTATTAATGCATTTTTAGCTGACAAAGGAAAGGAATCTACTGTCATGTGTCATGTCCATGCAGTAGAGTTCAAAGTTAATTTGTCCTTTTCGTTTCCTTTTTCTTCCTCACTCCATTTCGTCTTTTTTTTTTCTTCTTTTTTCCGTTTCTTTTATTATTTTATCTTTTTATTCGATTGTATTAATTCACTTTAATAAGTATTTATTTTATTTTACTTAGAATTAGTGGATTATGAGATTGAATTTATGTTAATTAATGTAGATGTGTAGTTTTAACAAATAGATATTTTTAATTAGTGTGTTGATATATGAGTCTCACACTAAAATGGTGCGCCAAGACCATCTCCAACAGTGCACAGGATTTTCCTGTTAATCTTACAGAATTTTTATGTAATAACTGCCAATGATCTCCAACAGTTTATATTATTCTCTGCACAAAAAAAGAATATTCCATAATATTCTTTATTAATTAATTAATTTAACATTTTATTTATTATAAATATTCGTTATTATTGTTAAATAATCTATTTTTCATCTTTATTATTTTCGTAAATCTAGTTCAGATATATCTTCATCCTTAATAATATTTATAATAATATTCAATACGGATATTTTACAAATATTTTCTTAAATCTAGTTCAGATATATTCTTATATCCTTAATAAGTTCTATAATATTAAATATGAATATTTTACAAATATTTTCGTAAATTTAGTTCATATATATCCTCATCCTCAATAATATCAATAAATTTGTAGCAATCTTATTATTAATAAATCGTTATCAATTACTTACCTAATATCTATATATATGGCATAGATCATACATTCATTTGCACTCCTAATTTCTTTTTATACATATTCTTTGTAATGTCTATATCTCGTGGTCAAAGTTACAAGGCAATTGAAGATCGACATTTGTGTCATATTTATTTAGATATTACACAAGATCCAATTGTAGGGCGGAATCAAACCATGAAAATGTATGTATGTTGTAGGGCGGAATCAAACCATGAAAATGTATGTTGTATGTTGTATTGTTTTTTTTTTCCAAAATCGGAATGATTATAATAGCACTTAATATAAAAAAATGAGAAAAAAATGAATACAAAGTAAAAATAATAAAAAAGAACTTAAAAACAAAATAAAATAAGAAAAGAAAAAGAAGAAAATAAATAATAAATAATGATAAGAAAAAAATGAATACAAAGTAAGAATATAGAAAAAGAAATTAAAAATAAAATAAAATAAGAAAATAAAATGAACAAAATAAATAAATAAATAAATAAGAAAAGAAAAGAAAAAGATGGCGCAAGGTTTGACATGTGGATAGTTGGCGCAAAACCAGCGGTTAATATGAGATGGTGCAGAGAAAATATTTATTGTTGAAGATGAAAACAGGCGCCATCAAATTGTGATGGCGCACTGTTGGAGATGCTCTAATAATCCACTAATGTGGATGTTAAAAAAGGAAGATGTTTTTTCACTTACTAATTGGATTTTATGCATTGGAGATGATCCAATGAGAGAGAGAGAGCAATGGAGATTAGCCACGTGGCCCATCCATCACGTATCCTACGTGATAACGCCAGCTATTTCTGTGCTGGATTGCTTTCCTACACCAAAGCTTTTATTTTAAGCATTATTTTATTCTTATTTATTATCCATCATATTATATTCAATGGGTACATGTAGTAAGTTGAAGTTTAATTTTCATTTTAGAGAGTGGAAAAAAAAAAAAAACCCACAGTATTTGCATGATCTGTACATTTAAGAACATCCCCTAAGATAATACTTACCTCGTTCTTACAATTTATTATTGTTAAGTTAATTTTTTTTTGGTAAAATCACCTCACGAATCTCATTTTGTGAGACGGTTGGATAGGTCGAATACAAAAAAGTAGGCAAAAACTTTTATGCATTCGGGCGCTTCCATGCGTTTCACGCACCCCCATGCACCCCACACGCCTGAGTTGATGCACTCAAATCTACTCAAATTCGCTCCATGTGTCATACACTTACATTATATTGACATACTTTTATATTAGGTTAGACATACATTTATGTAATGTTAGACATACATTTAGTTATATTTGTAATACATTTAGTTATGGTAGTCATACCTTAATATATAATATAAGATATGTCTAATATAATATAAAATTATATTTATCATAATATAAAGTATGACTAATACTACGTCAAAATGTGTTGAAATTAGAGTTTTTTTTTTAAGTTAAAGATATGAAATTTGGGTATGTCTAACATAACATGAAGGTCATAACCAAAACTAAAAAATCAAACCCGAAAAAAAAATGGGTCGGGTGGCCCAGATCCGACCCGGGTCATGCACCCGGTGAACAGAAGATCTTCTCAAAAAAATATAATATTTTCCACTATCAGATAATATTTATATATATATATATATTAAGTAATACTTTTGTACTTAATCGGATCACTCAATATATGCAGATCCTAGATTGTCTAGATGTTGCATAATATAATACAAAAATATTATTTCATATATAAAAATTTATTACCTAACACAAAAGTAGTAAATAATTAAATTACCACATCTAGTCCAACCCTTCTTTCAAAATCTGTAACATGATTTCATTATTTCATACGACACATAATATTTTAATTATTAAAACTTTTGTTAGGTAGTTAGCTTGTTGACTTGTTCCAAGAGAATGATTTTACTATTCATATGGAGACGTAGCATGTGGTGACAATTACGTACGTTGCAAGCTATTTGTATTTTGGCAAGTGTAATTTTCTTTTAGAAATTAAAAATAATTTTTAAATGATAATAAAAATTTATATACCCGGGGACACATAGGAGCACAGATCTAAATGTTATATATATATTTTTTAGGTGTTATATATATACACTACAAGTGTTATGTTTCTTGGTTTTATAAATATACTTTACAGGTATCATATGTCTATAATAGTATATATGTAATACCTGAAGAGCATACACATGATACCTATAGAGTATATATGTAACACCATATGATGGTTAAGTTGGGGACACCATACCCCGGGGCACACACAAGTGTCACTCTTAAATGATATATTCATGTTAAGGAAAATCACACTTATAGATTTCAGTGAATGTAAATTTATACACGCTAAGAATCAATAATGAATATTATTGGAGATAAGTATATTATAGCCACATGAGATGCAAGCTATATATCACACTATCAGGCAACATGTTAGACTTGAAGAAGATATATATTATACTTTGGATAAATACGTGAGAAAAAAACAATTAAGATTGATGTTTCACACTAAGAATCAATAATGAATATTATTTTCCGTTGGCTCTCATATGGCTATGTCCCTGGAAATTAATAAGTATATCACATTGGAGATGTTATTAAAGGGAAACATTCTAGGAACGAGAATGTTCATTTGTGAAAACCTGCATGTAAATTTTGCATCAAAATGTTTACTATGATCATGTTCTTAATGTGAAATTTACATTGCGTGATCAGTCATTTGTATCCGACAACATTAATCGTTTTGAGAGGAATTAGAGTCTTTAATAATTAATACTTATTGCATCACGATTAATTTTGTGAAGTGAGTGCTTTCAATGTTTCAAACTATAATTTTGATGTAAAATTAATATCACTATAGTGTCAAAAATATCCTAAAAACCAAATCAATATTAATTCTCATATAAAAACATGCATTGATATCCGCCATCTTATTAAAGAGATAATTATTGAAAAATCAATGAGTGGATTTCCTTATCAAGGCTTTTGATGCACAACAATTCTTAATAATACTATCAAAAAAGTTCGTAGTTCATTGCATTATATAGTATTCTTGAAAAAGAATAAAAAAATTGATAGTTCGAAGATGCATGCCCTAAAAATTTTTGCATTACATACCTTTTTTAATATATTTTTCATGCATGTAATTATTTTACATTTTGAGGTTTACAGACTATTACACGTGAGATGAAGATTTCCTATTCATATTTTATAAAGCTGCTGAAATGAATATTTAATAAGTTTTCCATCTTTATTATTTTAAGCCACTTAAATTAAATTAAGAAGTTGATCATGAATTTGGGTAGATATTAGTCATGATATTAAGTTAACCCTATACCTATAACCATGAGAATGCATTAAAACTTGAAGTCTTTAGGCTGGACTGGCACACCAAATCACAACCCAACTTAACTTAATCGAACCGAACTGAATCGGCCACATCTTCACTCATTGGTCATGTCTTTCTCCACCCACCTCCACCTTCCCTTCCTCCGCGTTTCGCACTTTAACTGGGCTTTATTTTTATTTACAAAAATCTAACCAATGATAACTAAGATTGAAAATGACAATTATAAAGCTTTTTTTCTTTTTTAATAGTAGAATAATTAGTAGATTATTATTAGAAAAGAAAATCACAGGAATTATGTTATGAATAAAAAATCATATTCTAAACTTTTCTTCTTTTTTGTTTTTGTTCTCACAAACTTTTCTTTTTTGGTTCTCATGCTTGTTCAAGGAATAATATTCTTTTTCTATCTAAAAGAAAGTGTCAAGCTTGAAATTTCAAAATTATATGTTGATTAGAATTTATATAATGTCCTTATTATTAACTCACAACAGACCTAGGATAATGGTTTTATGTGTAACTAGAAAGTGAATAAGTGAAAAGTACTGATCATTATAAAAGTTATACCTTTAATTAATTGATCACTAAAATTTGCAACTCGAAGAAATGAAACTTGATGTGGGAATGATGAGGCTATCGATGTGGGAAGGATAAGATTATAGAAAACTCTTGCATCACTATCCCGAAACACCTCACCCCCAGAATTTACGAAATAACAATCTGGCAGAATTGTCTTCATACAAATGCAGAACTACTCCTGTGCAGATGTGGAGGCAGAAGTGAATAAGAAAAGAAAGGTTGAAACCGAAGAGACTCCGCATAACTATAAGTTGGCAGAGCTCCTTGGACGCAGACGTGAAGGCAGAAGTGAATAAGAAAAGAAAAGCTGAAAGCGAAGAGACTCCATGTGACCACAAAAAGGCAGAACTAGTAGAAAGGACGAAAAGCAGAAGTGGATACATCGCACAACTAGAAAAGGCCGTAGAGTTTCCAAGATCTCACGAAGCAGAAGTGGCGATCCCATACCAGGAGGCAGCCGAACGAATTCTGTACGCTCAAAGGAGAGGATAATAACTCAAAAGGGGCAATGATGAGCATGCTAGGAGAGTAGCTGACATGGCTATAAAAGACAAAAGGAAAATATCTCTTCACTTAACAGAAAATGGAAGATTCTGGAGAGGAAGTGGTGTACTTTAAGCAATAAAGAAAGTACCTTGAGAAAAAAAATAGAAAAGATAGCTTAGCCAACAAGAAAATAGGAAGAGGAAGTACTGAAATACCCTCCTTAGAAGAGAGGGGTATAAATAGGAGAAATTGTATACATCCAAGGCGACTTCTACACACTTTAGAAATGCAAGCATAATCTTATATTCTTCAGCAAGTTATTATTTCTATCTTGTTTACATATATCTCTAGTGATTGATCTGAATTTGGCATTTTATAATTGTGTATTGTGTTTTCTCTCAACACAACACTGGCGCCGTCTGTGGGAAGTGGGGGAGAGGAGTGAGCTTCCTTCTTATCCTGCTTGATTTCCTCTTGTTGTTGTTCATCGTTTTGTGTCTTTTTCTTTCGATTCGCACATCTGTTAGAAAAGGTTAGAAAAAAACATTTTGAGTCAATAGAAGTAATGGCTAACCGGATAATTCGAGACCTCGAAGGAGATTTCCAAGAGGTAGCAGGGCCAGAAGCATCGAGAGCGAAAGAAAGATCGGAAGAGGTGAGGGAGCCAGTTGTGCCGAGCATATGGACTTTCACCCCAGAGCAGCTGGATGGCTTCATCTATTCCGCTGTGCAAAAAGCTCTGGAGAAAGCGGCTGCCGAGAAAGATAAGGGAGGAGGAAGGCGAGAGGCCACTGAGGTAGGAGGTACTAAGATTTCTACACAGGGAGATCGGTCAGGTCGGCTGGAGGTGGCCCAGGAACAGAGCGCAGACAGTCACCTGTCACAGTGGAAATACGCGTCACACGAAGCGTCGTCTGCAGACATCTCCATGCAATGTACGCAAGATCTGGAGGTACAGAAACAAATGGAAGCGATGCAGAGAGAAATACAGTTGCTGCGGCAAAGGATGGGTACCACGAGCCAGATCCAAGTGCCCGGAGGAAGTCCATTTACAATGGCAGTGCGGATGGATGAGTTGCCAGCAAGTTTCGAACCTCTAACCTTCGAATATGATGGAACTGCAGATCCGTATGACCATCTCCTGCGCTTTGAAAATGTGGCCCTCCTCCATCAATACACAGATGGAGTCAAATGCAGAGTATTCTTAACCACCCTCACGCAGGCCGCCCAGAGGTGGTTCGGGCAATTAGCAGAAAACAGCATCCATTCCTTTCATGATTTCAGTTCTGCGTTCCTCCACCAATTCGCCAGTGCTAGAAGACAAAGAAGAACGTCTCAATCTCTATTCACGCTGAAACAAGGGTCCGAGGAGTCCCTGAGGGCATTTATTAAACGATTTAGCACAGCTGCCTTAGAGGTCCCATCTGCCACAGCGGAGGTAAAAATTAGCGCTATAGTTCAAGGGCTGCGAGAAGGGGACCTGTTTCGCTCCTTGGTGAAAAGACCGGCTAATACTTTTGAGGAGGTCCTGGCTCGAGCAGACAAATTTATCAATCTAGAGGACGTGAGCCGTGCCAAGAGAGCAGAAAAACCGACCCCTAAAGAGGTGAGTACGCGGAGACATGGGGAGCCGCGGTTTGACAGCAGAAGACGTGAAGAAGACCTTGGCAGAGGGGATTATGCCAAATATACCCCGCTGAAAGCCCCACTTGCAAGAGTGTTTCAGCTCTCTGAAAAGACTGCTCCGTTCAAATTTCCCCCGAACAGAGCCCAGGCTCCAACAAGACCGAAGGGGCGATACTTCTGCCTTTTCCACAACGAGTACGGTCACGACACAAACGAGTGCAGACATCTGAAGAATGAAATAGAACGACTGGTCAGAGCTGGGGTATTGAAGGGATTTGAGGATAAAAACAAAGGTTATACCGGAAGTTATGGGAAGAGAAACGAAAGATCGGAAGAAAGAGAGGGCGCCCAAGACAAAGAAAGAAAAAATGAGGAGAAAGACCTGTCCCCACCACCAAAGAAAGGTTTCATTAACATGATCGCAGGCGGCCCTCATGGGGGAGACTCGAATAGAGCCCGAAAGTCAGCCTTAAGGTATGCGCAGGGTTGGCATGACCAACATATGGAGGTATCCGAGGTCCAACCATCTCCAGATATTGTGTTCAGTGCAGCCGATGAAACTCCCATGCTCAAACCTCATAATGATTCATTGGTGGTAATGGCAGAGATAGCCGGGTATGATGTTGCTAGGGTGTTCGTGGATACTGGGAGCTCTGCTGATATTATATATAAAGAGTGCTTTGAGAAAATGGACATCAAAACCCAGATCCGCCCGGTGAACACGGCGTTGTACGGTTTTACGGGGGGAGCAGTCCACCCTTTGGGAGTAGTAACCTTACATGTTTTGGTAGGAGAATGGCCACGGCAGAAAAGGCTGATGATGGATTTCCTGATAGTAGATGCTCCTTCTGCCTACAATGTTATATTCGGACGACCAATACTGAATGAGCTGAAAGCTGTAGTCTCCACATATTATATGAAGGTCAAGTTCCCCACGTCTGCAGGAGTAGGAGAATTGAAGGGAAACCAAGTCCACTCGAGAAAGTGCTATGTTGAATCTATTCGGGTCGCACATAAGTGGGCTTTACCAGTAGTAAACAGAGCTGTAGAAGAGGATGTCGGAGTAAAACGGCAGAGAACGGAGAAGGAGGAAGAAGAGCCCGAGAAGATGGCAGCGGATGGAGAGCTTCTGTCAGTGGAACTGTACCCTGGGAAAGAGGGGTTTTGTACAAAGATTAGTGCAGAAATCCCAAGGGCAGAACAAGCAGAGTTGATCAAATGCTTAAGAGAGAATGCCGACCTGTTTGCCTTCCAAGCAGCAGATATGAAAGGTATTCATCCAGAGATTGCGGTACATCGGCTCAACAACTGTCCCGAGGTCAGACCTGTTAAGCAAAGGCTACGGAATTTTGGATCAGAAAAAGACAAAATCATTCAGGCAAAGGTCCAAAAGTTATTGGACTCAGGGCACGTTGTGCCCGTTCAGTTCCCAGAGTGGCTATCCAATGCTGTCTTGGTACCAAAGCCCAACAAGAAATGGCGTATGTGCATTGATTTCCGTGACCTGAATAAAGCCTGCCCTAAAGATCATTATCCGCTGCCTCGCATAGATCAGTTAGTGGACTCTATATCTGGATGTGCCCGTTTGTCCCTAATGGATGCCTACCAGGGGTATCATCAGATCCAGTTGGATCCCGCTGACGTCAAGAAGGTCTGCTTCATCACAGCTGCCGGGACTTATGGGTATGTGCGTATGCCTTTTGGGTTGAAGAATGCTGGAGCCATATACCAATGCATGGTGGATAAGTTGTTTAAGACCATGATAGAGAAGAATATGGAGGTCTACGTGGATGACATGTTGATAAAAAGCAAAGAGGCTGAACAACATATCGCAGACCTGGAGGAAGCCTTTGCGATTATACGAGGTAGTGGGATGAAACTAAATCCAGAGAAATGCAGCTTTGATGTAACGACAGGAAAATTTTTGGGATTCATGGTTACCAAAGAAGGAATAAAAGTTAATCCAGAGAAAGTGAGGGTTGTGATGGATATGGTGCCACCCAAAAATGTGAAGGAGGTGCAGAGATTGTTGGGGAGGATAACCGCATTAAACCGGTTTGTCTCTAAATTAGCAGACAGGAGCTACCCATTCTTCAAAATATTGAGGAAAGGGTGCAAGTTCTAATGGACAGAGGAATGCAACCAGGCTTTCAGAGAGCTGAAAGAATACCGTGCTAGTCTACCACAGCTTTCCAAGCCAGAGAAAGATGAAACGCTATACATGTACCTCTCAGTTGGAGAAACAGCAGTCAGCACAGTTCTGGTACGGGAGATGGGGCAACAACAGACGCCAGTGTACTATGTAAGCCATATGTTGCAAGGACCAGAAACCCGATATGCGGAGATTGAAAAAGCGGGGCTAGCCGTTATCATCACAGCTAGAAGACTACGTCCCTACTTCCTGTCACATAAAATAGTCACACGCACCAATTATCCGCTGGCTCAGACTATGGGTAAGGCCGACACCTCTGGCAGGATGGTCAAATGGGCGGTGGAGCTCGGGGCTTATGATGTGGAGTTTGAACCCTGAAAAGCCATTAAAGCACAAGCCCTGGCAGACTTCGTACAAGAATCACAAGCTCTGCCAAAGGAGGAACAGAGCTGGAAAATATTCGTAGATGGTTCCGCTACCAAGGACGGCTACGGAGTAGGAGTTTTGGTAGAATGCCCAGGAGGGCAGGACATGCAATACGCCATCAAGTTAAACTACTCCGTATCTAATAATGAAGCAGAGTATGAGGCTTTAATACGGGGCATGAATATCGTAAAGGAAGCCGGGGGAAGTGACTTAGTAGCCCATACCGATTCACAATTGGTGTTCCAGCAATATGGAGGAACATATGAGGTGAAGAAGGAATCATTGTTCGAGTACTTAAAGGAAATTGCCAAAATCCATCTATCTTTCAACAAATTTGAGCTGAAACAAATCCCGAGGGCGGAAAACGCCCAAGCAGATTACCTAGCAAAGATCGCCAGCTCATACCCGCTCTTACAGCCGAGAAAAATAACCTTGTTGGTAGCAGAAAAATTAGTTGAAATAGCAGAGGTGGCAGAGGTGGAGGAGACTGACGATTGGAGAACTCCCATCATAAACGAGCTAAGGAAAGTGGAGACATCGACAAGCCCGAAGTGGACTAAAGAAACTCTGAAATATTGCATCATGGGTGAGCAGCTCTACCGACGTTCCTTCTCGCAAGCATACCTACGGTGTTTAAATAAGGAGGAAGGGTTGTATGTGCTGCGAGAAGCGCACGAGGGATGCGGAAGCGATCATGTGGGATCAAGAACATTGATTCGAAAGATCCTACGAGCAGGATATTTCTGGCCCACCATGAATGCAGATGCCAGGGAGTTGGTGCAGAAGTGCCATAGTTGTCAGATTCACGCACCTCTGATTCACAGTCCCGCTGAAGAATTGAAAACGATGCATTCCCCATGCCCCTTCGCTCAATGGGGAGTAGATTTGGTTGGACCGTTGCCTTTGTCCAAAGGACAGAAAAAATTCTTGATAGTGGCTATTGACTATTTCACGAAATGGGTGGAGGCCGAACCACTGGGGAAAATCGACGAGCAAAATGTTATAAAATTTTTATGGAAACAGATCTGCTGTCGATATGGAATACCTAGGATTTTGATTTCAGATAATGGCACACAATTTTGTGGAAAGAAGATAAAAGCTTGGTGTGCAGAGATGAAAATCACTCAAAGGTTTGCGGCGGTAGCCCATCCCCAAGCAAACGGCCAAGTAGAGGTCACCAACAGGACTATCATCAACGGGCTGAAAACAAGGATAGAGACTCTGAAAGGCAATTGGGCAGAAGAGTTAGATTCGGTTCTATGGGCGTACAGAACAACACCAAGGGTGGCAACGGATATGACTCCATTTAACCTTGTATATGGGGCTAATGCCGTAATCCCAGCAGAAGTAGGAATGGAAACACACAGGATTATGACATTTGATGAAGGGCAGAATGAGAAACTCATGAAGGAGAACTTAGATCTGCTCGAAGAGGATAGGGAGGTGGCGCGACTAAAAATTGAAAAATTCAAGAGTAGAGTCAAGGCAGCGTACGATAAAAGGGTGAGACCACGACGACTGAACAGAGGAGATTTAGTCCTCAGAAAAGCTGACGCCCTAAAACCCAAGGGAAAATTAGAGCCGAACTGGGAAGGGCCGTACATTGTATCAGAAGTGCTGAAGGGGGGAGCTTATCGATTAATGACAGCAGAGGGAAAGGAGGTGGCCAGACCATGGAACATTGGCAACCTTAAAAGATATTACGCTTAGAAGAAACGGGTAAGAGATACCTCCCAAGCTCGAAAATTTGCCCTAGAAAGCAGCCGCCCTAGCAGAGGCAGACCTCCGGGTCTAGCACATCTCTGACCAGGGTCGGTGGGCCAAAAACAAAATCCGCCCTAGAAAGCAACCGCCCTAACAGAGGCAGACCTCCTGGTCTAGCACATCTCTGACCAGGGTCGGTGGGGCCAAAAAATAAAAATTGCCCTAGAAAGCAGCCACCTTGGCAGAGGCAGACCCCCGGGTCTAGCACATCTCTGATCAGGGTCGGTGGGGCCGAAAAATAAAAAATTTGCCCTAGAAAGCAGCCACCTTGGCAGAGGCAGACCCCCGGGTCTAGCACATCTCTGATCAGGGTCGGTGGGGCCGAAAAATAAAAAATTTGCCCTAGAAAGCAGCCACCTTGGCAGAGGCAGACCCCCGGGTCTAGCACATCTCTGATCAGGGTCGGTGGGGCCGAAAAATAAAAAATTCACCCTAGAAAGCAGCCGCCCTAGCAGAGGCAGACCTCCGGGTCTAGCACATCTCTGACCAGGGTCGGTGGGGCCAAAAAATAAAAATTACCCTAGAAAGCAGCCACCTTGGCAGAGGCAGACCCCCGGGTCTAGCACATCTCTGATCAGGGTCGGTGGGGCCGAAAAATAAAAAATTGCCCTAGAAAGTAGCCACCCCGACAGAGGTAGACCTTAATGTCCATCATACTGCTGTCGGGGTCTGGTGTGGCCAAGTTCGTTCTGCTTTAAAAAAGAAATTAGTATGGTTTACTTGTCAATGATAAAAATGAACTACTCTGTTGCAGATGGAGTTCAATGCTGAAAGGGAATGTCTGCAGAACTGAGGGCAGGCAGAGGAAGAGGCAAGAAGGGATTTTTAAAAAAAAAAATCAGTTACTTGTGTAAAAAGAGGGGAAAGGAGAGGGCTATTCGAAAGATTGTCTTACAAGTATTTTTATTTTTAATACAGTTTTCTTTTCTGGTTTAAACTTGCATGCATAGATAATCTTTGCTAGTTTTAGAAGCCACACAAGCATGAAATAACAAGATCACAACAGCCATGAAATAGATATACGGCCAACATTCACAATCATAGATATTAAAATTGAAATGTTCAAACATTCGGGAAAAGCGATCAACAGATAATACTAGTAAAAGAAATATAAAAATTGTCCCAAATATTCAGCCCCAAAATACACAACAGAGAATATAAATTGTTTGTGGAAAAGCATAATATAAAAATCTGAAAGAAAAGAGGAAGGATCAATCTTCGAAAGGAAGGACTTCAGATGGAAGATCAGATGCAGCTGGGTCCTCTGCTCCCTGTAGTTCTGGAAGGGCCCCGGAAGGCGGCTGAGGAGATGCTTCTGTCACCATCTCAGAAGAGTCTCCACTCAGCACTATTAAGTCCACCAAAGGAGGTTCAGGCAGAGGTGGTGCCGGCAGCAGTGGAAATTTGCAAGAGGAGGGATCCACAGGAGTGAAAGCATCGTTGGGTGCACAACACAGCTTCGCGTAAGCCTTTTGCAGAGCCGACAGCCACCAAGGAGAATCAGGATCCTCCGAAGGGTCACCCTTGAAATAAGGGGAGGCCGGCAAATCGTCCAGAGGACCATTGAAATCAAAAGTGCCGGAAAAGCCTTGATCGCGAGCTTGTTTTTGAGCTGCATCGAACCCATAACCATAATAGTGGCCTATATGAGGTCCGAAGTCAGATAAGGAACTGGTACTCTTCAAGTATGCCTCCTTCAGCCCGGTGATCACCTCCTCGAGAAAGCTCTGCCCCGCAGCCATCATGTGCAGATTCTTTTTACAAGCTTTAACCCCCTTCGAAAATTTCCTAATCCCATACTCCCGACTGCGGCTCTTTTCTTCAGCGACCTTTTTCTTCCACACCTCCACCTCACGCCGCTGCTCCTTGTTTATCTTCTCCTGCTCGGCCAGTTTGGACTTCAGCACAGAAATTTCATTATCCTTCTCCAAAAGAGCAGGAGAAGGATCCACAGAAGAAGCAATCTTTGCTTGAAGCCGACTGAAATGAACTAAGCACTGCAGAGAAATATAGCAGACGTCAAAAAAAAAAAAAACCTTCAAAGCATGATGTGCACCCATAGCCAGCTCATTGTCAGGATGCAGCCGGCTTAGCGTGTAAGTGTCAGCAGGAGTCAAGCAGAGCTGAAGAAACTGTCGAGACTCCTCTGCAGACAGCTCCAAGAGAGACTTCGGAAGCTCTAGAGTAAAGACGTCATTTGCAGATGTCCTTATCCGGCTCGACCGAGAGCGCTCTCTCACAGCCTCCTGGCCACCGTGCCCTGGAGATTGCAGACGAGGCCGGCGTGCGTCTCCAGAAGGATCAAAGGAGCTCAAAGGACGTTTTCCCCTGTCACTCCGAGTTGCAGGGGGAGTTGGGGCAAGAGGATCAGAAGCCAAAGCAACATTAGGAATTGGACGAGGAGGGGAATTGCCTTCTCTGCGAGGGACAGTTCTCCGCCATGCATGCTCTGTATGATCAAAATGAACCAATGCATAAACAAAAAGAATAACAGAAAACAAAAAGAAGAGAATGACGGAAGAAGAGGAATACCAAAATCCGAAAGAAAAGAAGTCTCCCCAGCACACAAACCAAAGTAAGATAAAATGGAAGGCTACTCTACAAGACTAACTACATCAAAGGGGCCTACTTCATCCACAGAGGTGTTTAGGGCCTCAATTATTTCGCGATCAGAGGTGGGACAGCTGATAAAAAATTCTTTCTTTATTAAGGGTTTAGTATACAACCAAGGACCCACTGGAAAATCCCACATGTCAGACCAGGAAATGAAGAAATAGTCTTACTTCCAGTTCTTGTCTCGGCTCTGGGGTTTTCCCAGGAAGTGAATCAGACCTCGAGGATCAGCAGTGACATAAAAGAAGGGAGGTTTGAATTTGAGAGGAAAGTTGGAGAAGAAGAGTTCGGCAGTGGGATTGCCCCCGTTGTCTTTCAAAATTATGTAGAAGCCGAGCATGAGTCGGATGGCAGAAGGTGTAAACTGATTTAAAGGAACTTGATAAAAAAAGGACAACCTACAAAGGTAGGAATTTACATGAAAATGCACTCCAGCCTTCAGTTGGGCACACCAGAAGGCCAGCTTGCGCCCAGAAAGGAAATTAGGTCTATGATGACCAGCAGGACAATATAAACAAAAATCTTGAGGAATATTGTAAGCCAAACGAAGAAAATCAAGACGATCGGGAGAAAAGACAGTCCGATGACTAACAACATTAAAATTTGGGTCAGATACACTATAGTTTAGGGGTTCAGCACTGGAAGCAGACGACTCTTCTGGCTCTTCTGCCAGAAGAGAGAGGCTCTTAGAAGAACTAGAAGTAGTCTGGTCACTAGGCAGGGGAAGAACGGAGGGAGAAGCATCCTCTATCATCCGAACATCGGAGGAGTTAGTCTCAAGATCAGAAGAGTCCATGGTCAAAATAAAGATGAAAAGGAGGTTTATTAACAAACTTCTTCCAACACGGGCAACAAATCAAACCCAACAACTACAACAACAAATATCTCTCAATCTACGAGCCACTAAAACCAATCAGCACACAGGCACTGCACATAACACAAGAACAACAAAACAAGCAAAAAGTTAGAAATTACCTCCTCTCGCCATGGAAAACCAAAGGAAGCAAATGAAGAACAAGAAGAAGAAGAAGAAGAATCACCGGAGGAAGAATCCCAGCAGATTACAGCCCAAAGATCACCGGAGAAGATGAAGGAATTGCAAAAAGAGAAAAAAGAAGGCGTATGAGCGAAAGAGGGGGGAAGAATGAAATTAGGGTAAATTTGAAACAAGTATTGGGAGAAGATACGACTCTTCAAAGTCCATCGCAGGATGATTGACACGTGGACGGTGCAGATCACACACATTTAGTGTGATGTATCAAAAAGTGAAGGTGAAAGGACACTTATTGTCAGAGTCAGGAGATTTGCTAAATCTTCAAAGAAAAGAAAGGATATGGCGCGTGGAGAAACCACGTTTAGGAGAAACAGAAGAAATAAAAGTGCTGCAATCGACCAGCTTTGCCAAACCAAATCTGCTCGACCGCACCAGGGGGAGTAGCTAAGGGGAAAATTAGCTCTCTGATCGAGAGAAGAAATAGAAGTGCTGCAATAGACCAGCTCTGCCAAACCAGATCTGCTCGACCGCACCAAGGGGAGTAGCTAAGGGGAAAATTAGTTCTCTGATCGAGAGAAGAACAAGAAGTGCTGCAATCGACCAGCTCTGCCAAACCAGATCTGCTCGACCGCACCAGGGGGAGTAGCTGATGTGGGAATGATGAGGCTATCGATGTGGGAAGGATAAGATTATAGAAAACTCTTGCATCACTATCCCGAAACACCTCACCCCCAGAATTTACGAAATAACAATCTGGCAGAATTGTCTTCATACAAATGCAGAACTACTCCTGTGCAGATGTGGAGGCAGAAGTGAATAAGAAAAGAAAAGCTGAAAGCGAAGAGACTCCGCATAACTATAAGTTGGCAGAGCTCCTTGGACGCAGACGTGAAGGCAGAAGTGAATAAGAAAAGAAAAGCTGAAAGCGAAGAGACTCCATGTGACCGCAAAAAGGCAGAACTAGTAGAAAGGACGAAAAGCAGAAGTGGATACATCACACAACTAGAAAAGGCCGTAGAGTTTCCAAGATCTCACGAAGCAGAAGTGGCGATCCCATACCAGGAGGCAGCCGAACGAATTCTGTACGCTCAAAGGAGAGGATAATAACTCAAAAGGGGCAATGATGAGCATGCTAGGAGAGTAGCTGACATGGCTATAAAAGACAAAAGGAAAATATCTCTTCACTTAACAGAAAATGGAAGATTCTGGAGAGGAAGTGGTGTACTTTAAACAATAAAGAAAGTACCTTGAGAAAAAAATAGAAAAGATAGCTTAGCCAACAAGAAAATAGGAAGAGGAAGTACTGAAATACCCTCCTTAGAAGAGAGGGGTATAAATAGGAGAAATTGTATACATCCAAGGCGACTTCTACACACTTTAGAAATGCAAGCATAATCTTATATTCTTCAGCAAGTTATTATTTCTATCTTGTTTACATATATCTCTAGTGATTGATCTGAATTTGGCATTTTATAATTGTGTATTGTGTTTTCTCTCAACACAACAAAACTCTAACAATGTCCGTTTTAGAAAAATATGACTCTTGTTGAGACCGACATCTAAATTTTAGTTTTTGCCCTTTTTTTTTAGTTTTATTGAAAACTCAATTCATAGATTGAAATATACATTTACGCCATAAATTGAAACATATTTTGTTCAAAATTCAATGCATATATACTGTAATTCACATTATATACACATCGTTTGACATATGTATATATCTATCGAACTGTCCAGTTAATGACTCAATAGATATACATACATACGTCAAACAATATGTGTATAACGTGAATTGTAATATGCATTAAATTTTGAATTAGATGCGTTTCAATTTATGAAACAAATGTATAATATAATCTATGAATTTGAGTTCTACATCAACTTAATTTCTTTTTTCTTCTTTCCCTTTTCAAATGGAACCAATAGTCGGTTCTCAACTGAAGTGGTTGAACGGACCACTCCAATCAGATCTACAAACATTAGGTTAAACCACCATTAAGAAAATGTCCGACCACTTCTCATTTTCTATTCGGTAGACTATAAATTTGATGTACAATTAAGAGATTTGGATCACTTATTTTTGTGTGGTGAGCAAATTTCATGACATAAATTGTAGAAATATAAAAGGGTCTTGTGTCATTCGGATACCTTGACTCTAATAAAACAAAATCATATTTTAAGTAATCTTGCAGAACTGCTCTTGCATAAGCAGAGGTGGTGGCAGAAGTGGTGAAGATATGTCGAACTGCAGATGAGATACCCCACGAAACCATAAAATCGCAGAAGTGGTGAAAATATATCGAACTGCAGACGAGAAGCTCCGTGTAACCGCATAATTGCAGAACTGAGAGGTCGAGTTGCAGACGAACGGATTCTGTGCGCTCGAAGTAGAGGATAATAGCTCAAAAGTAAGGATGACAAGCATGCTCTAAGGATTTGCTGACATGGCCACAAAGGACAAACGAAAATATCTTCCCATACAACAGAAAATGGAAGATTCTAGAGGAGAAAAGGTGTACTTAGAGCACTAAAAGATGTATCTTGAAAAAGGAATATTAGGGATGACTTAGACAACAAGGAAAGGTCAATGAGAAATGGCAGAAATACCCATCTTTGTAAAAGAATAGTATAAATAGGAGAAGATATGTGTTATAAACGGGACTTCATCATTTTTCTTCAATCAAGGAAATACGTTCTAGTTTTCTTCTTTAAGCAAGCAAAAACTTATTTCATTCTTTTTGCTCTTGTACTCTTGTGGTGTTGCATTCACTGTGACATCATAAGTAATAGCTTAAATGTATATACATGATATCGGAAAAATATATATTTAATCCTGATGATTAAATAGAAAATAATATCTTAAAAATATGTACGTGATACTCTATGAATTCATATTTAACACCAAACGTTAGATCGGTGTGGGAGTAAGCAAGTTTTAGGAATTAAAAGTTACAATAAATATTAGAATTTATTGGGGCCAATGGAATATTATCCATAGACAAGTCACATACACACAGAATCTATATAGATTCGTAAAAATAAATATTTGTTCTTTTTTTGGACAGCACATTTGAGAGTTTAGACAATACCGGGGGCAGAAAGGTCAATTCGCGGCTCACTTAATCAAAGAAAGACTAGGTCAAAACGGCGTCGATACGTGTCAAATGTGGGTAATTTAAAGCACATGACATGGATCAAATTCAGCCACTTGTACTTTGTGGGCTCGTTTCTTGACCGTCTGTGGAAATGATGTAGAAAAGTCAACGCGTACACACACTTGTCAATTGCTGATAACCGCACGTGATTATTTCCCCCTCCGAAACAGAAAATAATTTCCTTGACAACAGTGCCCTCAAAGGCACCAGCCTTCGATGCCTAATCCATTCCTGTTTGTTAGGGGCAAAAGAGGTATTCTATAGTAGTGGTCAAAACGGCGCGTTTTAATGCCGGCAGGCGTTTGGTTGAACCAACTTAACAACCACCACTTTCCTCTGCAGTTCACACTTCTTTCCTCTATTCCACCCTTTTAAATAAAATATAATTATACTAATTATTATTATATTTTATTCGTTTCCAAATTAACACTCTTCGCTGTTAAATAATTAACTTGGAAATATATATTTACATATTTTTTCCTCTCTTTCCATTTTTTCTGTTTTCCGTATTTTTGTTAGGATTTCTCTCTCTCTTCTCTCTCTCTCTCTAGGAAATTCATCGTAGTTTCTACATCGCGCCGGCAGGAAGTGCGGCCGCGGGTTGAGCATTTTCCGAGTACAAACGAGAATTGTTTGTATGTTTCATCTGCTCAGTGCGATTCGCGTGGCGTAGATTCCGGAGTTTGACTCGGTCCTTGGAGTTTCTGTGAGAATGTGGATGGTGTTGTATTAGAGTTTGTTGTGGTTGTTTCTTTCTGCGGAGAATAATAGTTGAAGAAGACGGAGGCGAAGGGCGAATATTCTTGGAATGAGATGGTGCTTTCCTGTTCTATTCTGTTAATTGTGTGTTATTAACGTAATGCAACATTTGATTATTATTTTTCCGGTTTATCTGGTTAATGTATGTTCTGGTTATTTGTTTTGATCAATTGGAAAATATGGATTATTAGTTTGTGTGGTGTGTTTCTGGAAAAAAAACTATTTTATTTATTTTCGAGAATGTATTAGAATTTCCTTTTTTTTTTTTTTGAGGAAACTAAATTGGAATTCAAATTGTAATGCCTGTTCTCTATTGGGTGCTTCTACTATGTGACCTGTGTATGAGGTATTTTTGTAAATAAAATCTTTTCTTAAAACTTATGTTGTTGTGGAGTTAATTGTTCTTCAATTTGCTCATTCGGATCGGTGGTTCTTCTCAGTTTTCTGTCCTTTTTTTTTTGGCTATGTATATATTTGTTTATTTATTATTCTTCCCTCAATTCTGGATAGTTTTGTTAACTCATTACTTCATTATTATTGGTTGCTCTTTTTTTTTTACTTCTCTATTGTAGTAAAGTGCATATTTACTCTCAGGAGTTTTTACACTTGTAATTTTTCCGGTTTCTATAACTTAGATCTTGCTAGCTTACCTTTTATTCATTCTGAGAATTTTAGGAATTTTTTGATTTTTTTTCTGGATATGATGTATCGTTTCTTGCATTTTTTGTCGTTTCTGTCTGTATAAATTTTGAGTTTTACATTTTATCATGATTAAACTTTTTCAACTTCTAAAACAAACGGTGATTAAGTTTGAATTGAATGTTAGTTGATCTCTTAGCTTAGTTCATCTGATCCTCATCAGGGTTTTAAATGAATTTAATGTGTTCTATTATAGAGAAAATAAATGTGAATTTAGAATCATGTTGACTGGGTCGGATTTAGTGGCATTATTTCTCATTCAAAGAAACTGTGCATTTTTGTTAACTTTTTTTGGAAAGTTCAACTAAATATTTTGGCAGCATTATTAGTGTTCAACTGTAGATACTTCAAGGCACTTGCTCAATTAATGATACTCTTGATGGTTTTCATTAGCAATTATTTTAATGAAATGTTTACCCAAATACGAATGGAGAAAAAAATCAGAATTGAAATGAAAAAAAAGGGAAAATTTATTTCTTATATGTTTGACCTACCAGTGTTTTAACTGGTCAGGAGTCTATGTATCACATGTATTCATACAGCTATTTTGATAAGCCAAAAAAATTAGCAATAAAATTTTAATAATTATAAAATATAATGGATGTATTGTCATTTCTATTGCCAATTTCTGGCGAAGGTTTTCTTAATTTGTTGTCAGATGATTATGACTGTATAAATTGCATATTTCAATTGAGTGCTGCTTGCTTCATGTTTATTTAGACTTATGGTTTTATTTGGCAGGTTGAAGGAAGAGTTTTGTCGTCTAGAGAAGCTAAACTGGAATTTTTGAAGCGTAAAAGGCTACAACGGGTGAAAACAGAAGCAGAGAATGACTCAACCTATACCATGAGTAGGAGTGGGGGTGATGCTTTAAGAACTTCTGCTCCATGTGGTGTGAGTTTACATTATAATGCTGATGTATGCTCAAAACTTGGCAACAGTTCCAGTAAAAAAGATGTTTTCTTGAAGAGCAAAGTGACGAAGTTTGACACTTCCGACCTTGATTGGACAGATACAATTCCTGAGTGCCCAGTTTACCATCCAACTAAAGAGGAATTCCAGGATCCTTTAGTCTATCTTCAAAAGATAGCTCCAGAAGCCTCAAAATATGGTACACTCATTGCAGCATTTAAAATTCTTGAGTAATGCTCCTAGATTGGATTAAATAAGTTAAGATTGAATTCAGAGATCTGATATTTGTGTGGCATTCAGAATTCATTCATGCCTTTAAGTGTTAATGTTTCTAAAAGATACTTAGTGTAACTCTTTCTTAGTATTTGATCTTTGAAATGACTTTTTTGCTGATAAATGTTAACTATCTTCTTTACATGCGCTTGTGTTTTTAAGCTCTTGATTTTTTTCACTTTGCCATGTCTGCTCTTCATATTTTCATTTGTGACTTTTCACTGTAAGATTCTCTAGTCATTCCTCTCTTTTTTCTAATGGAAGAGACAAATCCTAATCATGCTTCAATATTCAGGTATTTGCAAGATTATATCCCCAGTAAGTGCTTCTGTACCTGCTGGTGTGGTTCTCATGAAGGAGAAGGCTGATTTCAAGTTTACAACTAGGGTGCAACCTCTTCGTCTAGCTGAATGGGATAGTGATGACAAGGTTACCTTTTTCATGAGCGGGAT
The DNA here is from genome assembly GCA_005771605.1 of Scutellaria baicalensis. Taxonomy (NCBI): domain Eukaryota; kingdom Viridiplantae; phylum Streptophyta; class Magnoliopsida; order Lamiales; family Lamiaceae; genus Scutellaria; species Scutellaria baicalensis. The sequence goes on from CM016721.1 coordinate 39,139,667, forward strand.
GTGAGTTTTTCCTCTTGTATCTTAGATACCGTGCTCTGATGTACACTTGTAGTTATATTTCAGGCTATGAACTTGAGTTTATTTTTTTCAGATACTACACATTTCGTGAGTTCGAGAAAATTGCAAACAAGATTTTCGCACGAAGATACTATAGTGCAGGATGTCTTCCTGCTTCATACATGGAAAAAGAATTTTGGCATGAAATAGCTTGTGGAAGGACAGAAAGTGTTGAATACGCATGTGACGTTGATGGCAGTGCATTTTCATCGTCTCCTAGTGATCCACTTGGAAAAAGCAGGTGGAATTTGAAGGTGTTCTTCTTAATCAAAGGTTTCACCTTTTTTTTTTGTTTCTTCATTCTTTTAATGGAATTTCTGTAACTTTGACAAAGGTATTTATTGATACTTCCAAGGATCGAGATGAGACATTATTTTCCCTTTTCTGTATGTTTCTTAAAGATTTGATGGTTGTAGATCCTACAATATAAGACATTCTTTCTGTATTTCTACCTTTTTTTTTTTTTTTGTTACCAGAAACTTACATTGTACCATGCCTTCTTCTTCTGAACAAAAATTGTAACGGAGGAGCTTAGGATGAGTGTGTTTAATAGTTGATTCCCAACTCTCTCTCTTTTTAATTATTTATCTGCACATACCCTTCCTTTTTGCTTTAGAGGACTTTATAAATCATCATTTCATGTTTCATTCTGTATTTTTTAATGTCTTTAAACATCATAACCTACTTGGAAACTGATCTGTGATATCTTATGTACTTTTGTTTTCAGAAACTTTCTCGACTGCCAAATTCTATTTTACGTCTTCTTGAGACAGAAATCCCGGTATGGGTTAATTATCATTTAGAACTCTTTCTTGTTTTGATTTGCATCATGGCTTTTCAGGCTAATATTTGGTTCATTCTAGGGAGTCACTGAACCCATGCTCTACATTGGGATGCTGTTTAGCATGTTTGCTTGGCATGTGGAAGATCATTACTTATACAGGTATGTGTTTCTTCTACTTAATGTTCTAACATTTATGTTTTCCAGTATGTATTTTTACTTTTTCGTTGGTTGATCGTTGTTCTATGCATGTGCAGCATCAATTATCATCACTGTGGGGCTGCAAAAACTTGGTATGGTATTCCTGGTCATGCTGCAATTGATTTTGAAAATGTGGTCAAGGAGCATGTGTACACTCATGATATCTTATCTGTCGATGGGGAGGATGGAGCTTTTGATGTTCTTTTAGGGAAGACTACACTGTTCCCACCGAATATATTGCAAGAACATGATGTCCCTGTTTACAAAGCTGTTCAAAAGCCTGGAGAATTTGTAATAACTTTCCCTAGAGCATATCATGCTGGATTTAGTCATGGTACGTCATAAATCTGTTTCTATTGGCTAAGGTTATCTGCATCTTTTCTCAAGTTGCATTAATATTGTTATATACTACCTCCGTCCCAGGTTATTTTGCCTACTTTGACCGGCACGGAACCTAAGAAAAAACTGTTTGACTTTGATGTGATGTGTTATTTTAATATTTTTGAATGGTAATTTTGTAATTAATGTGTGCTTTTTGAGTGTAAAAGTTGTAAAATGAAAGAAATGGAGGGGTAAGGAAGTAAATTTTTCTTTGCCATTTTTGGGCTGGCAAAATAAGATGGGACAAACAAAAATGAAAAGTAGGCAAAATAGAGCGGGACGGAGGGAGTAGTAGTTTTCACATGGTGTTTTTTTCTTATATCTTTCAGGTTTTAATTGTGGTGAAGCTGTGAACTTTGCCATTGGTGATTGGTTTCCCTTGGGATCAATTGCCAGTCGACGCTATGCTCTTCTCAACAGGACACCTCTCCTTCCCCAAGAGGAGCTGCTAAGCAAAGAAGCAATGCTACTTTATGCAAGAATGAAACTTGTAGACCCAGAGTATAAATGTGCAGATTTGACACCCCACAGGAGCATAAAGGTTTCGTTTGTAAATTTGATCCGATTTCTTCATCGTGCCAGATGGTGTCTCATGAAATCAAGAGAGTGCACAAATGTTTCTTCATTTTCCCACGGAACAATTCTCTGCTGCTTATGCAAACGTGATTGTTATGTAGCATATCTCAATTGCCAGTGTTCATTGCACACTATGTGCCTTCGCCATGGTATGACAGAATTAGTTGTTTAGTTTTGCTTTTTTGTCACATAAACTCTTTTACTGGAATATGACATGTATCTTTGGTCTTTTACTGGAATATGACATGTATCTTTGGTTCTTTATCATAGATAAGAAGTCAGTTAATTGGCCTTGTGGAGGGACTCTAACTCTTTGTGTAAGGGATGACATCTCAGATTTGGAAGCAGCAGCCAAACATTTTGAGCAGGACGATAGTATATTGCAGGAGTTTGAACGACATTATAAGAATGGCGATGACTTTCTTTTGCTATCCAGCATATTCCCCAGAGATTCAATTGATGGCTATATCCCTTATGGCAAGATCTCCTCAACTGAGGATCAACTAGAGCATCCAGCTGGAATAACTAGAACTGAAAGTTTGTCGTCATTTAAGTCAACTGAAAGTCTCAATATGATTGCTAAAGTAATTTTCAATATCTTTCAAGTTTTGCCTTCATGAATCTTATTCATTTACTGAATAATCATTGAAGAGTTGACTGGTAAGTGGTTCACTAACAGCTAACTTACGTGTGTATTTTTTGATTGTCGAGCAGGATTATGCCAACTCCAACTCGGGGAAATTTTTATCTGCAGTGCCTCTCAAGGAATTCCTTGGAAATGTCCCCAAACTTTCACATTCTTCTAACAGAGAACTTGTTAGATCCGAAATGATTGACATTAGAAATTCCATCAACAAAGATGAGTCAGATTCAGATTCAGAAATATTCAGGGTTAAACGGCGATCTTCCATCAAAATGGCAAAGAAAATTGTGCATGATTCTGTGTCTGTTATTACCGACCAGCAGGTACAACATTCTCATGTGTGAGTTGGCATTTCAGGCTGTAATTATAAATCTCAAATTGGGATTTTTTTTCATCTAGGGAAACAGCACGGCCTGCTCTCACTTGTGCTATATAGAAATTGGTCCAGCTTAAGGGAAAACTAATGATTGGAATGTTAGTTTTTTTTTTTTCCCTCAGATGAGATTAAGAAATGAGAAAATTAAAGAAATGTGCTTAACATAGTTAGTTTTTTGTTGTAGTTATTAGTGCAATGGTTCTATATTGCTTACTCTGCCACGAAACATAATACTATTTTGTCGAATATATGCTCTGCAATGCATGATTCATAGGAGTAGTTCTGTCATCTGGGAATGTTATCTGTAATTAAGTTTGCATTTTCTGGATCTTTATTGTTGAATCCTATTTTTATTTTGATTTCTTGTAGGGTTTAAAGCGACTAAAAAAGCATCAATTGGAAGTACATCGTGGGAAATTATCATCATCAAGATGTTTCCATTATACTGAATCAAAAGAAGCTCGTGTTGGTTCTTTGAAGGGAAGAAGTGGTATTCCTTCTACGAAGTTGAAGAAAACGCGTGATGGAGTTTTAAGCAACCATGCAGAACAACTGCACAGAGATCATAGGCACCGGGCTGAGTTGAGAAGACACGAACCTCCCTCAGTCGAGCTTGGGCACAAGCGCCTGAAACTCACAGGATCCTAAGTCTTTAGTGCACCAGAGAAGACTGAACTGATTTAGGAATATGTGGCTGAATACTTGATCGGCTTTGCTAACGACATTCTTTATAGTAGAGTCGGACTAGACATTCCTTGTGGAAGCAGCGGCAAAGGATTAACCTTGATAGAGGTAAAGTCATTCTTTATGCAGGGCTCTGAAATTGGGGCAACTTGCAAACTGATACTTTAGTGGTTTTTAACATTCTCACACAAATAGATAGTAGTGGGTAAAATCTCTCTTTACCATGTACATCTCTTCTTAACACGTAATTCATTTGATTTCCACGTCTGCTGCTTCCTATCTTAGGATTCACTATTCTTTCTTGTACTTATTCGACATTACATGAATAAAATCCGCGATTTCTCTCTTTCGGTCCTTTTTTTTTGCTTCTGTGTTGAATGTTGATCAAGGAGAGGTTGAGTTTGAATTCTAGGAAGTATAAATGTACTCCCTTTTAAGGTAAGGTAAGATGTTGTTGGTAATATCAGTGTATCGAACCTTAAGATTAGGTCACGTCTCGTGATTGTGATTTCGAGGGGCTATGGCCGTTGTAATCAGATTAGTCGTACGTAAATTTGTTTGGAAGAGGCCAAATTAAGGAGCCTAATAAACGACGGAGAGATTGGCGAAGAATGCAAAGGGTGAAAAAAATTCACCAATTTGTCGCGTAAAATTGGAAAGAAAGGATGCTTGTTTCCATGCTAGGATACAACCACATTCTTTGTCTCACTCTCTCACTTGTCTCTTTCCATTTTCAATGTGGACAACACCACACTTTGGCACTCTTTTTCTTGAATTATGTGTTGATGTATTGACCAAAAAATTGAATACAACAACCTGGAAAGCATCGAGCATGAATATCATCAAAATGAAGCTGAAGAAGTCTGATAATCTTCGACACTGAGCTTTATTAAACTCAACTATGTGGATCATAATCAAGACAATGAAGTTGCCACTGTAATCATCGATTATCCTGTCTTTTCCCCATGAAGACAAGTTGTAGTAACAAGAAAAAACAAGTACAGGACATTGAGTTCCTGCACATTTATAGCAATCATCCTCTGTTGTATTGTCAAGCAATTCATGTGATCAGCATGGTTGAAGGTGATGCTCGAGAGACTAAACGTGGAAAGAGACGGCGTAGGTCTCCTTCTCTAGTCACAATCGACTATGCCGAACAACACCCGTTCCAAATGCCTCCCACTACTCCTACTACCACCACCACTACTACTACGATAAAAAGGAGTTCAAGATTCCGAGGAGTTAGTAGGTCTGTTTCTTTCCATTAAACTTGTCGTTTCTTGTTTCATCAATCGAGCATTATGTTGAGTTTCATTTTTCTTTAGACATAGGTGGACAGGGCGTTTTGAAGCACATCTTTGGGATAAAGGGACTTGGAATGAGACACAGAAAAAGAAAGGGAAACAAGGTACACTACTCTTTTTTCCTTCTTTATTCAACTAATATTTTCATTAATTTACAACACTAATATGCTGCTATCTTTTTACATTGCCATCTCATCATGTGTGGGTACAATTCTTGATATGGAGCAGTATATCTTGGTGAGTTCTTGAAATTACACTTTTGCTACCAAACATGGTGTGATCAAATCTAACGGCTTAGTTTCATTTCGACTTAGGAGCTTATGACGAAGAAGAAGCTGCAGCAAGAGCTTATGATTTGGCTGCAATTAAGTATTGGGGGGCCTCAACTTTCACAAATTTCCCTGTATGCTTCTCAATACATATGATCACATAAAACATGTCATTTTATTTCTTCTTTTTAGCAGAATGATTGATATGAATCTTTGTCTGCTAAGATATCTGACTATGATAAGGAGATAGAGATAATGCAAAACCTGACAAAGGAAGAATACTTGGCCTCCCTAAGAAGGTAATTCCTACCAGAAACGAGTCGATTCATAGGTTCGATTGCATATAAGTTTACAGCAGCTACATTTTGATATAGGAAAAGCAGTGGTTTTGCAAGAGGTGTATCCAAGTACAGAGGAGTTGCAAGGTGATATATCCACATTTCCATCACTCCAATTTTGTAATATTTTTCTGCAATGTAAGCTAAATAAGTGTGTTTAACTTCATTGTGAACTCAAGGCACCATCACAATGGAAGGTGGGAAGCAAGAATAGGGCGCGTTTTTGGAAACAAGTATCTCTATCTCGGTACTTATGGTGAGTGAGATAAAAGCTATACACTATCATATCAACACGTGGTCGTGGAAGGTGCGTAGGATAACATTCCCCGTTAACAAGAAATATTCACTACAACATTTATAGGTACTCAAGAAGAAGCTGCACATGCTTATGACATTGCAGCCATTGAATACAGAGGAATCAATGCAGTCACTAACTTTGATCTCAGCACTTACATTAGATGGCTAAGGCCTGGTGATTCTTCTGCACGGTTTCAGCCCTTGGTATCAGATCAAAACCCGATCCCACCACCTGAATCGCGCTTCTTCAACCTCAACAAAGAGCCCGATTTCTCAACCAACACTTGTTCTTTCGCTATAAACAATCCAGCCATTTCTCAGAAGCATGAAATCATCGAAAGGAAAATGCCTCTCAACCCTTGGAGCAAAGCAACGTCGCCAACAGCGTTAGGCCTACTTCTTCGATCATCCTTGTTCAAAGAACTCGTAGAAAAGACCACTACCAACACCGAGGAAAACGATGAAAAACGAGTAGATGATGACAGGTTTGCGTTGTGCAGCGATAAGGTCGACAGTGAGCTGATCAGTCACACTGGAAAGAGCAAAAGAGTAGGTGAGAAAAATGCTTCACCTTTGCATAATCGAACAGGGCATTCATTTTGGAATGCTGTGTAGTGTAGTATACATGCAATGGAAATGATCGGTTAGATCTTCTGTTTTAATAATGTTTCATCTCACTGATGGGACGGAACATCGTTTGTAATAGAAGATCTCGTTCGTTTGAGAAAAGAAACAAAGAATAGAATAGAGCATCATGACTAGTTAATTTGGATGCTAACATAAGCCAATAACTCTCTGATATTATGATATGATTGCATTATCTTAATATCGTGACACATTATTATCAGCAGCTTAATATCAGCTGAGCTGCAATCATTATAACAATACATTTCGAAAACATACATTTGAAATTCTGAGTTTTTGTAAGAAACACATTTCTAAATAATACAGAAACAAAAAAGATCTTTCTTTCTTTTCTGTTTTAGACAAATTTTCGTATGTGACGGTCTCAAAATCTATGGTATAGAACCCTAAATTAATATAATCAAATAGGTCAACTTGATACGGATCAATATAGTGAAGATGATCGTATGGGAACTATAGGTCAAAAAGTATCACGTCATATATATAAAAGTATTATTTTACTCAAATAATATTAAAGTATCACCTTAAAAATGTTAAGAGTATTATTTAGGCATATTTTGAAATATCACTAATTATATGTCACAATATAACTTAGTACAGTTAAAGTGTCACTTGTAATACTTTATTATATGTTAAAAGTATATGTCACATTTTTCTCTATTCTCAGATAGTCAAACCTTTTTTTTTTTTCTTTTTTCCTTTTCCAATCAAAGCCATTTTCAAGATAGTCAAACTAAAATTATAAGATCTCGGAACCTATGTATTTTGTTTGGTTTATTTCATATCTTCATTTTCATTGTCCAAATACAAAAATTATAGTTTTTTTTTTAATTATTATGAAAGAGATGCTATAATTTCATTTTCTCAAGACAATCAATTATTTTGAATAATAACAGTTTAAACAAAACAACATCAACAATAATACCATAAGTACATCACTTCATCTTTTAAAAATCTGACCTTTAATTTATAAGTCTATTACCTAAATAAAAGTATGAATATCTATTACCTATATAAAAGTATGGATATTTCTTACAAAATATAGATTTCCTAATATATCCTTATAAAAGATTTTATTTAAGGTTATAATAGTAATTTGTGATTTTTATATTTAAATAATTTTACATTAGAATTCTAAAACAAAATCATATAGAATTCTATTATAAGTAGGACTCTATTATATAAGGACTTTAATTTATTAGATTTTTTTAAATTTAATATAGATTGTATATCCTTATAAAAAATTATTATTTAAGTCGATTAATAGTAATATAATATTTTTAATTTAAAAAATTCATCATCCGCATGCAACGCATGTGCTGATACTCGTTTCTTATAAAAGTATGAATATTTCTTATAAAATATGGATTGCCTAATATATCCTTGTTAAAAATTTTATGTAAGGTTATAATAGTAAATTATGATTTTCATATTTAAATAATTTTACATTAGAATTCTAAACTAAAATCATATAGAATATTATTATGAGTAGGACTTTATTATATTAGGACTCTAATTTACTGTAGATTTTTTTTGAATTTAATTTAATTTAATATAGATTATATATCCTTAAAAAATTATTATTTAAGGTTAATAGTAATATAATATTTTTTATTTAAAAAATTCATTCCCGCGTGCGACGCACGTGCTGATACTTGTAAATAAATAAGAATGATTTTATGCTAGAAATATGATAATAATTTTATTTACAATATATCTTGAGGTTTTAAAAATCAATGAATCTAATTTTCAATTACAACACCATGTTTTATCTCTTTTTTATTAGTGGACGAGTATTTATAAAAATTGCATATCATATATTAAGAATTTATTTTTACATTAAACGTTGTATAATATTAAATATGTATTAAGTTGATAAGGTACATCGTTAATATACACCATATATGTTATATATAATATAGACATTCAGAATTTATTACAAGTCGTGGGTATTACAATTCTAAACAACCAAGCCCCAATCCTCTGACCCACCCCATAAACAATGTGATTTATATACCTGAATTTATATTTAATATACATTGATATTTGATAATATAATTACTATGTATTAACTAATTAAAAACGAGATAACATTTTATAATTAACATCCAAGTAAGCATTTGGATGGGATCATTTCATTTCAATGTGAGTAGTATTTTAAACCATTACCAGAATATTATCCAAAAACGCAGTTGAAAAGTTGCCATAAAGTGAAACAGATGCACAATTGCAAACATGAAATGCACCCATAAATTGGCAACCAGTGGTAGCTATCAACAATCATAAAATTGTACAATCCGACTTGTAAAATGATAATACTCAATCATTGATCACTAAGAGCAATCATAAAATTGCATTATTTACTAGTAACAAATATGATAATCGGGCAGACAGATTATACCACACAACGGAGCTACTTCTTGAGGACACCGTCAAAATAGCAGTCATCACTGGTTCGAAGTAGTCCTGCATTTCAAACCCACAGCTCTTTAATATAGGAAAACATTGCAAAGGGCATTTTACAGGATTGATTGCATAAACATTCACTAAATTGTGTCACTATATCAGAATGAGTACTCCACATATAAATCTGCATCAAATTGGGAAATGAATATTATTAATTGTATCAGAATAGGTACTAACCTTATATTATTGCATCAACAATGGCTCCATTTCCAATTTTTTTCATTATGCGACAATAGGAATAGTTTTCCATTTTGATTAATGTTCAGTTCATGTTGATTTAATTGTGTAACATGGGCATCATAACTTGAACTGAAACGATCAACTATACAAATATAATTTTGATTAATGTTCCTTATGATTAAAGTTTTAGTATTCAAAATTGAAACTTCCTTTAGTATCCATTTTGATACATGTCATGTTTAGTAATTAATTTGATACAAATGACATAATTTAGTAACTCATTTTGAAATTAACCCGCATTATGTGTATGCACATGGAAATCGAAGTACAATGCAGAAAGGAAAGTATAAGCTACTTATGCCTCAATTATCATGTAAAATGCACATCAACTAACAAATACCTTGTTAAGGTTTTATGCAGCTTATCTGAAGAGTCTTGCACATTGCCATCTGTCAATAACTTGTCTCTAGAAGGAAGACCAGCAAGCTCTTTAAGACCCTGTAAAGAATTATGGTCGAATTGCATGTGAGATATAAATGATAGGAAGTAAAATCATGCAAAGAAAAATGAAGCACAGATGTAAATGTGAAATTGAAACTCGACTAGCAATGGTTGCCTAACAGTACACATATCATTATCATCACTGGAAATTATGTTCACTTATGTCAGGATATTATGTAGAAATCTATACAATCCCCAAAAGTCATGCATGTATAAATTGCTGTAAAAATAAATGAGATACCGTAAGACTTTGAAGTGAGTTTCCAGTCAATCTAAATTCATCCTGTGTAAAAACAGAAGGAGGAAGAAAAAAGAACTAGGTTAATAACAGTACACTGATATTTACAATCTAATGTAAATTGTTCTCCTGTATTGAACTTAAACACCTAGTTCCCAACGAAGGTAATCAGGACAAACCATAAGACATTTTCTAAATTGCCAACTAAAGCCTACACAATCTCATTACAAATTCGTAGATTTACATTGTACATTTTTCAAAAAGATAGCAGAAACAAGAAAATGAACAGTCCCAAACCTGAAGTCTTTCTGGCATTTTCACCTTTCTTCCATTAACAATGTTACAAAGGTACATCACCCCAGCATTTGCAAGTTCCTATAAAGCAACATGAGTTAGTGAACAGTTCACATTAGCATTGATGTGATACGGTTGCACTTCGAAGTTAACTTGGTTATTAAACCAAGTCAGAAAAGCAACTTGCAAAGTCAAGAAGATAAAGACTGATATTTAAGTCTCAGCTCAGAAAATAAGCATCACCTGTTTGTCTTCCAATGAGAGTAGCTTGCCATCCTGCAATAAAACATACACGATGAGAGGCAAAAGGAGGAAAAAGCATTAAAAAAATATAAACAATACGTGTCAACCCAGTAGATAAATAGTTTATTAACAGTCAAGGCAGAGTTCCATACATTCATCAATGTTTAGTATTAATAGCATAACTAAGCTGTAAATCTTGCCTTATGAAACCAAGATGCAAGAAGGATCGAAAGAGATTTACAAAGAATTCAGTGCAACTAAATATACAAAACCATTAGAGAAGCATATAGTATATATTCTACACATCTAATTTTGTGTGAAGCAGCTTCCAAAGACAAATCTGAATATTTTCATCAGACAAGGATACTGATACATTCAAATGTCAACTTAAGATAGAACAAACTCCCAACAGAAATGGTAAAATCAGAGAGATCGGGAAGGGCGCAGACTGATGAGAGATAAACAAAAGAAGCACTATAAGGAAACAGCAAAACAAGGTAAAATCACATGAAACAATAAAAACTCACAATGCCCTAATTTATACATTTATCATCCATAGGTCTGACACCTTAATGATTATATTCAGTAGAGGCTCCATCTATAATTCTTGTACTCACAACAGTAGAATAGAAAGCCAATCAACTGTCAGTTAAATGAACAGCATATGACAAAAGGTTCTCAGTTTTCACACTTGCATGTTGTTGTGTTCAATCTTCTGATAAGATAATTGACTAATGTTTACATAAGGGACTTCCCAAATTTTCAACCTATAACCTACAAAAGGTAGCACTACTATCTTTTGTTGCCCAGTCAGTTACAAACAAATGCACACCAAAAAAAAAAAAAAGGGTTCCTCATTGAAATAGTAAAAATTGTTTACATCAGAAATCTCATTCTTGGTTTTCCCACCCATTAGTTACCATGCATACTTACCAAGAAGATGCACACCCAATAACATCAACATTCTTAAATTTCACATCTACAATTAACGATAAAATGTCACCACCTCTACAACCATTTCCCTCCGATGTCAACATAGAAAGACTCTTTTCATCAGTCCCTAGTGAATCAACAAGCTGATTAAACCAAGTTGCCACAGCAGTTAAGTTAGCACACTGGAAATGCATTCTAGATATACAACCCCACTACCACCACCACCATCAACATCATCCTCATCATCATTAGGAGAATCGACAAGCTGATTAAACCAAGTTACCATAGCAGTTAAGTTAGCACACTGGAAATGCATTCTAGATATACAACCCCACCACCACCATCACCATCATCCTCATTAGTAGTACCAATACTACTATCAGTCTTATTATCATATAACTACCACAATATAGCAATTGAAATACACTAAAGGGAATTATTAAAAAGCTCATCATGAATACCATTGTTAAGATTGTCAATAAACATTACCTCAAAAGATACATTCATGAAAAAGTTCCGACACATCATAAAGACAATACAAACTGTGATCAAACTAAATACTAGTGCAAAATAGTGCTCAAGTTTCAAAGTCATGAAGGCATCAAAAGCACCATTAAAAAAAAGGTCCATCTAGGTATAAATCAGATGCTCCATCATATAGAAGGTCATAGATGATTAAGTATACATGATATGAATTACAGAAAACCAAAACATTTAAGAGTGAAAAAAACACTGACCAGACCAGAAACCATCCTCTGCAATTCATCCAAATCAAAGCCAATTTGCGAGAGATCATCACGCACATCATTAACCTATTCATTCAAAAAAAGTTGGAAATGATTGGAATAGATGATAGTTTAAGGCATAAATTCTTATTACTTCTATTATAGAACCCAGCACAATCTGAATCCTCAGATTTCAAGCTTAAAAAAGTACAAAAGAAAACAGAATTTTGCAATTCACATGTACCTCATTCCTAATTAATTTGGAAACCTCTATTTGCTCATCAAGTTTGCCATCCAAGTTCTCAATTCTCTGAGTCAAGTGCTTTTTTGCCGCCTGATCAAGAATCATGTGCAAAAAATCAAGCTAGGGCAACAACATACATTTTAAGATTGGATCACTTCAGAATGCGGTTAATGTAACTTGCAAATTCATGAGAAACAAGTTCACGGCTTTATCAAGCAAAATGACAATAGAAAGTTTAAAACAAACTGAAATAAGGAGCATATGGCACATAACTACTCATGCTTTGCAGACCACCACAAGAGTCACTGGTTGCAATAAAGGTATAAAGAAGAGACAATAAGTTCTTGATGTAGTTCATCACAAAAATTCATGACTTGGGGAAAAGAAAACAGTATAGTTTCAGTAAATAACTATTTATCACACAATAGCATATACTTACAGCAAGAGCGTCCGACACATTATCCAAATGTTTTGTCAAATTTGAGACGGCAATTGCCATGTTGTGCTTTGTTACATACATCAAGTCTGAGAACGAGAGACCCTGACATTTAAAAGACACAGTGAAATGGATCAGAACACCAGAAAGAGAAATCAGTTCCAATGAAGGCATCTTGGAAGCAAAAAAAAAAAACTTGAATAAAAATAACATTTAAAATTTGGAAACACATAGGCAGCTAAATGAATGTAAAATGTATATTTCCAACCTTCCACCACATGTATCCATAACCCAAGGCTCCCACAGCAGCAGCTGGCACTATTAGAGATGTTACATTACCTATGACAGAGTGAGAGTGAACCACTTAGAAAACTATAAGAGCCACAAGCTCTGGCGTAAACAAAAGATACTTACTTTGGCCTGAGCTCCCATTGAGAACAGTAATCTGCCTAGAAGAGGCCAGTTGGCGAACCTCCATGGCTAACCGACGTACCTGTAAAACAACCACTGGAAATCAAATCTCTGCACACATTTTTCCAAATATTCACAGGCATCACATGTGCACTTCCAACCCATGTTCATAATTGGCTCATAAAAATATTGCATAAAGAATGTCAATTGAACATAGATCCCAAAGGAAAAGGGATGATGACATGAGAAAAGACTTTTTAGCTGACTCAACGTAAGGAATATAAATTGCATCTTAATCTCATGCCATTTGACCATCCAACAACAAAAAAAAAAAAGTACTCCCATATGAAACATATTGAGAGAGAGATTCATAGGTCCACAAAATGACTTTAAAATTTTGTAACTCATGGTTATAACAATAATCCTAAATGATACACGGGAAGATGAATAATAGATTTACCCCCAAAAACATCTGACTTCAACAACCAACAATATATAAAAAGAAAAGTACTCCCATATGAAACATAGAAAGACTCATAGGTACACAGAATGACTTGCAAATATTACAACTCTACAATAATAACAATCCTCAATGATAAACAAGAAGGTGAATAATTGATTTACCCCCAAATTCAACTGACTTCAACAATCAACAATATATAAAAAGAAAAGGACAGACCTGAGTGGCAATGGCATCGGAATATTCAGAGTCTCCCTCAGTCTCACCTGATTTCTCCATGCCTTTAACCAAATTCTGCCACATATTCCAGAAATATTTTAATTACCAGAAAACCATACTAAATTTTACGTGCACTAACAAACGCTAATTTTACTGGACTAAATTCACCACGAGTGCTTCAGCTACAATGTTAAGGAACTGTACCGCGGCACTAGTAATTCACATAACCCTATATCGAAATTCGATATACAACTGGGAAAAAAAACGATCCGCGCGAAAGTGATTTGAAAGGAATCGAGAAATAAAATTCAGTACCTGTAATTCACCCAACACATCAGATAATTTACCATTCTTCACCAATATAGTTCCTGTATACCCTAATCACATCAAAAACAAAGCAAAAATTAGCCTTTTCGCAGATCAAACTACCCCAAAAAAAAACTAAGAAGAAGAATTCGAATACAAATACCTGCTCCAATTAGGAGTATGAGCCTCGATATTCCCATTCCAGCTTGCATAGCCATGGCGGATAATCAGCAAAAGAGGAGCCCAACGATTTTCAGTTATGGAGGTGAAAGTATTTGGAATTCCTTTTTGTTCTTCAACTCTGCATATGAACGACGTCGTATGCGATTTAGTCGCGTGGTTTGACTTTTCAAGCCTTTTTTGAGTAATTAAGGATACATTAGCAAAAATTACAGTTCCCTTGGGATTAGTATATATACCCATAGTGAATAGTTTACATGATTTTACTGTTAATCCTACATTATTTATATGTAATAACTGTCAGTGATTTTCAACAGTTTGTATTATTCTCTTGCACCAAAAAAGAATATTTCATAATATTCTTTATTAATTAATTTTTTAACATTTCATTTATTATTAATATTCATTTTAATTGTTAAATTGTTTATTTTTTATCTTTATTATTTTAAAGATATAAAAAATTTATATATGATTAAATCTGATTTAATATAATATTTTAGCTAATTTCTTGTTTTTTTACATTAATAAAGTCTTAAAAAATAGTTTAAATTAAATAAAAACAAAAAAAATGTGAGTCACTAATAATAATATTGCAATAATAAAATACATCTTCGATATTTGGTGGTGACATTGTTGTTGCATCCACAACTAGAGCATCAAGATCTCGTAATATGTATATGAATAAATCTTTATAATATATGTGCCTAATTTTATAATATTCAATAAGGATATGAATAAATCTTTATAATATATGTACCTAATTTTATAATAGTCAATAAGAATATCAATATATGTACAAATATTTTAGTCAATTCATTTCAGATATATGTTCATCCTCTAATTCAGATATATTCCAATCCTCAATAATATCTATAACTTTGAATATGTATTCAATATAGATATATTCATAAATCTAGTTCAGATATATTTTGATCCTTAATAATTTATATAATATTCAATATGTATTCAATATGTACAAATATTTTCGTAAATCTAGTTCAAATATATTCTCATCCTTAATAATTTCTATAATATTCAATATAGGTAGTGTACAAATATTTTCGTAAATCTAGTTCAGATATATCTCAACATTAATAATATCAATATCACTAAATTTAAGGATAAACTTGTATTTTTTAATTTATCAATAATTTTTTGTTTCATTACTTTTATGCAATTTTATATCACAAGTAGCTTAATGTTATTAGAAAAATCATTGTATTTTTTCATTTATCAATAATGTTTTGTTTCATTATTTTATGCAATTTTTATATCAAAAGTAGTTTAATGTTTAGATATTATATATATATATATATATATATATACTAATATGTATATTTTGTGTTGTATTTTAAATTTTATGGTAAAATTCGAAATAATTTTAGTAACACTTAATATAAAAAATAAGGAAAGAAAATGAATAAAAAGTAAAAATAATGAAAAAGAAATTAAAAACAAAATAAAATAAGAAAAGAAAATGAATAAAAAGAAAATAAATAATGAAAAGAAAAAAAGTAAAAGTTAAGTTGGCGCCGACATTGACGTGTGGAAACTTGGCGCAAAATAGACGGTTTAGATAAGTTGGCATAAAAGTTTAAAGAGTGACTCTCCTGTGCATCAGGTGCACGGATCTCAACCGGGTCGCGTGCGGGCCACGCGCACGCACCTCTTTACTTTTAGTAAATATTGCAAATTAGTGTTACCTTTATGTTATGTTAGCGTGACCTTATTTCCAAATTGCATACCCTTAGTTTAAAATCATTGAACTAAAATAACACGAAGGTAACACTAATATAACATGAAGGTAACACTAATATAACATGAAGGTAAAAAAACAATGTTAATCATACCTTCATGTTATGTTAGTGTTACCTAGGTAACACTAACATAAGATAACATTAACATAACATGAAGGTAACACTAACATAAGATAACACTAACATAGCATGAAGGTAACACTAACATAACATGAAGGTATAACTGTGTGGAGCGAATCTTGGTGGGTTTGAGCACACCCACCAGGCGTGTGGGAGCGCGTTGGGGCACGTGAAAACACGTGTGAGAGGCGTGTAGGGCGGGTCGACCCGGGTGCATGAATTCTAGATCCATGCACCAATTGCACAAACTTGGCGTAAAACTGACGGTTGAGATAAGTTAGCATAAAATTTTGGATCACCGAAGATAGGAAACACATGCTATCTCAATTTCATAGCGGCAGTTAGAGATGGTCAGGTCTGTCCGGTCAGGTTTGTCTTTTCTCAATCATGTGTATGGATCTAGGATCCATATAATCGGATCGAATTCAAGCTATTCAACCCATACCCTTTTTTTTTTCTTTTGCACATTTTCTTACGCTAATCTTTATGTTATATTGGTTATACCTTACATTATATTAGTCATATATTTATATCCAAATTTTATACCCTGATGCAATACCTTAACTTAAGGAAAAACATCAATGACTTTTATGTTATGTTAGTCATATATTCATATTATAATAATCATGCATTTATGTTATATTAGTCATACATTTATATACAAAATATCATATTTTTATATAATGCTTTAAATTTAAAAATACCCCAATTTCAGGACAATTAATACATGTATACCTTTATGCGATATTACGTATATTTTTATATCAACTTAATCATATTTTTATGTAACATATAAATGTATGATTTGAGATTATTAAGTTGTCTTGAATATATGGTATATATAAACTTTTCATTCATCCTCGTGAGTAGCCATAACACAATGCTGTGATACAAAAGCGAACTACTTCATATCATGTGCTTGCATTTTGAAACAAACAAGTTAATTTTGTTAATATAATTATTATTAAAGTTCAAGAAGAGCAAGCAAATAGATCCTCAAACGAGGATGAAATTTAAAGTCTCCTAAGTTTGGGAATTTAAAATTTGACACAAATAAAGAAAAAATTATATTAACTAAGAAAATTAATTATATTTTCATATGTATTTAATAATTCATAAAATATGATATAGAATTTTAAAAAACCATTTTGAAAATCTAAAATTTACTAAATACAAAATTTAAAAATTATCCAATAAATCAAAAAATAATTAAATAAAGTCCAGACTTATTTTATTAATCTGGAAAAAATCATTTTACGTAAATTAGGAAATTGAGAAATAAAATTTGAAAATGCATGTGATAACTTTGTTACTTGATGCATTTTTATTTTTATTTTTTGGCTTAATTTCATATCGTTTTGTGTTTAAAAAAAGAAAAAGCATGCAATAGTGGGGTTTTAATTATTTCACATTTTTGTTTAATTTGGAAGATATTTGATAAATTTTAGCACAAAATGGAAGTCTAATAGAATTTAATGCCAAGTTGGAGTCGAGATATGGAGCTCAAAACGAACAGTTATGGAAGAAAAATTATATATCGAACTCTAGGAGTCAAATTTTGATGATTATTGTCTTGTTGAAAAGCTAGAGTTCTACAACTTTCATGTTATTAAACGTTTTCTTCAATCCTACATCCAAGAAAGTAAAATATCACAAGAAGTTGAAAGTCGTGCAAGAACGTCCAAATTTTCGTCTTGACAGGGTTTGAGTAAATTGGGCATAACTTTGTGTAGAAATTTGATCTTTGGCTTAATTAGTCGCATTGAATATCAGACTTCAAAAGCTACAACTTTCATGAAGAAATCAAAGTCAAATTGTGGGAGTAAGAGGACCAAAATGAGGCTAGGAATCGGGAGTCTTGTCCACCCAGGTCAGCCCTGATTGCATGTGGTCAGGTCCATGGTTTTTTATTCTTTTGGGACTCTTATTTGGTTACATACATTAATAATCAATCAACATGTTAAGTTGCTTGAGGGAGAGGTTAATCTATAATCATGATTGCTCACATAAAAGATAATTTGGATTTGAGATTGATTTTTGCTAGATTATTCAATCATGGATTTGAGATTGATTTTTGCTAGATTATTCAATCATGGATTTGAGATTGATTTTTGCTAGATTATTAAATTTGATTGAAGTAGAATGAAAACGTAGTTTTAGAATCCTTGTTTGAATCGTGATATTTCTTGACATTTGTTTGTTTGATATTTTATTTCATTTATTTGTTTCTAAGCATATGTTAATTGAATCAATTAACCAGCTAGATAAAATTGGGTAAATTAAGTAGGTAGTTAACGTTGTTCTAATTCACTAGTCTCTATGAGATCGACCTTACTCATCCTATTTATAGTTGTATAAGCTTAATAGGCTCTCGAATGACATGTGCTAATCTATAACTCGGTAATACCAATGTAGCTCAAAAAGTAATCCACATTTATAAGTTGTAGGTTGTGATCATGACTATGATTGGAATCAAACAAGTTCTCTAGTTTTAATTCTGATTTGTCGTGACTCAAATCCTTTACTTTTCCGACGCCAATTGGAATTCTCCAGCGTTGACTGGAATCCTCCGATCAAAAAGTCCTGCAAAACAAAGAACACCGGGGGTTTTTCCCGGTGAAGGGATTCCGACGCTCAAGTCAGTAATTTCCAAAAATATTGCTCTCGCTTTTTCTTAATACTCAATATGAAAAATAATTGTGATTGTGTCAATAGAAAGATAAAGGATATATATATATATACTCCCTGGAAGAGATGTGATTTCTTGGGAAAGAGATGTGGCAGTTAGGATTTCTCCTAAAAACTTGGAAAGTGGCGATATTCTCGCAATCGTGGGAGTTATCTCAAATTTGAATTAGTTCGTCTGGACTTAGCTCGACATTTCATCTCACAGTTCGACATTCTTGCCTGTGAGTCTGATCAGTTCGCTCAGTGTGCGAACATCCTTGTTCGCTCACACGTTCTCTATTACTTCTTTATTCTGTTCACGCCGATTGGCCTTTAATTCCGGGTCGGGTTTCGGGATAGTTCGAATGTGGTCAGTTCGACCACATCAGTACTCCCCCCCTTTCGGAGTGCGAACTGTGTTCACGCACTAACACAGTTCGCACTGTTGCCCATTATGAAGCTTCTTCAAGAAGCATCGCGTCCCATCAATCATCCGTCTGCGACGTTTTCCTCCATCCCGAGGCACCCTTTCGTCTTTGCCGTTCGATCGAACTACATCCGACGGCTAAGATCTGACTTGTCAGTTTATGTTAATCCCTAGGCGCCACTTCATTTTCACCGTCGGATCGAACTGCATCTCACGGCTAAGATTTTTTCTGCAACCTCGAAGCACCTTTTCGTCTTCGCCGTTCGATCGAACTGCATCTAAAGCTTAAGATTTAACTTGTCGTCACCGTTGGATCGAACTGCATCCAACGGATGAGATTATCTCCGTCCCTTCGACGCGTCCTTTCGTATCCACCATTGGATCGAACTGCGTCTAACGGCTGGATTTATGACTTTTTGCCTTCACCGTTGGATCGAACTGCTCCCGACGGCTGAGATCTTGTGACTTTTCGGTTTCCCCCCAAAATCAAGAAGGTTCCCCTATATATACCCCCTCTTCATTTTCACAAAGCTTCTTCTGCAACAACTCACTTCTCTTCTCCTAAGCAAGAATCCTCCTCCTTTGAGATTTTTCAAGTTTCACAAAAACAAAACCCAGGTACTCTCCCTTCTTTCTCCTTTCATATTCTTCAAAATGACTTCTTCCCCTTTCTTGATTCACCTGAGGGAGGAAAGCGAATCTGAGGAAGGTTTTGAGGGATTTCCCTTGCGAACTGCTTCTGATTCGCCAATCCCGACGGCTTCTTCTTCTGGTCGTCAAATCCTTTCTTCTTCTTCCCCTCCTAAACGATCTCGCAAGAAAACTGTTCAAAACGTTTTCTCTGCCACTAAAGCCACCCCAACACATACTATCCTTCTTAGTTCGCTCGTAATAGCGGCGGGCTATTCTATAGTCATTCCCAGTCCCGATAATTGACCTCATCGGGCTCCCGCTGGGTGCTACACGTGGTTTCTAAGACACGTGTCTGTAGGTTTAATCCCTCCCATCCATCCTTTTCTTCTCGAGGTCGGTTCGGCCTATGGGGTGTGCCCCAACCAGTTGCACCCGAACTCCATAAGCTACATCGTAGCATTTTATATGGTGTGCAAATGGATAGGGGTCGAACCGACCTCCGAACAGTTTCGTTCTTGTTTCGTACTTAAACACACCAACCCGTTCCGCTTCTATTTAAGCCCCCGAAGCGGACAAAAACGGGCCCAATTTTTGTCCCCAGGAGATGAAAAAATCAGCTCCTGGGAAAAATATTATTTTTTCGTTCGTGCCCCAAATAACAGAACCTTTCAATCTCTCCCTTGGGTTGAGAGTTCGAACCGAAATGAGCCTGCTCCTCCGAGGGACTTCGAACTTGGGGCCTTGGCAAGACTATTTCGGAGAGGAATGTTCGACATAGTTCGCATGAGTTCATGCGAACAATTGTTGGCTTTCTGGGGATTTTACCCGAACACGCCAGTTTCCCACAAGTTCGATTTAGGTTGTTAAAACTTATTGAACTGTTCGCATACTAACTGTTTGTGTTTTATGTTGCAGATAAAGAAATGAATAGCTTTTTCATTCTCGACTCCGGAGTTTCGGAATCCCAAAGCCCTGTCTTTTCGCCAGCAGACGAGGCGGTGAATAGCCGGCAAGCGGCGGCTTTCCGCGAAAAAAAGGAGCGGCGTCTGAGCGAACTGACCCCGCGGGTTAGCCTTGACTTGGCGGAGGATACCTCTGTTCGCACCTCTGCTTCACCGTCCGCAGCTCATGCTGAAGTGACTGAAGAGCTTCCCCTTCGGCGGAAGAAGAAAGCACCCTCCAGTTCACAAAAGAAGGCGCCCTCTAAAAAACAGCGAACTGAAGAGGGGTCTTCGGCCGAGGTGGTGCGAACTGAGGTGGAGCTCGACCAGGAGGGGGCTATCGTGCCGGTCAAGGGAGCTTCGGAAGGGGATGGAGATCGTGAACTGAAAGAGTTCAAGGCTAACGTCTCTCGGCTGTCCAGCTTGGCTAAGTACTTCGAGGCCATGGGCCAGAAAGCTTTTCATCGCCGAGATCGGCTAAGGAACACTCTCCAAGAGAAAAAGACCTTGGAGAGTGATCTGAGCGAACACGCCAGCAAAGCTGAGGATCTATCCGCTCGGCTAGAAGAGAGAGAGATGGAGCTAGCGGTTGCCCGCTCTGAAGTGGCCAAAAAGGAAGAGTTGTTATTGGCTAAGGAGCAGTTCGCCGTGGAGCAGCAAACTGCTCTCTCGAATGCGCGAGCTGAGAATCGAAGCTTGCAGGAGAAGCTCGAAGAGGCAGAGAGAAGGCTCGAAGAGGCAGAGAAGTCCCGAGCTGAATTTGGAGAAGTCATGTATCAAAGTGGCTTTTACCAATTCGCTCGGAGCCCAGAAATGGAGCTGATATCGGAAGAGTTCCGGGAAAGGCTCGTTTCCCGCCTTTGGGACTCCCTTCTTTTCCTATCCAAGGCGGCTCCCATGGCCGTAACTTACTTCAAAGAGGGAGTTCGGCTCTGTCAGGAGCGAGCAGGAGAGGCAGTTCGGTTCGATGTGAACGAGCTAGGCCAGGAAGTGATGCGGACTCACTCTGTTCCGCCTGGTTGGCGTGGCGATCCAAAGGGCAATATCAACACTGAAAAATGGTGGTCGGGTTGCCTTGAAGAGGCAATAAAGGAAGTCCTTCCGGACAGCCAGCTCGGCAATCCTGGCCCAAGTTCGTCACTTCCTACTCCTGTCGAAACTCCTCGAAGTCCAACTCCGCCTCTTCCCACGGATATGTTCGAACCCCTCGAGCCAGCTGATGTCCAACTTACTCCCTCTCCTGATCGCACTTAACTTTTCCATACTTGTATTTTTTTTCTTCAAAAATTTTTGTAATCGTTTTGTAGTGAATCATCTTTTTTTAATCAAATATAGTTTGCCGATCTCAATGTTTTCTTACTTTATTCAGTTATTAACATTTGAATGAATATCTACTAAGTAATGAATCAAATACTTACTTAGCGAATCTTGAAAGAGTTTCCTTCACTTCGCTTAATCATTAAGTTCGATAGAACTTCTTCAATTTGCGGCAAACATTGAGTTCGAAAGAACTTTTTTCGATGAGTTCCAAGGGAACTTTCCTAACACGCTTAATCAATAAGTTCCGAGGGAACTTCTTCAGTATGCTCGATTTGTGAGTTCCGAGGGAACTTTAATGTGCTTAATCATCGAGTTCCGAGGGAACTGCTTCGTGCTTCATTGTTGAGTTCCGAGAGAACTGCTTTAGTTCGCTTATCATTGAGTTCCGAGGGAACTTCTTAATCAATTAGTTCCGAGGGAACTTCTTCATGCTTAATCATTAAGTTCCGAGGGAACTTCTTCAGGGTGCTTAATCGGTGAGTTCCGAGGGAACTATGAGTTCACTCCACAATACGATTTCGTTTTGTAATAGAGTTAAGTAAATCAACATAAAAAGACTCGAGGATTTAACGTGGTTCGGTCAAATCGACCTACGTCCACGGAGCAGGAAAATATTTATTATTTATAAAAGCAACAACTTAAAAAATAAAAAGCAACATACTGAGATTTGAGACTTCAAGTATAAAATTTCTTCAAGTGGTTGATGTGCCAAGGTCTTGGCAGTTCCTTTCCGTGTTCATCGGCGAGCTCGTAGGATCCACCTGGTAAGACTCTTGTAACAGTGTATGGTCCTTCCCAAATGGCATCCAGTTTTCCGATCTCCAACAAGGCATCCGATTGCCTTAAAACCAAATCCCTTACTTGAAACTCTCTTTTTCGAACTTTTCTGTTGAAGGCCGCCTGAATACGTCTCTTGTATAACTCATGGCGAGCCAGATCATCTCGAATTTCTTCCAGAAATAACAAATCTGTTCGAATTAATTCCTCATTTTGCTGTGGATCGAAATTAGTGATTCGTAGAGCTTCGCCCTGAATTTCAGCTGGGACCACTGCTTCCATGCCGAATGCCAAACTGAAAGGAGTTTCCCCCGTAGTCGATCTGGGTGAAGTTCGATATGCCCACAGAACTGATGGCAGTTCGTCCACCCAGTTAGATTTTTCGAATTCAAGTCGTTTCTTGATCCCATCTAGAATGATTCGGTTAACCACTTCAACTTGTCCATTTGCTTGAGGATGAGCCACTGGAGTAAACACTTGTAAAATTTTCATCTCTTTACACCATCCTGTAATCTTTTTGCCTCTGAATTGGGCTCTATTATCTGATACTAAAATTCTGGGTAAGCCGAATCTGCAACAAATACTCTTCCATATGAAATGGATCATATCGGGTTCGGCGATCTTGACCAAGGGTTCGGCTTCCACCCACTTAGTAAAGTAATCCACGGCCACCACCAAGAACTGCTTATTTCCTCTGGTTTTAACAAGTGGACCGACTATATCAATTCCCCATCTAGCAAAAGGGCAGGGCGAACATACCGTAAGCATATCTGTTGCCGGAGTGTGGATTCTCCAACCATGTTTCTGACAGGCATTGCATTTCCGAACTAGCTCTTCACGTCATTCTTCATCGTAGGCCAGTAGAAACCAGCTCGTGCGACCTTTCAAACCAATGCTCGAGCTCCTGCATGTTCAACACATCCTCCTTCGTGTGCTTCCTTTAAGACTTTAAGTCCCTCTTCTTGGGATAAACATCTGGCATCTGTTGGTAGGAAGGTTTTTCGATACAACACCCCATCTAGCATGTAGTAGAACCGAGCTTGTTTCTCCATTTTCTCGAGGTCTTTTGCCAATCTATCTCTGATTCCGCCTAAAAACTTCAAGAAAGGAGTTCTCCAGTCTTGTTCGGCCAAGTCAACATTCATCACCTCATTTTCCTTTCCTACTCCCATGACGGTAATACTCCTCTTCGAATAGTCCTGTAGCGAACTCCCAATCTTAGCCAGATAATCCGCTTTCTGATTTTCACTCCGAGGTATCTGTTCGATCTGAATTTTTTCAAATCGCTTTTCCATCTCTCGTATCTTCTGTACATAAGAAATCATGCGATCCTCCTTAACTTCACATTGATTTTGAAGTTGTTGCGTTACCAATTGAGAATCGGATTTAACTATCAGATCTCGAGCTCCAGCTTGTTCGGCTATTTTCAATCCCTGCAAAAAAGCTTCATACTCTGCTTCATTGTTAGATGCCTTAAATTGAAATTTTATGGCGAACTCTAACTCATCTTTTTCAGGACTAATCAATAATATCCCTGCGCCTGCACCCTGACGAGACGAAGATCCATCTACAAATACTTCCCATTATTTCTTGTCTTGTAGCCTGGTTGTTTCCTGAATAAAATCCGCCAATGCCTGACCTTTTATAGCTGTTCGTGGCTCATATTTCAAATCAAACTGTCCCAGTTCGACTGCCCACTTGACTAGCCTTCCTGATGCGTCCGGTTTTCCCAATACTATACTCAGCGGATGATTAGTTCGCACTGTGATCTCATAGCCTAAAAAATATGGTCTCAGCCTTCTGGCCGTGGTGACTAAGGCGTAAGCAACCTTCTCCACCTCTGTGTAACGGATTTCTGCCCCATGCAGAACTTTACTAACGAAGTATATTGGGAACTGATCTCTTCCTTCTTCGCGAACAAGAACCGAACTGACCGATTCCTCTCCGACTGCCAAGTAAACGACCATCACACTTCCCTTAACAGGCTGTTTCAACAAAGGAAGTGTGAGGAGAAATGCCTTCAGATCTTCAAACGCCTTTTGACAGTCAACATCCCAACTAAACCGACCATTCTTTCTTAAAATTTTGAAGAAAGGCAAACCCCTGTCCGCCAATCTGGATATAAATCTACTCAAAGCAACGATGCGACCAGTTAGCGTTTGTACCTCTTTGATAGTTCGGGGAGGTGTCATTTCTTGTATAGCTCGGACTTTACCGGGGTTGACCTCTATTCCTCTGTTCGTCACCATGTATCCCAAGAACTTCCCTGCTCTCACCCCAAACGAACACTTGGCTGGATTCAATCGCATCCCATGTTTTCGGATTGTTGCCATGGGTGTTCGCCTGTATGCTTTTTACTAGCATATCATCGACATATGCTTCCATATTGCGGCCCAATTGGTGTTTGAACACCTCGTCCACCATTCGCTGGTAAGTAGCTCCTGCATTTTTTAGTCCGAATGGCATAACCGTATAACAATATGTACATGATGATGTAATAAAGACTACATTGGGTTTATCTTCGGGATGCAACATGATCTGGTGGTATCCTTGGGCTGCATCCATCATGCTCAACAGTTCGCATCCGGCAGTAGAATCCACAAGTTTATCGATCCGCGGAAGAGGATAATGATCTTTGGGGCAAGCTTTATTCAAATCCCGAAAGTCGATACACATCCGTCACTTATTTCCAGGCTTCGAGACTAGCACAACATTGGCCAACCATCGAGGATATTGGATCTTCTCAATGTGCCCAATCTCGAGCAATTTCTCGATCTCTTCTTTGATAATTCTATTCTGTTGTTCCCCGAAATGTCTTAGCTTCTGTCTGACCGGTCGAACATCCGGTTTGATGTTTAACTTATGAACAACTATCTCTAGATTTATGCCTTTCATATCTTCCGATTTCCAAGCAAACAGATCCACATTATCCTTAAGAGCAGCCACAATTCTTCTCTGGTCTGTTCTGATAATTGACTTCCGAGGCTAACCGAATGTCCTGGTAGCTCCGATAATTGACTTGCGTCATCACCTTTTTTCAGACTTTTGTCCCTTCCGCGATCAATATCATCTCTCTGTTCGCTATGGCGCTTGCGTGACTCGGACTGTCGAACCCCAACGACATAACAACGCCGAGCAGTTTGTTGGTCGCCATGAACAACTCCTACTCCAACCACTCGCCCTTCCTCATTCTGAACAGGAAACTTCATCATCAAATGGGCAGGTGAGATAACAGCAGCATACGAACTCAAGGAAGGTCGGCCCAAGATCACATTGTATTGAGAGGGCGCATCCACTATAAGAAAGGTCATCGTTTTGTTCTGCCTCCATTCTCCGTCTCCTAAGACCATAGGCAATTTGAATTTTGCCATATACCGTTACAGACTCTCCTGCAAAACCATAAAGTGAAGTTTCTACAGGTTTTACCTCCACTGTTGATCTCATCTTTCTGAAACAGTCCATGAACATGATGTCCACCGAACTTCCAGTATCTACGAACACCCGTTCAACATTAAAACCTCCTATCTCGGCAACGATCACCATAGCATCGAACTGAGGGCTCTGAATAGCAACACGGTCGCGAACTCCAAACTCGATCGCCACCTCTTCGAAAATAGAGTGAACCGTATTCTGTTCTTGCCTAACAGAATTAAGTCTCGCCTTACGAGCTCTATTAGAATCTCCGTCAGTTGGCCCACCCATAATCATGTGAATAGTGAGTCTTTCTTCTTGTTCAGGTCTAGCTCGCACTGGGGGCGGTGGAGGTGGAGGTAATTCCTGCTGCTCTTGCCTTCTTTCTTGTCTTGGCTCTCTTCGATCATTCCGATGCTCGCGGTTCGATCGATTCTGACGAACAAAACGAGCTAATTTGTTCTCCCTGATTAGCCTTTCCAGTTCATCTCGTAAATGTAAACATTCGTCAGTTCCATGCCCATATTCATTATGAAATCGACACAATTTACCGTTGCCGAAGGTAGCTGGTTTCTTCGGATTAGGGCTCCAGGTCGACGGCCACTTCAACTGGGGCAGGTTCCATATTTCCATCAATACCTGTCCGGGGGACATAGTCATGGGCGTATACTGTTCGTACCTCCGCCCTGTCCTGTTTTCTCTCAAAGGGGGTGGAGCAAATCTTGTTCGCTGTTCCCCCCATCTCTCTTTCTCGCCGCCTCATGATCCTGTTGCGTCCTGCTCATGCGACTTGAACTTTCACCTTTCTTCATTCGAACTGCCTCCTCCAAGTTGATGTAGTTGGTAGACCTTTGCAACAGTTCGTCAAAATTGTTGGGGGTCTTCTTAACCAACGAAGTATGGAGATCCCCCTCTTTCAATCCTTGGATGAAAGCGCTTACAACCAAATCGTCCGAAGCCTCAGGAGTTTCTAAGGTAGCAGCTGTAAATCTTTTAACATAATTCCGCAAGGACTCATCGGCTTTTTGTCTTACGCCGAACAATGTCTGGGTAGATCGCCTCTGCTTTCTAGAACTGGCGAACTGATGCAAAAACAATTCCGACAGTTGTTCGAAATTATGAATTGTCCCATCATTCAGCTGGCTGAACCATGTCTGAGCAGCCTTGGTAAGGGTAGTGGCGAACACTCTACACTTAATACCATCTGAATACCGATGTAGTAGAGCAGTATTATTGAATCTACATAGATGGTCCCATGGGTCTGTAGTACCATCATATTCAAAATTCACCGGACGAAAGGAGGCTGGCAACTCATCTTCCATCACCTCCTCAGAAAAAGGATTCCCTCGGGAATTCCGAGGAATCCGTCGAATAGTCCGCTGGACTTCTCGCAGCTCCTTTCGTAAACCATCCACTCTCTCAGACAGTTCGTCATGCCCTCGTTTCTGGCCTCGAGGATGACCAGATTGGCTTTCTTATTCGTCCATCCGAGATCTGTCGCCCTCTTGTTCCCTTCCAACAGGCATGTCAGTATTATCCTGTTGTGAATCAACCTTCTGCTTGCCCAAAGCTTTTTGAACAGCTGCCTCTATCAAGGCTGAGAGTTCCTCCGGCGTCAACGTGACAGTGCCGGGAGGATTAGCTGGTGCAGAGTTCTGGTCTTCGTTTTGTCGCACGGATGGTGCTCCTTCGTCTTACCTCCTTCGGGATCCTCTGGTATTCACCATCTTCGCAATTTCTCTACGTCTTAAATGCTCAAAGTTATGAAAATATTTTTCCCACAGACGGCGCCAATTGATTTGTCGTGACTCAAATCCTTTACTTTTCCGACGCCAATTGGAATTCTCCGGCGTTGACTGGAATCCTCCGATCAAAAAGTCCTGCAAAACAAAGAACACCGGAGGTTTTCCCGGTGAAGGGACTCCGATGCTCAAGTCAGTAATTTCCAAAAATATTGCTCTCGCTTTTTCTTAATACTCAATATGGAAAATAATTGTGATTGTGTCAATAGAAAGATAAAGGATATATATATATACTCCCTGGAAGAGACGTGATTTCTTGGGAAAGAGATGTGGCAGTTAGGATTTCTCCTAAAAACTTGGAAAGTGGCGATATTCTCGCAATCGTGGGAGTTATCTCAAATTTGAATTAGTTCGTCTGGACTTAGCTCGACATTTCATCTCACAGTTCGACATTCTTGCCTGTTAGTCTGATCAGTTCGCTCAGTGTGCGAACATCCTTGTTCGCTCACACGTTCTCTATTACTTCTTTATTCTGTTCGCGCCGATTGGCCTTTAATTCCGGGTCGGGTTTCGGGATAGTTCGAATGTGGTCAGTTCGACCACATCAAATTCTTTCTTTCCTTTCCACTCCAACTTATTTAAAATTAATAATGATAATAATAATTAGGAAAGCTTATGTCTAAATCTTAGAATGCCTTATTGCCAAGCCAAACCAATAAAAACTAAAAAAATATTTAAAAATTATCAAAAAAGAAATTAGAAATTTTAAAATAACCACAAGAGCTGATTGAAAAAAGACACTCCAAGAAACTGAACCATTGAGATTAATAATAAACCTGACAATTACAAAATAAATCTTGTTACAAGTATTTTATTCTCATATTAATCCTTATATAATATAATTTATATTATTGTACAACATAAATAATAAGGATAATTTCAATGTTAGTCCCAAATGTTAAAAACATTTTTCATTTTTTGACAATCAAATATTAATTTTTTAATTTTGATCTTCTATATTTTAATTTTCTCCAATTCAGTATTTATTTGTCAGAATTTTCAAAATTGATGATGTGACCACCAAAAAATCTAATGTGATATCCAGATTTCGACGCCCATGTTAGCAATTTTCAAAATTTTGACAAAAAATGCCTGAAATTGAAAATAATTAAATATAGAGGACTAGAATTAAAAAACAACTAATTTCTTGGTTGTCAAAAAACTATAAAGTGTGTCTTATATACACATATGACTAAAATTAAAATTAACCTATATAATATGTGTTTATCTGTAAAGTTTACCAGCTAAATCAACTAACTTAATCGTAATTGAATCAACTTGATCAGTTTGTCCTTCAAGGTATTCACCATTAAAATTCCTTCAGTTAATAGACGTGAATTTCCTAAAATATTTTCATTCACTGTATATTTCTCTGAGGACAAAACTTATATGCACGATGCATGGATCTAGTGCATCCCCGTTTATCTCATTTCCACACACAAACGACATGTCAATTATTATCGGTGACCATTAAACAAGTAGTGTTTTTTAATAAATAGACGAAATATCTTTTAATAATGCGAGCAATATTTTTCACTCAAACATGTAATATCTTTTTTATTATAATAAGATAAAACCTTCTAGGTATATATACACGTAAAACTTTTAATCAAACAAATAATACGTTTTTGGTAATACAAGTAATACATTTTAATCAAACAAATATTCCCTTTTAGATAATGTGAGTATAATACATATCCAGTATATTACGATATATACATTAAATTTAATTATACATATGACTAATTTAAATATATAGATATGACATTTGAATAAAACAATCTAATTAGTATATATTCTAATTATACTTTATTTATCCGTTGACGTGTCAGACATCGGTTAATTTAATTTATCTCTACACATCAGCGGTGGACGTACATCCGAGCATTAATTTCCATTGAACTATATACTACTATTCACCAATAAATGAAGATAATTAATTTTGGTGCCATGCAAGAATTATATTGAAATTGAGAAAATAATAAATATGAAAGTAAAATCTCTCAACACCCTTCATTAAATAGTTGAAGTGGGGTTTAGGAAGAACAATGAATGTGTGCATGGAGGGTAAGAGTACAGTTGGATTAATGGTGGAAACATGATGATCAATTACTTCTTTGATGTTGTTATTACTTTCTAAATTCTGGCGCACTCATGATAATAAATAAATATGGTGGTATCGAAAGGGATTGCAATAAATTAATTAATGCCAATAACTTCTTATTAATTATATTCAAGAATATCCAGCATACCTGAAATTAATATCCTACCAAAGTACATTAAATTTTTTTATTTCTGCCTATCAATTCTTTTCAAGTATTAGTTTAAGGAAGCGCGTGACATAAATCATGTAATAAAAGCTTCATCTAAATATGCAATGCTATCAAGTATGCGATTAATGTTTTGTTGAGGGAATAAAGTGCAACATTTGAATTTTGTTACCTAATACCTCCACAATGCACCTACTGCATATGTTATTGGTGGGGACATTATTCTATTGTTGCTTATATTATATATATGTATGGGTTATTACTTTTTTTAATTAAGTTAAAAAAGTGATATATATATATATATGTATATTTAAGGAAAAATATCAATTCTAGTCTTTTTTCTATTGAAACAACCAAAATGTTGACGTGGGTGTCGGAAATTTAATTTGATGGGGTAGTCGTAAAATCTAATGTTGCAGCCAAATTTCGACAGCTATGTCAGCAATTTCGGACATATTGACCAAAATTGACTGAAATTGGAAAAAATCGATAATTAAGAGACCAAATTTGGAAAATGTAAAGTTAGTGCATAAAAATTGGATAGATATTTTCCCTAATCAAATTTAGTTTACCATTTTAATTATGAAATTGGTGCATGGTTACATATTGAAGTATATATCGTTAACATAGATAAAATTTTTTTACATTGCTTGCATTTGAATTGCATAAAGCGAGAAACATATACATAGAAATGAAACTTTAAAAAAGAAAAAAAAAAAAAAATGAGATTTAAAACTACGTGATACATATTTTTATAATATAATCTATCTCTTTTATGTATTGGTGTATATGTTCCACTACAAATTATTCCACACCCTTTTAATTCGAAAATTAATACTGCATTTGTTATAAGCATTGAAAGATCGTATATATGTTTTTTTTAATTGCTGTTTATGAAGAGCTTTACATAATTAGTACAATATTTATTGAAAATATTTTACTACATAAATGAGCAGCTTTAATTTTTACATATTATAAACATTAATTGTATCATGAAATGAAGTTATAAAAGAGTTCATTGATCATGTTGTGTTGGATTGGAGAATTATAAAAGATAAATTTGATATTTATTTCAATCCAAATAATGAAACAATTGAACAACCTTCCAAACATTTGAAGTTGACCATTCTTAAATCTTCCAATCAATTGATAGTCTAATTGTAATTGACTACAAAGTAATTAAAAAGCTTAAAGAAGAAAGCAAAATTTACTCCAGAATTTGTCAAATGGAAGAATTTTTGGTCTCAATATCGATGATAAAAATTTTACCTAGCTAAATCCAAGTGATTCATTCCTGATTCCTTGAATTTTAAAGTAGTTAGGAAACTCATGTGTAGCAAAAATAATTATATTTATTGTAAATATAGGGATCCAATTTTCTATAAATGAAAGTACATGTAGAAATATAATATCTACAGATGAAAATATACATATATAAACCCAATAATAAAAAATTCTAAAAGTACAAAGACTCAATTGTTATGCACTTTTCCTTAATTTTTCCATTCTATAAGTACAGTGACTTTATTGAAATCCATCTGTATAAATTGAAAACTATTTCATGTATCTAACATTATCTTTTATCAAATATTGAATTAGGTCAAAGTAGT
Source organism: Scutellaria baicalensis (assembly GCA_005771605.1). NCBI lineage: Eukaryota > Viridiplantae > Streptophyta > Magnoliopsida > Lamiales > Lamiaceae > Scutellaria > Scutellaria baicalensis. The sequence goes on from CM016721.1 coordinate 39,171,790, forward strand.
TGATATATTTTACAATGTATAAGTAATAGCATTATATATTTTGTAGTTAAGCTGCTTCTTATTGGTACGTAGCATTTAATGGACTAAAAAAAACAATCAATGAAGAGATTTAAAATTCATATATAATAACAAACCAATCATTTTATAATGGATTAAAAAATTCAACACTTTAATTCGTTTTAAACATATTCTAAAAAGATATTTGGGTGATCTTATAAATTTTATAAAACATATTATAAGATAATTTATGAGCTAATCATAAAAATGTTTAATCAAAAATGTTTGATTAAGATGATTTTGGACGAGCTTATAAGCTTCTTAAAACTCAACCATTTAATATAAAAGGTGAAATCATTAATTTACATTACCCTAAAAATACTTAATACTCTCCCAAAGTGTTTGGACAAATGTGACTTAATTCATTTAACTTATTGCAGAACGAACCTGATCATTCAGTCATGTTTTTTAATTCCAGAGTCACCTATTGAATATTTATTTTTCCTAACCTTTTTATTTTTATTTTCTTTCATTTCATTTTAATTTTGGTGCATAGTTGAACAATACAGTTTCTCTTAATGAATATATTGTTGTCACACAATATATATATATATATATCTTTATAAAGGTGGGATATCACTCAAGATATAAGGCTCGTGATGTACATTAATTTGTCGTTAAACAAACTTAAAAGTTATTAATTCATCAAAGAACTTAAAATTAATTTGTGAAAAGATTAAAATCTTAATGTCTTTACCTCAATTTCTTTCAATGTTTTTGAACGATCCTTCTAATTTTAATTTTGTGAGATTTTCTTTGGAGAACTTTGTATTGAATGGATATGCAGAAAATGTGCCTACACAAATAATCAAGCTAATATACAGTCTTCTACAGATGGATAAAAAAACATACAAAAAAAACGTGTGTGAGACGGTTTTACGGATAATTTCCGTGAGATGGATCTTTTTTATCAATGAATCAAACTTATATACATTAATTTATATGTGAATTGGAAAGTTTGGGTTGTGGGTTGACCCGTCTCACGTAACGTGATCCGTGAGACGGTCTCACACAAAACTCACTCAAAAAAATATCCCACTTATATCAAACAACGAAAGAAGTGGAAATATTATACACATAAAAAGATTAAATAATACTTTCTTGAGTAGGTCTTGTGTGAGACCGTCTCACGGATCTTTTTTCGTGAGACGGTTCAACTCATTACCCACACTTAGCAATTCATATGAAAATTTGTTAATATGAGTTCAATTTATGGGTAATAAGGATCCGTCTCACGGAAACTATCCGTGAGACCGTCTCACATGAGTTTTTGTGTACTTTCTTCTATCCTTTTTAATTGACATCCTAAAGTTGTATACACAAATTAAGGAGTAACATACCTTTCGTTAATTAAACATTTTTTTGACTTTTATAGAAAATATGGGTAATATTAAATATACACATCAATTAATTTATAAATTAATTAACTACAAGGACATGTTTTGAAAATAATGCACCAAACATCAATTAAAAAGTGAAATATTAAAAAAAATTAAAACGACACTTAAAATAGATTGAAAGGAAAATGCATATGAAACATCATTTACGGTGGAATTTCCATCAACAACTATCATTTTCCATCCGCAGGCCAGTATCCGATGGATTTTCGGAACCTTACTAATAAACTAATTTAATATTTATCAACGGAATTGTCGGTCGATATATAGTGTATTTTATTTTACTATAATTGTTTTTTTTTTCTTTGTTTTTCATTATAAAATGCTTGCGAAATATGTAATACCACTTCCCGTAGAAATTTTATCGAGGGGACCATTATTAAGCTATGTTTATGCAATCGGGGAAACTTATAGAAAGACATTTTATAAAAACATCATTTTCAAGGATAAATATATTTTAGTAAAGTTAAGATATTAAAAAAAAAAAAAAAGGTAAATGACAAAAACCACCCCATTTATTGACTTTTTGCAAATTGCAACCTCATCTTTTTTTTTTTCCCCAGATTACCACCCAATCTTTTGAATTTTTGCCGATTGCAACCTCTGTTTGAAATTTGTATATTTTTCCGGAAAATATGGATGCACTTTTCCGGCAAATTAGAGAATGCTTACAAGATTTCTAGATTGTGTGACATTTGAAGTGTGGATTAGAAGATGCATTGAATAACGTAGACAAAAGGTTTTGAATTAAAACATAGATTGTGCATGTGACATTAGAAGTGTTGATTAGAAATGCATAAAATAAACATATTGAAATTAAAACAACTTACATAGAAGATTTTGAGTTGAAAATTTTAATATTCTATATTTATTGAATGAAGGGTAAAAAAAAAATTTAGTTCCATGAATTATTGATAGGTGAAGATGAGATCTAACAATGTAAATAGAAGGTTTCAGTTGAAATTTCTGATACTAAAAATTTTAATATTCTATGTTTTTTGTATGAAGGGTGAAATTTTTTTAGTTACATGAAGGTGAATAAGATTGTAGATGAAATCTAATAATGTAAACTGAAATTTCTGATCATATTTCTGTGTTTTTTTTTTTGGATGAATGATGAAAAATTATAGATGAGATATTCCAGTTGAAATTTCTGATATTTCTATGTTTTTTGGATGAAGGATGAAAGATTGTAGATTGACATAATGAGAGATTGTAGATCAGATAATGACACGATTACATGAGATTGTAGATGAGATAATGATGAATAAATGAGGTTATTGATAAGATTTGGTGTGATATTTTTTTATTTAATATATACAAAATGTTATTTTACTAATATTAATATAGATTAAATACTTAAAAAGAATTGAGATTTGAGGAGCCCAGTAACCCCTTGATCCTCATGTTGCTCCATCCATGCTCATTTCTCATCCTTAGCATTGAAATGCAAAATATTAATAAAATCCAATCTTAATAAATACCAAATTATAATTGTGATCCCTTCTTTATATACATCTTTTAGAAAGGGAAAAAAAAATCATGTTTCTTCATTGTAACTAGGGGTCGAAATAGATTTTGCTAGACTAAAACTTTTTTAAGGACGATCTATGTCATCAGAATTTCAAACACTAACCCTTAGTATGATCTAATACTATATATGATATGTTTTCTTCTGGCTTGCGTTTGGTCTATGTAGTGGATAAAATATTAAGAGTTGTATGAAACTATCCAGCATGAATTTTTTTCCACAAAAAACTTGTGTGAGACGGTCTTACAGATAGTTTTCGTGAGACGGATAGCTAAACCCACTTTTACAAATGATTTATATGTGAATTGTGGAGTGTGAGTTGAATCAAAGTTGATGGACAATGTTGAATCAAATTGCAAGATGGGGAAACAAATCAAGGGTCATGATGAAGTTGAGAAGACAAACAACTCAACGAAAACATCCGTCTCACAGAAAATAATTCGTGAGACGGTCTCACAAGAGACTCACTCAATTTTTTTCCCCTTCTTTTGTGAACTTTCATTTCAAACTTAGAAAAACACCAAAACAACACAAACACAATATAAAATAAAAATGTATGTTTGGCTACAAAATATAGAAGCCTAGAACTACTAGTTTTGAGGTGCTAAGCTTTGTAAGTAGTTTTCCCGTTTGAATCTTCAAGGTATTCTTTAGCAATTGTAGAGACGTTTTCGTTTTTCTGGGAATAGGTCCCGTTGACTCGATTTTTCCCTTTTTCTTATTGCTCTTGCTTTTATGGTTTTTAGTTATAGACAAAGCTCGCAGATCATTATGATGTTTGATGTTCAAAGATGATTTCATTTCCAGCAAAAAATTATTTCATGTTTTGTTGTCAACATGTCCAACATGTTTGACATATTATAAACCAACAATTTCAAAACAAACAATAGTATCTATAATTAGGTATTGAATAATGTCAAACGGTTCTGGATCTTTAAATGTTAAAACTTACTCTCAGATGCTAAAAACTTCTTAGCTCCTGATTAAAATATGATATTTTACCTAATGATATTGTTAGATCTAGTGTGGTTCCTTAATAAGGAATAACTCATTATTGTTGATGATGATATATTATATATATGTGTGTAGAGATGCATTTTGTGGTTGGCCAATGGAGCAAGAGTGATTATCATATCGAAATTTATGTCCTTAGTGTATTAAGTGTTGTGTTGTGTAATATGTGTTGTACTTTAAAAACATCTAAAAGTTGAGGAAGTCTCTACGGAGAGAAAAAAACAAAATCGAGAATGATGGAACTAAAAAGTTTGTTGTGGCTAAATTCTTGAATTTCAAAATGGTTAATATGAAGTATGTTATAGAACAAGTCTAAGAATTCTAACTGATCAATACATGATATCCTTGCTAAGGGTAAGATCTTTCCGGAGGCATTCAGAATATAATTATCATGATTAAGACGTTATCTACTATCTGAAGCAAATTCAAAAATTATCTCAAGTACAATCGTGATGAGACAAGTCTTGAAAAACTCGCATAAGCAAATCACGTCATACATTAAGCAAAAATCGAATTTTTTAACAAAAAGTGGGTGAAAATTGAAGCAACGTGATAGTTAGAGGACCTGAATTGGAATATGTAAAAAGTGTGGTGGATAATAAGGGGTCTAAGTTTCATGATGAAATTCTCAAATTTTCCTAATACTTATGTGCAAAGTAATACTTATATGTAGATATATTAGGTGTTACATATTTGGTTCGATTCCTCCATATCCATTATTTTAATAAATTGTAATTTGGTAAGTAAATTTTGTTTTCATTGGTCATGAATATTTTTGAAAAATTATAATTTGACAAATAATTTTATATAATACTCCCTCCGTCCCCTCTTATTTTGCCTACTTTGACCGGCACGGTTACTAAGAAAATACAGTTGACTGTTGATTGGATGTTTAAATTGATGCCTTTTTCACTTTAATTAGGAAGATGATTAGTATGCTAATTGTAAACAAAAAAATGCAGATAAAATAAAATAAAAACTGAGAAAGTCAATTAAAGCTGCGCTGCTTATATTCCCACTAAATCTGAAAAAATTACAGACCATTTTCTTTACACAGATGATTCAAATTTCCCACCAAATCAGAAGCAAATTCAAATCCTAAGGTTCTATAAATACAAGACCATATGCATTCAATGCATCTTCAACAACCAACAATCCAAAACAACACAAAATTGCAGATTTCATCAAAATGACTAACAACCGAAAAGCAGTAAATATAACTCCATCAACACGACTTCTAATAGCTCAGCAGCTTCTCGTAAACAACAAAGACGGCGTTTTGAATAATGGCATCACTGCTGAAGTCGCAGCATCATTTGGAGTGTCCGTTCGTACCGTCCGTTTATGGTGACATTACTAACACATATATTGTTGTGACATTACTAACACAGTTTATGGTGAATTGTTTGCTGTTGTTGTTTCATCACATGGCATAACACAGATACTCCCAGCAATTAAGGCCAAGTGGCCAGCAAATGCAAGTAAAAAAATCATCATCCAACAAGACAATGCAAGACCTCATATAAGCAATATGGACCCAGATTTCAGGATGGCTGCCATGCAAGATGGATTTGATATACAGTTGATGTGTCAACCACCAAATTCACCAGACACTAATGTGTTGGACTTAGGGTACTTTAGGGCTATTCAATCCTTGCAGATTGAAACAAGAAGCTACAACGTTGATGACTTGGTTGCTAATGTTCTTCAATCATTTGAAGAACTAGAGCATCCAAAATTGAACAACATATTTCTAACACTACAAGCATGCATGGTTGACATTTTAAAGGTACATGGAGGCAACAATTACAAGCTGCCTCACATGGGAAAGGCAGCACAAGAAAGAAATGGCTCACTCCCATTGACACTTGAAGTGGATGAGCAAGTAGTAAGGCAAGCAATAGACTTTCTCTTAGCAAATGAAGCAACCACTAAATCTTATGATATTGGGGGTATTCTAACAGAGTTAGGGTACATGTAAAGTAGGCTTAGAATGCATTTTGACAATCTGGTTTTTTGTTTACAGTGTAAACACATGCAGTGTACCTTTTGCTTAAACTGTAAACAATTGAATCAGTTTAATTTTATGTCAGCATTATTTTCCCTCAGAAAGATTTCATCATTGGGTTTTTCATATTAAAGGTGAGATGGCAGCAATGCATGGTAGTCCTAAAACAGACCATGACAAGCTACAACATGCAACACCATGTCATTTTTTTTTCACAGAGACAACAGATAACTGTTGGGCAGCTTTGAGGTAGCTACCATGCATTCACATAAAAAATCAGCAGGAAGGAATCATCAGAAGTCATTCAAATAAACTGGACAGACTCCAGCAGTCTTTCAAATAAACTGGACAGACTCCAGCAGTCTTTCAAATAATCAGAAATCATCATAAAAGCAAGCATCATAAGTTCAGCATACATTCTCACCATTCTCAGAAGTGTAGACTTCATCACAGAATCAGCACAACACAATAACATACACAGAAATCAGCATCCATTCTCATCATTCTTAGCCTTTCAGCAAGCTTTGAAATCAGCATAAAAGCAAGCATCATAAGTTCAGCATACATTGCATTTTTTCTCAGAAGTGTAGACTTCATCATAGAATCAGCACAACACAATAACATACACAGAAATCAGCATCCATTCTCACCATTCTCAGCCTTTCAGCAAACTCAGAATCAGCATAAAAGCATGCATCAGAAATTCAGAGCATACATTCCAACCATTCTCAGAAGTGTAGACACTTCATCACAGAAAGAAATCATCATAAGCAACACATTCACATACATAAAAAGCAGCATCCATTCTTATCATTCTCAGTCATCAGCAAACTCAGAAATCATCTCAAACAAGACATGCAGAGACATCACAGAAACAGCAAGCATGAATCAAATACACAAGAGGTTTAGAGTACTTTAACCTTTCGAACTGAGGGTGCCCAGATAGCCAAACACTCAGTTTTAAAAGCAACCAAATATGGATCCACATCATATTCACTGCAGAAGGAGGGTACCTCGATCCCTTGAGGGAGAGCAACCCCATCTCCTTCAAGAGGAGTTTCGGCCACGAAACTTTCCTCCGAATCGGCCACGAAACCCCCTTCAAACTCAGATTCGGACATCAAACCCTCGTCCCAACTCGAATCGCCCAGAAACTCATCTTCCCTTCTTTGACCCAGCACGAAACCCTCTTCCCTTCTCGGGGCTGCCATCAAACCCCCTAAACCTTCTCGAATCGGCCACAAAACTCAGAAATCACCACTCGATTCGGCCAAGAAAGGGACACAGAATCGGCAGAAGGTTTCGACGAGGGTTTTGGACAAGAAACTGACAGATTTTCCAGAGGCCACAGATTTAGGAGGAAGAAGGCAAGGGGAGGGTTTCGGCGGCCATAGATTTAGGGTTTCGGTGAAGAGTTCATTAGGGTTTCATAGAGCATCGAAGAGGGAATCGAAGGGAACGGCGTAGTGGGAGATTAGGGTTTCAGATCGATAGAGATGGAGATGAAGAGTGATAGAGAGAGAGATGGAGATGAAGATTCCATGGTTGAAACGGCGCAGTGGGAGATTAGGGTTTCAGATCGAGAGAGATGGAGACGAAGAGTGATAGAGAGAGAGATGGAGATGAAGATGCAAGATGGGAACGGCGCAGCCACAGATTAGGGTTTCAGATCGAGAGAGATGGAGACGAAGAGTGATAGAGAGAGAGATGAAGATGAAGATGCAAGATGGGAACGGCGCAGCCACATATTAGGGTTTCAGATCGAGAGAGATGGAGACGAAGTGCGATAAAGAGAGAGATGAAGATGAAGGTTCCAGAAATGTGATAGAGAGAGAGATGGAGATGAAGGTTCCAGATATGTGAGAGAGAGACGAAGAGTCAATTTGGTTAAATGGGCTTTGTTTTTGATTAATTGGATCATTTGTTAAATTAAGTGTTAGGTAGCATTAAAATAGATTAAGAAAGATAAACAAAATTTAAAGTGTGGTAATTTTGTAAAATGAATGAAATGAAGGGGTAAGGTGGTAATTTTTTTTTTTTTTTTGCCATTTTGGGGCTGGCAAAATAAGTTGGGACAAGCAAAAGTGGCAAGTAGACAAAATAAGGTGGGACGGAGGGAGTACTTTTTATGCATATCCACATAATATTATTTTATTTTAAAAAAATATTTTCATTTTTAAAGGAAAGAAGTGATAATATAATATTTCATACATTTTATTTAATCGCATCATTTTCATTCAATTATATGTACAACTACGAAAAAACATTCAAAAAGGTATTTTTATTATTTCTCCAAAACATGTGTTCATTTCTATGATCATAATCGACTTGCCTATATATTTTACACAGCAGTACTTGTATTAGAAAAAAAAAAAAATTAATCATTATTATTGTTCACCCTAAAATGGTCAATCCATTAATACTCTTCCACCAACGGATCGCTAAAATACTCGATTCCTATATTTAGGTGGGCAGGATCCATTTCTGATATTTATAAGCATGCAAATGTATTTAAAATGAGATTATCTCAGTTCAATGCTGATTAGTTTTTTTTAATTATAATTAGGGGAAGTGATGGGGAGTGAGAAAATAAAGAGTTAAAAAACTACATGTAATGAGATTTAAACCTGATAAATACAATATGTACCTTTATAAAATTGAAGTAACACTTGAGCTACGATGCTTGTGGTTCAATTCAACGCTGATGATATTAAGACCTGTGATTTTTGTGAAAATTTGATTTGAATTGATCTATTAATTATAAAAACCTCCTAACCTAATACTTAATATTCTCAAAATTGTCACAATATATGTACACCGACATAAAATTGTCGATTGTATTGTCTCCTTATTAATTTATAAAATGACCGTTATGCTATTCAACTCATACGCCGTCGCTTAGTTAATAAATAACAACAATATATTATACTTTTAATTGACAACGGGTTGGCGACGTGTCAGTAGTTCTTGCAACTACTTGTTGAGTTCTACCATCTTACATTTCTAGACGCATACATTGGAATTTGACGATCACCCTTCTCACACTCAAGCAATCTCGGGCGAACCCTAGTTTCTTCTTCATTTCACCGAGGTTTAATTGTGATTAGATCTTAATTTCCTCTTTCACTTAAGTACTAGTTTTGACAAATTGTCTGTCGTTCTCTCTCTAAATTCTTCACCATAATTCGGTCGGAATTTCAAAGATTTCTGATCTATCCTCCAAGGTAAAACCTCTTCCAATTCTCTTAAATTAATTTATGTGCATATATGTTTTTATGTTTTCTTTTGAAGTTTGTTTGAATAACACCCGTTTAGTTGAAGGAATTCAAGTCGAGGCAATCGATTAGGCTTTACTAAGCCGGCCTCAAAATGGGCGAACAGTACATATATCATATTTAATCAGCGCAATTACGTTAATATTTGAATAATTAGCATATTACACTAGTCAAGTGTCATTTTGGAACTTCTAGATTTATGTTTTTTAATTGACGTCTTGTGAATTATTTCCATAATATACCCTTATACTTAATTAATTCATACATTAATTGATGTGTATATTACTAATGTTTTGAATAAAGGTCAAAAAAATCTTAATTAATGAAGGGAATATTAAGAAAATAAAATACTACTAATTGTTAATATGAGTGTAGATGACACTTAAGAAGGTTAGGAGGGAGTATATATTATATATATATTCACAAATGATGTGAATTCAATATCGAGTTTATGTTTATTATGTTTAAATTCTGATTTGATTTATAAAATGAAATAACCTCCCATAATTCACGAAATCTTCATCTTCTAAAAATAATCACTAATAATTTTTATAAATAATTAATAAATAAAGCTACCTAGAAAAAATCAAGCCTTATAATTATAAACATTTTTTATTTTATTTTGTAGAATGTATATTTTGAAAAGTGTAGAAACAATTTTGGTCTTATCTTAATGGCAAAACAACATAACCTTGGTAATGGACCACGCGCGCGGTTGAAAAAATTAAGAGAGTGAGAGAGAGAGGCGTTTTGAATGTAAGAGGTTTGACTTGTGTAGGGGCTCACAAAGGTTAACGCGGTTCGTAGCCAATCAGAAAGAGGCCACGTGTAACGCCAGCTCATCACCCGCCGTTTCATCGGTTTCTTTCATAACGCAGTTAAGGCTCGCATTTACCCCTCGGGCACCCCACTCGGATCAATCCACAATTACTGTTACAGTTAGAGAGAGAGAGAGAGCATTAAACAGCTCCACTCTGCTACAGTTTAGAGAGAGAAAGTAAAAGGACAAAAGGATATGTGTGTTTGGTGAAGAAAGATTAGAGGAGAGAGTATTATAAGCAAGAAAACAGGGAAGAAGAAGAAGAAGAAGAGAGAGCACGAATTTAAAGCATTGCTCAACCGACACCAGGAACCCAGTATTTACTCTCACTCGTTTTCATCTCTCTAACTCCTCTTTATTTCTTCCCTTTCTTCTTTGCATTTATGTTTAATCTTCCATGCTCATCTATTTCAGAATAAACTTGATCAGAGTTTCTCCTGCCATCTTTCTGCATGTTCCTCTCTCTCTCTCTCTCTCTCTCTAGACCCTTTGTTTTCTGGTGAAGAAACTGTGTCACACACTGTTATGTAGGTTTAGATAAAAGAGAAGAGAAGGCAAAATGTATGGGGATTGTCAAGTGATATCATCCATGGGAGGAAATGCTGACAATTCTCTCTACTCGTCATCCTCGATTCAGAACCCCAACTTCAATTTCATGGCCAACATCAACCCTTTCAACATCTTCTCTCCCATCATCCCAGTAAGTATTTCTTTATTTTCTTAGACATGATAGTGTTTGTGCAAATTAAATTAGATTGATGATGTTTAAAAGCAGAAAGAAGAAATGGGGAAAAGCAAAGAGGAAATGGAGAGTGGGTCTGGAAGTGAACAGATTGAAGGAGGAGTTTCTGGAAACGAGCAAGAAGCTGATCAGTTACAGCCCCAGAACAAGAAGAAACGCTACCATCGTCACACTGCTCGTCAGATCCAAGAAATGGAATCGTACGTTATATATATATATATATATAATATATTACCCTCCCTCTCTCTCTCTCTCTCTCTCCCTCTCTCTCTCATGATCTTGTCTCCACAACCAGATTGTTCAAGGAATGTCCACACCCAGATGACAAGCAGCGCCTCAAACTAAGCCAGGACCTTGGCCTCAAACCACGACAAGTCAAGTTCTGGTTCCAAAACCGGCGAACACAGATGAAGGTGAGAGAGAGTGAGTGAAGCCATATATAACAGTAGAGTAAGAGAGATGAGCAGTATTATTTACTGCAAATGCAAATTAAAAGTGTGAAAAGGAAAGCATAAAGAAGAAGAAGAGAGGAAAATAGGACATTAAATTAGGGTTGCTTTCAAAGCCTGTATAGCCATTAATGTATGCAGTGGGGGGTTGGCCACAGTCAACCCTACCTCCACTGCTGCATGAGCTCTCCAACGGGAACAAGCCTTTAATGCGTACATATTAGGGTTAGCTAGATTCCATTTTATTTTTTATTTTTGACCTCATCTTTGTTTATCTATATCCAAAACTATCAATTCACACATAAAACTGTGTACCATGCATGTTTAGGGACCTAATTTCTTTAATTCTATGCTGTGTCATTAGGCACAACAAGATAGGCAGGAGAATGTTGTGCTTAGGGCAGAAAATGAGAGCTTAAAGACAGAAAATTATCGACTTCAAGCCACTTTGAGGAACATAGTTTGCCCTAATTGTGGAGGTCCAGCAATGCTGGGAGAGATGGGGTATGATGAACAGCAGCTTCGAATCGAAAATGCTCGTCTCAAGGAGGAGGTATGTACTCCAATTTTTCAAATTATATTTCATCTTATATTCTAATTAATTTATCCAACAATCATTTTGAGCTGCATTTGATTGCAGTTCGATCGTGTTTGTTGCCTAGTCACGCAATACACTGGGCGGCCGATGCAATCAATGGGGCCTAGCTCGGATCATCTCCTGGCGCATTCATTAGAGTTGGATATGAGTGTATATCCAAGAAAAGCACTAGATCATCATCATCATCATCATCAAGACCCCATGGCCAACTGCCCACCTGATCATCACATGATTCCGAATTTACCCTTCATGCCTCATGAGACCTCACAATTTCCGGGGAATGCTTTGATCTTGGAAGAGGAAAAATCTCTAGCAATGGAGATGGCAATGTCGTGTATGGATGAGTTGGTTAAAATGTGCCACACAGGCGAGCCACTTTGGGTTCGAGCAACGGAGACGACGGGGAAGCAAGTGCTGAATCTAGAAGAGTATGGAAGAATGTTTTCTTGGTCTGTGAATCTGAAGCACCATCCTCCTGAGTTCAGAACTGAAGCTACTAGAGACACTGCTGTTGTTATCATGAATAGCATCACTCTTGTTGATGCTTTTCTTGATGCTGTGAGTCATCAAATATTACATTCTGTTATTAATTAACAAATATATATGTTTTTGATGTGAAATATATATATATATATATAATCTTGTTGCATGCATGCCTTTTGATTTTCAGAATAAATGGATGGAGCTGTTTCCTTCCATCATATCCAGAGCTAAAACACTTCAAGTTGTGCACTCTCAGGTTTCTGGACATGCAAGTGGTTCAATTCACCTGGTAAGTTAAAAAACGATTTATTACGATAATTGTTGACATGAATGCAAGTAATGTTGGAGTGGGTGCTTAAATCACCAAATTTGATTGTAGGAGGGGAAATTGATCTATGTGACTCAAGATGGGCAAAATTCTCAATTTAGGGACAACACAAATTCCTTAATTCGAGCATCAATTTGCATCTCCCACATCTATCTATCTCAACAATTATCTTCATGAGAAATAGAAATCTAGTGCTTACAAAATTAGGAAACGAATTTGGATAATTTGTTCCTAGCTAGCTAGCTATCACAACTAAAACTTGTAGTTTAATTTCACATATATCTTGGAATGTCTTAAGCATATTAAAATGATGACGAAAGAAAAGAAAAGAAAAGAAAAGGAAACAAAAGTTGGCATGGTTTGGTAGGAAAGTGAATGTTGGTTAATGTTGCATGGATTGGCAGATGTATGCAGAGATGCAGGTTCTTTCACCTCTAGTTCCGACGAGAGAGAGTCAGTTCCTCCGTTACTGCCACCACAACGCGGAGGAGGGGAGCTGGGCGATCGTGGACTTCCCCCTGGATGGCTTCCAGAACCACTACCCTCCCTCCTTCCCTTGCTACAAAAGACGCCCATCTGGATGCATCATCCAAGACATGCCTAATGGTTACTCCAGGGTCACATGGGTCGAACATGCTGAGGTCGAGGATGCTCCCATCAACCATGTTTTCAGTAGCTTAGTCAGCACTGGTGAAGCCTTCGGGGCCCAACGCTGGCTAGCCGTCTTGCAGCGCCAGTGCGAGCGCCTCGCTAGCCTCATGGCTAGAAACATATCTGATCTTGGAGGTACTTACTAGCTACTACTTCTATTCTTCTTTCTTCAACTTCATCATACCTAAAACTACTGTTGTTAATTTGCAGTGATCCCATCTCCTGAGGCCCGAAAAAGCTTGATGAATCTTGCTCAACGGATGATTCGGACATTCTGTGTCAACATAAGCACGTCTTACGGACAATCCTGGACGGCCCTTTCCGATTCTGCTGATGACACCGTTAGAATCACGACGAGGAAAGTGACGGAGCAAGGCCAGCCCAACGGGTTGATCCTCAGCGCCGTCTCAACCACCTGGCTGCCTTATCAGCACAAACACCTGTTCGATTTATTGAGAGACGAACGCCTCAGAGCCCAGCTTGAAGTCCTCTCCAATGGCAATTCATTGCACGAAGTTGCTCACATTGCTAATGGCTCCAATCCTGGCAACTGCATTTCTCTTCTTCGCATCAACGTAAGTACACACACACACACAACATGGTTTCATTATAAGTACACTGAGTTAACCCGGTGAAAAAATCATGGTGTAGGTTGCGAGCAACTCATCACAGAGTGTGGAGCTGGTTCTGCAAGAGACCTGCTCAGACGAGTCAGGGAGCCTGGTAGTGTACACCACCATCGACGTGGACGCGATCCAGATGGCGATGAACGGTCAGGATCCGTCCTGCATTCCTCTCCTCCCAGTAGGGTTTGTGATAGTCCCATTAACCCAAAGCAACAACGACCCAGCATCCGCCATTGCCAGCGAGGGTAACAAGAACCCAGGCTGCCTTCTAACAGTGTTTCTTCAGGTCCTAGCAAGCACAATCCCCACAGCCAAGCTCAACCTCTCAAGTGTCACTGCAATCAACCACCATCTATGCAACATTGTTCAGCAAATCAACACCCTTCTTGGAAGTAGCACTCTCAGTTTCTCCGACATTAATCATCACGATGAGAAACCCCCCTCGGCTGAGGCCGCCGCATCCTAACTCAGCTGATCCTCCATCTTTTTGTTAAGGCTATATTGGTTAGGTTTAAACAAGTGACAAGTAGTAGAGGATTGCGCATGGAAGATGGGAATAAGGAGTCAAGAGCGCACCAGATGTGATCATGGTTCGGGTATTGACTTCTTTTTCACCTTTTTTCTATCTCTCTTCAATCAATATTTTGATGGATTCTTACTTGTTGCTTTTTTCTTCTTCTTTTTGTTATGTCTTTAATTCACTGTTCTATGTCAAGTTTCACTAATTGGCTCCTACGTACTCATCTTCTTTTCATTCAATAAAATGGAAGGTTTAGCTCGATCAATTCATGAGTAGCATAATTGATTTCACACCATAAACTCAAATGGCTCTCAAAATTAACTTGATTGTTTTCGTGATATGATGAATTAGCTAGACTGTAAGCAAGCAACTACGTTACCAAATTATATCAATTCACTGCATATACATCAAAAAGGGACAACCAATATCGATCAAAAGTAATGAATTTAGTAGGTTATAATGTAATAATGTATGTAAAGCCAAAACTAAAATTGAGGGTCAAAACTGAATACTTATTGATAGTATAATGAAATGTCATCGTGTGTAGCATCCAACGAACCAAATTAAGGTGGGATATATGAAGATTGATTTAATAACTCCTTCAACATATTGAAGATTTAATATATAGTGGTAAGTTTGAATATATTGAAAATTATAAAAGATTTAGGAATGATTCTTCTAGATGGACTGACTTTATAGACCAAGACTACGTCGAACGAAATTAATGGATAGTTCAAACAATTACATCCAAACACTACTCAAAGTCTTTCCTAAACCTTTTGGTTACTTAATTATTAAATGGTAGTCTATAGGATTGTTTTTAATAACTCATTAAATTTAGAAATTAATATGTGATTCACCTTTTGGTTTCTCTCTCAGGTAAATTAATCGGATGAAAAAAAAAAAAAAAAACCTCTTCTTTTAATCACTTAATGCATACTATGCCACTGTCCCATACTGAAAAGAATACACCAGATACCACAAAATTATACCGTTAATTATTTTTCTACACAGATGATAATTTTATTGTTTTTCTACCACAAAGCAGAAAAATAGTCAAAATTTACTATACGAAAAATGAGTATTTGCGACAAATAAAATGTTGTCGCAAAAACATTATTATTTTGACAAAACATTTTGCGACTGCATTTTGTTGCTAAATTATTTTCGCAAAAGTCTTCTCATAAATAAATCTTATGTGACAATTATTGTTGTCGATCACTAATGTATTAGAGACAACAATGTTGTCGTAAATATTTCTTTTTTCATTGCTTTTTGCAACAACATTTTGTCAATTTATATTACCATTTTTGCAACAATTTGTTGATCTAAAAACTAGCCTTTGAAGACAACAAAAAAATATATAGCAAAATGCTCATTTTTCTTGTAGTGATTGTTCTTCTGGTACAAGAAAAAAACTTAGTCATGGCATACCGAGTGATTTTACACACTATGTGTATTTTATAAGGTAACACGATATGATCATACCCTCAGACGCTATGAAAAAAACATGTATTGTGTAACATAAATCACGGAACTCGCAAACTCTACTATAGTTGCACATGATGAATAATGATTGACAAAAGATTTGAGATTGGATAATGTGATTCGAATTAACTTTATATTGTAAAGGCACTTAACTCTTAAGCTAAAAGCAATAAAGAAGAAAAAGGCATGTCATGCATTGTCTGAAATTTGGCTAACATTCGCATTCAATTGTGGCATAACTGCAATTATGAAGTACTTTACTCATGTAATGGTTCTTAATGCATAATAGTATTTTAGTCTCTGTCTCTCAAGATAATGTTAAAATTCTAATTACTATGAGGGTATTAGTATAAGACAGGTTTCTTTAGTGAAAATTTATATCGTATTTTTTAGATAATAACTAGTTTTGTGCCCGTGCGATGCATGAGATTAAACTTTTTTAAAATATAAGTATAAATATTTCTAATTTAAAATAATAATATATAAATTTAATAGAATAAATTTAAGTGATATATTTATATATATTTTACATATATATATATATATATATATATATTTGAATTTTTCAAAATAATTTTTACAATATTCCACTATTAAAAAAACTTGTGAATTTGATAAAAAAAATTTATTATGGAAAATGATTTTCATAAATTATAGAGCAACCATCACAATATAAAATAATGATGGAAAAAAATACAAAATATTGTGAAACATCAAAGTCAATTTTACTATGGAAAACAATTTTCTTGAATTGTGTTCTTCACAATTCAAAGTATTCAATTAACAATAAATATATATAAATGTTGTATTTTGATGCAATCTATGTATAACCTTTCTAGCACCTTTCTTGACAATGTTTGAAATATAAAATCAGTATTTTTGACAATGGTCTTAAAAAAACAAAAACAAAAATGAAATTTATCTTGTAGTGTATTAATTTTAAATCTATAAAATCTCTAATCCAAAATTAGAGACTCTCGACCCAAATTTCTACACAAAATAATTTGAATTGGTGAAATAATATAATATTACATAGCAATAAGAATAACCAATATACAATACTAATAAAATAATACATATCTGAATTGTTCTTCTTCAAATTACAAATAACAATAACTTAAATCATTAAAAAATGAACACTATGGTCATTAATTATTGATCCAAACTACAAATATCTCGGAAATCAATTCGTAACCAAATAAATGTACATAAAGAAGAAGAAGAAACAATCCACTAATCCAAGAAAACATAATGTTTGGAATGCAGAATTAAATTGTGAATGGAAAAGGTGTGAATGAATTCCAAGTTTATTCTGATCTCATATTTATAGTGGATGATATGCTTATTAAATATGGAATTTGTGCACTATTTATGATATGATCATAATTGATTGATATTGTGATTACATAATTTTAGGGAAAAATATCAAATTTTAGATCTTTTATATAAGTTAAAAAGTATACATTTATTCGATTGAATTCAATATTATATCATCTTAAAAATTAATAAACATTCTACATCCAAAATATGACATAATAAATTGATTCTCATAAATTAATAGTCTTCCATATATAATGACATTTGTGATGTTTAAATAAGATTAATTCTATAAATGTAAGAAAAAAATTCATATGATGATTTTTTTTCTTAATAATTATAATGATTAATCTTTTTAGTATTTAATAATTATAATGATTTATCTAATCTAATGAAATCATTTAATTTTTTTTCTATATGATATGTATAATTAGCATATATTTCACCTTATGTATATAATATTTTAGCAAACTTTAATTGCACGGATATAAATTTATCACATAGAATTTATATAACATAATAATTATAATTATAATTATTGAGATCTAGACATGGAAATATTAAACAAACTTAAAGGTAATTAGATCATGTAATTATAATTAACTACTACATATAATTTCCTTATATATAAATATATTAAATATGACTTATATTTATTAAATAAAATAAAAAACATTTACTGATTTGGCAATGTAGTTTTGACGGGAAAATCTTGCTATTACTTTTTTTAGAAACCATTGTGTTTTTATATATATAAAGATTACAGAAATTAACAACTTTTCGGTTTAGATTGATTACTGAGAAAATTTATTACAAAACCCATTGAACTATAATAAATATGTTATCAAGGTATATATCAATCTTGCAATTAAATATATACTACCTCCGTCCCAAAATAAATGTCGTTTTAGCAACCAAAATTTGTCTCAAAATAATTATTGTTTTCGTATTTCAAAGCATATTTACATACAATATACTAAATATGCCCCTATTTACTCATTAATTTCATATTAAATGTGTTAAAGAGATCAAAACACCTCATTAATCAAACTTAAATAGGGGTAGCTTAGACTTTTTACCACATTCTTAATTTATGTGTAAAAGGCTAAAACAATATTTTTTTCCAATTTTAGTCCGATTTTCACCGGAAGCTGACGTGGCAATCGGAATCTGCTGACGTGACCTGGAACCCTAATCCCCAATTTTTTGGAGTGACGTGGACGAGCCATGTAACCGCCACGTCATTAAAAAATTAATTGAAAATAAAAAAAGGAAACAGGTCTTCTCCGACGTCTTCATGGGGTGGGCTGACGCCGTCGCCAAATCTTCCGGCACCGTTAAAGTCACTTTCACCACCGGCGGAGCATATGGCACTGCCGCCTACGTCTCCATCTGGCAGCACCTTCCCCACCGCCGAACTGATAATAAGGTCTTCAATCTGCCAGACTTTCCTGATTCTAGAACCTTCCATATCACCCAGCTCCATCAATTTCTCAGAAATGCAGATGGCTCTCATCCGTGGTTCAAATTCTTCCAACCTCAGATCGAACTCTCTCTCAACTCAATCGGGTAGCTCTGCAACATCGCCGAGAAGATTGATGCCTTCTCCTCCGACTAAAAAAGAAAAAGGAGAAATACAGAGAGAGAAGAGTGCAGAGAGAGAGAGAGGGAGACAAGAGATGAGAGCAGAGACGAGAGAGAAACAAAAGTGGCGGCGGGCCGCTACCTCCACCGCATGTCGCGTGCCGTCGACCGCCATGGCCGACGACCCACACCAACGCAGCCCCAGAGAGATATGTTTCTCCTTTTTCTTTTTTAGTCGGAGGAGAAGGCGTGGTCGGCGGAGGAGCGGTGGGAACCGGTGGAGGCGGAGAGGACGCAGGTGAAGGCGGCATCGGCTAATGGGGGTCGGGCTGGGGGTTGCAGGGGAGGGGGCTGGGGAAGAAGACCCGTTCCTTTTTTTTTCTTTAATTTTGATTTTTTTATTTTTTTGAATTTTCAATTAATTTTATTAATCACGTGGCGGCCACGTGGCTCGTCCACGTCACTCCAAAAAAATTAGAGATTAGGGTTTCGGGTCATGTCAGCAAATTTCGGCTGCCACGTCAACCTCTGGCCAAAATTGGACTGAAATTGGAAAAAAATGAAGTTACAAGACTAAAAATTAGAAAGTCGATACTTAGCGAACAAAAATTGGAAATTGACATACTTAACGGACGAAAATTAATATTATCCATCTAACATAACCTATTGATACGTGAACATTTTCAAAAATCATGCGCGAAAAAAAAATTGGAACGGTTCACCCTAATCCGGATCCGACCCGGATGCATGGATCACCTAATTCACAATAGTCACCCAAATTAGCATGGGGTCCAACTTGAATGCTACATGTTCAATTTATTTTAGTTTGATTTTGTATGACTTTTCAATTAGTCTAGTCGTCATTATTCTTTAAAGACTTGAAAAAACTTGGAAGCTTCCCATCTAAATTTCTTTACTCTTTTTTTTAATGAGTCAAAATTTCAGTTTGACTACCAACAACTCAATCACATATTTATAATAAGTCAATTATTTGATTAAGATATTCTATACTTCAAATCAGAAATTGAGTTAGTTACTAAACAATTTAATTACTCCTTATCCAAAAACAATTATTTCTTATATTTCGGTTTTTTAGGGGAAAAAACCCTATTTCAAAAACTCTTTGAATTCCTCACCACCCCCCCCCCCCCCCCCCCCCCAAAAAAAAATCTTGTTTGAAAAGATCACTGGTTAGCTTATAATTAGGTATTATAAGTTATCAAAGTTTCATGAGTATTTATGAATGAATTGTAGGCTCCTGCCTTTCTCTTTTTCGGTTCAAAAAAATGAATGAGGAGATTTGATGGTTTACCAAATGGATGTACTTTCTAATTTTCATAGTTGATAAGAAATAATAAAATCGCATTCATATAGACTTAAACATTAATTTTTCGCAAAAAACTCGTACAAAATTATTTTAAATAAAATCTTACATGAGAGTGAGATGAAATTTTATAGGGTAAACATCAATGTTAGTTCTCTAAGTTAGGTTATTTCCAATTTTGGTGTATCAAGTTTAAGCTTTTCAATTTTAGTCCTTTAATTATCCATTTTTTTCTATTTTAGTTATTCTGACTGTCGCGTCAGATTTTCTGACGGCCACTTCAGCAATTTTGGTTGTTGCGATCAGGACTAAAATTGGGAAAATCGATAATAAAAAAGTTAAAATTGGAAAGTTTAAATTTGATGCACCAAAACTGAAAATGACCTAACTTATAAGACTAAAATTGATATTTTCCAAAATTTTATATGATCTTATATAAAACAAAAATTAATTATGTTAAATTTGACTTGTTTTTACTCACATAAAACTTGACATAGAATAAAAAATCTCTTTGAATCCTCTTGTTACATTGGTAGCGTCCGGACTTCACCAAATGAGTGGGATGGGACATAATTGTCACAAAAAAAAGGATGATGATGATTTTAGATTATATTTATTCATTGATTTTATCATCATCATCATTTTCTATTTAATATTTGATGTCCCAAAAGGGAGTGATACCATATAGTTAGTTACCTCACACCTAAGGCAAAACCAAGGTGGAGTTCAATTCATATTAGTTATTTCCTAAATGAGTAAATATTCTGTGTTTGGTTAATAGGAAAAAATGATTCAGTCTCATCAAAATCATCTGTTAGATCGTCTGACACAAATTATCGTATTTTTAAATAAGTTTGTCATTCTGTCGTATTTATCAATTCACATCTCATTTATCAATAATATGATTTATATCTCATCTGAATAATAAAATATACTCCCTTTGTTCCTTTTTATCTGTCATTTTTATCCATTCACACAAACCAATATTTTCATTAATTACTCCTCTTTTATATAACTAAACCTTTAATTATAGAAAGTTATACTCCACCATCATAATTTTGTGTTCATTTATTAGGATAATTTATGGAAAAAGAAGCTAAAATGAGTATTAATAATGACATGGTAACAATTAAAAAGGAACGTCATTTTGCATAAAATGGGACAGATAAAAAGGAACGAAGGGGCAGTTCTCTATAAATATGAAAGTTCTTTGTCTCTTCATATCTCAAAATAAAGGATGAATCTATATATATATAAAAAGAAGATCTTTGGAAGAATTTACAAGAATGTCATTTTCCCTCCTAAAAATGTCACATCAATGAGCAATAAAATATTTATATAAATAATAGTTTTTCAATAAAATTAATCATATCATTTAGCATTCTTTGTAATATGGTATATTTTACTATTTATACTTAAAATTATTATAATCATCATCATTATTATTACTACTACTATTATATATTATTATTTGTTGGTGTTGTTGATTAATGTTGTACAATAGTGAGCTATAATTTAATTTTTGTGTATGAACTATCATTATTTAATGTCTAAAATTATTCTCATTCTCAAATTTAAAGTTAAATAGATTTTAGGATTTTTTTTTATAATTTTGCAAAATGTTGTGTGCAAGGTAAATATTTCATAGTTGATCAGAAAATTTATATTGTTGATTGAACAATTTTGACCAACTCCAAGAATCATTAGCTTAAATTATTTATTGATCCAATAAAAAAAAATTCAACAAAAGATAGAAACAAATAGATGTAAGTTTTCAATTTTTCTGAATTTAATTGTTTTTGCGAACTTTAATTACTTAATGATTATAATTATTCTTATTATCAATTTTAAAGTTAAACAAATTTTAAGACATTTTTTGTAATTATGAGAAATGTAATTGTATATGAATAAATATTTCAAGACTTATATTGTTACTTGGTCACATTTAATTAATTCTAATAATCTTTAGTTTATTAAATTATCTATCAAGCGTGAAAAAAGTTCAACGAAAAATAAAACAAATAAAATGTAAGCTTTCAAGTTGTTAATTCATTATCTTTTTCCTTTTTTGTTACTAAAATTACTTAATATTTATAATTATTCATATTATCAATTTTAAAGTTAAAAGAAATTATAATATATTTTTTGTAATTATGAGAAATTTTTTACATAAATAAAGATTTCAAAACTTATATTGTTAAATGATACTAATCAAAATATCTATCAAGTCAATGACCATAAATATATTTTTATTCAAAAGAGAAATAGAATATAAGCTTTCAATTTCGTTGTTTAGATTATTTACAAAATTTGTATTCCAACATTTTAATATTGTCAAATATAATGTAGAATGACATGTCACAATAAAACGAATGCACAAGAAAGTTCGAATAATACACGCGAGATAGGGGTAAACCAAATTCTACTTTCTGCAATTAAAACTCTACATTACTCAATAAATTTTTTAATAATAAAATTTAACTTTAAAAATCAATAAAAGAGGTGAAAATTATATTTCTATATTATACAAAATTTAAAATAATAAATGATTTATAAATAATTTTTTAATATAACAATCAAAATAGAGAAAAGTGGCAAAAGTGGAAGCCCACTTTTAATGATTGTTAGGAAGGAGTTGGACTGTTGGAGTGGATTCCCAAATTTAAATATATTGGTTGACAAACTTAATAACTATGAGAGAGGGAGAGAGGAGAGGAGAGAGAAGAGACGTGTCACGCAATTCCCGCCATTTGTGCCGCTCTCTTTTTTCAATTTTTTATTTTCTGCCTCCCTTCTTTGTCATTATTCACTGCCAGTATTCCCCAAATTAATTTCATTTAATGCTGAATTATATTTAATCATTATAATTATATGATATTTTAAATTTTATGATTTTTTTGAGTTAATAAAAATTGCAGAATTCATATGATGAATTGGATCGAATAAAAGAAGTTCTGCAATAAAATACAAAAAGCCGCATAGTTTTGATGCTAAATTGTAATTTAGTTGAAATTTAATGTTTGGATTACTCTATTTATACCCCAAATTGAGTATGTTCCTAAATAAGACGTATAATTTGAGGGGAATCATCATTACCTTTTTGATTTCTTGCTATAATAAATGTGCTAAAGCATGGATAATTATAGATTTATAGCTTTTCTTTTTCGGAATAGATATATAGCTCTTCTTTTATGGAAGAATATTTCTCGTATTAATAAAGCATTAAGATTTGTGATTATACTTAGAGAATATTGGTATGCATAATGGGTCAATCTGGTTGTTTTATTTTGACTCTTTCACAACAAACATACCCACCCATTAAAAAAAGTCACTTATATATATATATATATATACACATACACTCTTTTGTGATTGGTAAGAGCATAACACAAATTAATATAAGTTTTATTTTAATATTTGTTCTATTTGATATCTTAAGAACAACTATCAATCACATCATATATGTATAAACAATATTATTAACTATAGAAAAACTGAAAAACTTACTTGAAACGATTTTATCAATAAATACAAGTAAATGCCATAAAACAAAGAAAAGGAAAAAAAAAACACAGAAAACTTGTGTGTGAGACTGTCTCACGGATAGTTTCCATGAGACGAATCCTATTTATGCATTGACCAATCTCATTTCTACAAATTTATACATAAGTTGTGAAGCGTGGGTTATACATTGACCCTTCTCACATGAATTAATCCATGAGACAGTTTCACATGACTTTTTCTCATTAAAAAGGAAAAAAAAGGAGGCAAAAGGAATTAGTATAGAAATAATTTTATATTAATTTTGTTAAAGGTGTAGTATATAGTAGTATTAGGAAAAGAAAAGAAATGAAAAAAACAGTTAAATAAGATCCGAATGATAAGCTGTGTTTCTTCTTCCAAGGCTAATGGAAATGGAATTGGGATGAAATGAATGAATGATCCCTCCAATTATCTGCGATTGCTAATTTGTTAGTGAATGAGAATCTCATCTGCATAATTACGGATATTTCCTTTTTGATTTCTCAGTTTCTTGGGGATTAAGAGAGAGAGGAATTTAGGGATGATGAGCAACGGAAAAGAGGAAAACGTGAAATTGGACGAGGAGCAACTAGCGGAGCTGCGAGAGATATTCCGATCATTCGATAGGAACAACGACGGGAGCCTAACGGAGCTGGAGCTGGGGTCACTTCTGCGTTCGCTGGGGTTGAAGCCGAGCCCGGATCAGATCGACGCGCTGATCCAGAAGGCGGACACCAACAACAACGGCTTGGTCGAATTCTCTGAGTTCGTGGCGCTGGTGGCGCCGGAGCTCCTCCCGGCCAAGTCCCCCTACTCGGAGGATCAGTTGAAGCATTTGTTCAAGATGTTTGATAGGGATGGGAATGGGTACATCACCGCTGCCGAGCTGGCTCACTCCATGGCTAAGCTCGGCCACGCCCTCACCGCTGAGGAACTCACCGGGATGATCAGGGAGGCCGACACCGACGGCGATGGCAGGATCAGTTTTCAGGAGTTCTCCCAGGCCATTACCTCCGCCGCTTTTGATAATTCTTGGGCTTAGATTTCTTCTTTTCATCGTCAGGTCACTAATAACACCTCTCTCTCTCTCTCTGGATTCATAATTTGGTGTGTATGATCATTTTGTTTACTTTTCATTCATATATTCCTAATTCATCACCATTGATATATGATTGTTTCTGGAAACAAATCAGGTTTGCAGAATTTAATTTGAGGAAGAAGTAGTAGGCAGAGTGATCATCGACTCGACTCGACTCGACTCCATAAATATAATCAATGTTTTCTTACCAAAGATTTCTTCTGTTTATCTTTGGAAGGTAAATGAAAACTTGTAGCATTTCTCATGTGTTTGTTTATACATACATATTAGCCTATATATATACACATCATTGCTGCTCAAACGACCTTCTCCAACTTCTGGTGTTTATATATATGTCTCAAGAATTTTGATCCCATGTTTGTTCACAGAAAAAAAAAAAAAAAAGGATTGCTGATATATGTAGATGTGGAACTTATTATGAAGAACAATAGATCCAACACTATGTTTCCTTGCATTTATCCTACTTTTAAATATCAAAATATGTTTTGCTGCTTTCATATGCTCTTTCTATTCAGAGCCATATATTCAAAAAATGGGAAAAATTAATTTTTAGTCGAGTTATTGTGATCCGTTTACGCTCTGTTAAAAAAATTGATTTTCAATTTTATAATTGAAAAAATTGTTCTAAATCTTTTTTCATCAAATTTTTGATTATCCGATCACATTCACACTGTGGTACTCTAATTCAACATTTCATCCAACTTATGGAGACCTTTTTTTGTCACAAGTGGAATGATATTATTTCATAACCATTATTTACACTTTCAATGATCATAATTTCAAACTTAAAATGAAAAGGAAAACATAAAACTCAAAACAAAATATGATGGGGCAATTAAGGCATGTATATAATGGTTATGAAATAATATCAAAACGAAACTTCATGTGTGAAAAAAAGGTCAGGTCAATATAAGTTTGATGAAATATTCAAATTAGAGATGAGTGTAGTACAATCGTCGGATGGTGATCAAAAAATTAAAAATCCGATGAAAATTTTTTAAATGGGACAATTTTTCCAATAATAGGATTAAAATTGAAAATCAAAATAACATAACTATAAAGAGACAATAGCTATGAAACTAGACTAAAAACTGGAAGAAAAAAATATATCATTGAAAAAGTCACATTCTTTCTTTCTTGGGTTTTAAATTTCGCAAAAACTTATGTGAGACGGTCTCACGGATAGTTTCTGTGAGACGGATCCTTATTACTCATGAATTGAATCCATATTGACAAACTTTCATATGAATTGTTAAGTGTAAGTTAGGATGTCAAAAAATGAAGAACCTTTGGATTTAAGATACAATTACAAGAAGTATTATTGCCGTAAAAATGCCGAAATTAAAGTTGTTGGTCCGCCCAAAGCTACAGTTGGCAAATTGTTTTGTACGTGTTAGTCGTCTCAATGTGGGTTTTTTTCTTGGCTTAAACCCACATCAATTGGAAGGATTAATTATTCGAGTGAAATGTAAATGCCTGATTTGGATGAAGAAGTCGACTCTCCCATATTCCCTAATTCTAAAGAATTGCTTTCCAAATGCGACGATCTCTCACTTAAGATTGAATATCCAAACTTGATTTTCAATGTTCTAATTTCATGAATTTTGAGCACATGTGGTGATTGTGATTCAACAAACAAGAGAGCATAAATATGCCAAAAATTTAAAGGCTACATTGCAATATATCAAAAAACAGAAATTTAAAGGCTACATTTCTTGAATTCATTCCACCATAACTGTTGGTCTACATTGCAATATACCAAAAAAACAGAAATTTATATCCTCATATCATCCCATATTTACCCAAATGTACCCAAAGTATGTGATAGAATGTATATTCTCCACACAATTATGTGGGTTGATGTTTGGTATTATATACACAAAGATTACAACAATATTGGAGAGAATTATGGAAAGATTACAGAAGAATAGTCCATACATATATGATTAAGGAAATACCAAACTAACTAGCATAATTATCTCTAATACCCCCGTCAAGCGAGGCGTGGGGTGAAGACAAACACGAAGCTTGGATCGAAGAAACTCAAAAGCGGGCCGAGATAAACCCTTAGTGAAGACATCGGTGAGCTAGAGATTGGATGGGGTAAATTGCGTAATAATCTTGCCGGCAGAAACAAGCTCTTGGACAAAATGACAGTCAATATCTATGTGTTTGGCGCGCTGATGGGTGACTGGATTTTGACTGAGAAATATGGCACTCTTGTTGTCACAAAGTAGTAGAGGAGGAGTCGACGGAAGGCACCACAATTCTCGAAGAAGATTACATAACCACATAACCTCAGAAGCAGCATTAGCCATAGCACGATATTCCGACTCGCAGCTTGAGCGAGACACCGTAGGTTGCTTTTTAGCACTCCAAGAGACAAGATTCGAAACAAATAAAAATAACATAACCATAGGTTGAACGACGAGTCTCAACACACCTTGCCCAGTCAGCGTCGGTGTAAGCAGTAATGGAAGAGTCAGAGGAACGAGAGAAAGATAGACCAAAATGAAGCGTTCCTCTAACATATCGAAGAATGCGTTTGACGGCGATGAGATGATCAGTGGTCGGAGTCTGCAAGAATTGGCTGACCATATTGACGGCATAGGATATGTCTGGTCGCGTGATAGTGAGGTACTGGAGGGCACCGACGAGAGAGCGATACACAGTCGGATCAGAAAGAGGAGTGCTAGAACTGGTGAGAGACTCACCAGAAGCTAAAGGTGTAGAAACCGACTTTGAATTAAGAAGACTCGCACGCTCCAGGATGTCGTGAGCATACTTGGTTTGACTAACAAATAAACCATCACTGGAATGAGAGATCTCGAGGCCAAGAAAATAAGAAAGTCGACCAAGATCCTTGATGGTAAATTCAGTGTGAGTGTGATTAATAAACCGACGGAGCAATAATGGATCTGAGCCTGTGACAATAATATCGTCAACATAAAGCAAAAGAAATATAACAGAAGAGTCATGATGAAGATAAAATAAAGAAGAATCCAAGCGACTGGAACGAAACCCAAGACTGGTTAAATAAGAGCTGAAACGCTGGAACCAGGCAAGAGGAGCCTGGCGAAGACCATACAATGCCTTTTTCAGTTTACAAACATGAGTTGGGAATCGGGAATCCACGAAACCGGGAGGTTGAGCCATATAGACGGGCTTGGTCAGAATCCCGTTGAGAAAAGCATTTTTTACGTCAAGCTGATACAGAGGCCAACAAAACTGAACAGACAGGGCTAAGATAACCAGAACGGTGGAAGATTTGACCACCGGACTAAAAGTGTGATGAAAATCGGAGCCAGGCAGCTGACTAAAACCTTGAGCAACGAGACGAGTCTTGTAGCGTTCAATTGAACCATCTGAGTAAAATTTAGTGTGATATACCCATTTGGAACCAACAATGTTAGCACCAGGAGGGGACGGAACAAGATCCCATGTCTGATTGGAGCATAACGCACTAATGTCTTCTTCCATAGCTGAGACCCAATGAGGAGATTTACAGGCAAACTTAAAACCACGTGGTTCAACAGAGGCATTTAAAGCATGTAATAAAGGTGTATAAGCAATATCGACAGGATAGCGTGGTTTGAAAATACCAGATTTGGAACGAGTGACCATAGGATGAGTGGGCACAGGATCCGGTAAGACAACATTAGACGTGGGGCTAGAGGAAGCTGAATCGGGGTCGTGCAATTCCAGTTCTTGGATACCGACTGATGGACCAGCAGAGGAAGGAACATATGGAGTTGCTGGGCCGTTGGAAGGCTGGACCGAAGCTGGAGGTGAATGGGGCTCTGGGGACTGATGGGTTGTTGGGCACATTAAGATGGAGGAGCAGGGGCCCACAGAATTAAGACTTCGGTTAACAACAGGTTGATGCGCAGATTGAGGTGGACTTGGCATTGTAATGGGCGAGGGCCAATTTCCTGAAATTCAAGACTTTCAAAGCTAGAATATGAATTAAAAGTAGTTGGCAAACTAGTAGCAAATGGAAAATAATTTTCATCAAATTTTGCATGTCTAGTGATGAAAATACGACGAGCCATAGGATCATAACAACAGAAACCTTTATGGATACTACTAAACCCCAAAAAAATACAAGGACGTGTGCGACAAGAAAGCTTGTCATGCGTATAGTCACGGAGATAAGAAAATACCTAACAACCAAACGGGCGAAAGTTTGCATAATTAGGAGCAACATCAAAGAGCACCTCGAAAGGAGATTTGTCACCCAAGATCGACAAAGGTAACCGATTAATAGTGTAAACTGCCGTGGTAAAAGCATCGAACCATAGAGAAGCAGGAGCTTGCCCAATTTCAAATATATTCCATGTGGTGTATATATGGACAAGAAAACCGATGCATTATTCCATGTGAATTTGTAAAAGCACGCATGCGAGAATTAACAAACTCAGTGCCACCGTCACTTTGAAACACTTTAAGAGTAGTGGAAAAATGGTTGCAGACAAACATGTGAAAACGCACAAATGTGTCATAAAATTCAGATTTAGCACGAAGAGGATAAATCTATGTAAAGCGAGAGTAATCATCAATAAAAGCAGTATAATAACGATATCCTTCGGCAGTAATAACGGGTGCAGGACCCCACAAATCACAGTGAACTAAATCAAGAATTTTATCAGCACGTTTATCATTCAAATTGAAAGGCAGGCGTTTACTCTTAGCAAATTCACAAGAGTCACACACATGAGGTGTAGGAAACAAAGAAGTAACAGAAAGTTTTCCAAGTTTATTTAGTAAATGAACAACATAAAATGGGACATGCCCCAAACGAATGTGCCATAATTCAAAGCTAGTCTTAGTTCTAGTTTGAGAAGTAAAAGCAGCAAGAGCGGGTCGAGCATGTTCTAGAACATAAAGACCATTATCACATCTGCCGTGGACCAGAGGCTCCCGAGTTGCTTGATTCTGAACAACGAAACTTTTATAAGAAAAAACCACGTGAACAGGGTAATCATGTGTAAGTTTGCTGATAAATAGTAGATTCTTAGTTAAACGAGGGACAACCAGAACATCCAACAAGTTAATATCACGAGATAAGGAACGATGCCCAATATGAGAAATATTTAAAGATGCCCCATTACCAACGACAACAGAAGCGTTACCCGTGTAAGGCGTGGATGAATCCAGATTAGAAGCCTGAGACGACATGTGAGTAGAAGCCCCGGAATCTACATACCAGTCTGGAGATTGATCAGACACATTACAGCTTGTAGTGAAGGCCTGAGCAAGGTTGGCGACAGAGTCTGTGGGGCGAGAATTGAGATAGCGGGGACACTTGTCGGCATAATGTTCACCCCGACATATTTGGCAATGAGACACATATGGTTTACGATCGCGATTAGAACCAGATTGTCTGCCATGATTCGAACCACCACGAGAAGAACCGGAGGTGGCGTGAGAAGGTGGCTTGGGTGAGGCAGCCGAACCACGGGAATCAGCAAAGAAAGTCGGCTGATTTTCTAGGACAGCAGGTTCCATGGATCGATGAAGTATATTGTATTGTTTCGCTTGGTTGAGCAAATCAGAGAAGAAGGGGACAAGCACCATTGATATACGAGTGTCTGTCAAACCGAGAAATTGAGGGCCAAGACCCCTTAAGAGCCAGTGACTTTTATTGAGATCAGCAACCGGACGACCAATAGAGGATAATTGGTCGCATAAACCCTTGAATTTACGGCCAAATTCGTCAACAGACATAGTGCCACAATGAAGAAAAAGAAGTTCCTCTCGCAACTGAAGAGCGCGAGAAGTAGAAGCATGAGAGAAAGCCGCTTCCAAGGCAAGCCAAGCCGAACGAGATGTGTTGCAGTCGACAACCTCCGCCATAGCCTCCTCTGAGAGAGTAGAGAAGAGAACACCGAGGAGACGCTGATATTTCATGTTCCAGGCCACAAACTCCGGATTCGGAACTTCAATGGTGGTAGCAGCAGCACCTTCACCAGTGGCCGAGGTGATGGTGGGAGAAGGGGGCTGCTTGGAACCGTCGACATGCCCAAGCAAGTTGAAAGACATAAGCATTGGCATAACTTGTTTCTTCCAGAGTAGGTAATTATTGGAAGATAATTTAATGGGAA
This sequence comes from Scutellaria baicalensis, assembly GCA_005771605.1. NCBI lineage: Eukaryota > Viridiplantae > Streptophyta > Magnoliopsida > Lamiales > Lamiaceae > Scutellaria > Scutellaria baicalensis. Next base: position 39,202,727 of record CM016721.1, read on the forward strand.
CCATGTGGATCATGGTTGCAATTGGTAGAGTGTCGGCCATGGAATTTGAAAAAAAAAAGGGACGATCGGCAGAAGAGAGAGAGAGAGAGAAAGAGGTTGATAGGGTTTCCAAAGAATTAGGCTGATACCATGATAGAATGTATATTCTCCACACAATTATGTGGGTTGATGTTTGGTATTATATACACAAAGATTACAACAATATTGGATAGAATTATAGAAAGATTACAGAAGAATATTCTATACATATATGATTAAGGAAATACCAAACTAACTAGCATAATTATCTCTAATAGTTTGTACCCAAGATGTCGATAGAAAATAGAAAGTGAAATCAAACATCCGATTATACCATGACAAGCTCCCATCACATTGCACATTCTTGTTTCTTCCCTCGTCTTAACTGCATATTTTTTGTTCTTATCAACCATAACATCATCTTTTATCACAAAGTTTCACATAATAAAGCGACAATATCTTTTGCCTCTATGCCTTGTATTCATGCCAGATGATATTGCATAAAACAAGTCAATATGATCTTAGGACTAGTCCTTACAAAAGTAAACATGTTTTTCAAACTTCAACCATACAATTTTCAATCCACTTTTCAAGTCATCCCCTGCAAAACTCTTGCATTCTCCAGGTTGCACATTTCCCAGTCCTAGCTCACTCCACATAAGGTTCATCAAAAGTAATACAACCCTTCAGTTGCTTACTTCAGTTTATTTGCTCATATTGAATGAGGATCATAACAAATACTTGAGATATTATGTATCTTAAATTCTCAAGATAGCCACAAGCCAACCAGGCTAAACAGATGTAATGTGAAACAGATAACCCTCATAACCACAATTCGATCAATAAGAATTAGAAAAAAACTTAAACTATACACACAAAACATAACTAAAACTTCCGGTATGAGCATGAGAGATGTTACAAAAACACATTCAACTTATGTAAGACGTATAACATACAGTAGTCTGTATTCTTGAGCTTCGTTCAAAAACAAGAAGTGGAGAGAAACCATACATAATTAATTAGAGAAAGCAACTTACAGTGGTCGGTACTATGGAGCCAAAAAGTCCAGAAACAGCTTCTGGAGAGGATAAATCCATCCCTCCCCAAACGATTGGTCCAACTTCTTCATTTGGCAACTGTTTTCCTTATAAGTACGCAAGATTTAGCTGTCAAGATTCCAGAATTTTGTGAAATTCACAGAAATGGACTTGTTGCTGGCTGCGAAGGTTTTAAAGAGAGAAAGAGAGTGAGAATTGAAGAGGGCTTGGGAGTGTTGGAAACAGTTAAGAAGATTTTGATGAGACAAAACCTTAAGTAACTCTAAACAAGCATAACCAATCTTAGGAGAGGTTACTACAACGGAGTTACTGCAGAAAGATAAAGAACAGAAAAAGTGTCAAAGGAAGGACACTAAAGAAAATGGTGGAAAGGAATCAGGTGAACTAATTAGGATACTGATGACTGCAGGAAGCCACTGGAAGAGAACTTGATGAAGCAGAAAAGCAGCAAGCTACCAGACAGGAAGCTACATGAGAGACCATGCCGAAGCATACTACAGAGTAGCATGCTACAGAAGCCTCAAGCCACCTGACGAAGCAAGCCAGAGAAGGAAGCACCAGAGTGAGTGCGAGGAGGAAGCTACAAAGCAGGCATGGGAAGAAAGTCAAAAGTTACTGGTAGACATAAGAAGGTTACCGGTAGAGAGAAAAGAAGATGAGTCAATCAGAAGAAGACACGTGGAAAGCAAAAGGCTTGCGTGTGTCAGAAGAAGTCATGCGATGCTATCAATGATGGAAATCTATCTACCTTCAACGGGAAAATTTCCTAATCTATAAATAAGAAGAAGACTGACGAAAAGACGAGAGAATAAGAGCGTGAAAAAGAGAGAAGAGCTCAAGAGAGAAAGCGCAAACAGAAGAGAGCTCAAAAAAGAGGGGGAAGGCTACACAAAAGAAAAGAGAGCAAAGTGGGGAGCAAATGAAGAAGAGAGAAAAGAGAAGCTCAAACACCCCACACCCCAAAGACGCATAATCAGTCTCACAGTCGAGGCAGCAAGCTACAGTAGTTCAACCTGCAAAAGAAGTCTAAGCTTGCTGCCACCAGTTGAAGAAGGAGAAGACAAACCCTTTTAAAGGCTGTCTTAGAGTGTTTAGTGCGAGGAACGAGTCCTGCTAAACTTTCCACTTTCTGAAGAAGAAAGTGAGGACCTTGGGTGGGTAGACTAGGATCCTGTGTGGGTCAGATAGGAGGGTAGACAAGCAGTTGTGTGAAGGTTTGCTGCTTACTTGTTAAGTGATGGTTGTACTAGATAGGGCTATGTAAATCAACTAACTTAACAAATGTTCCCTCTTGAGAAGAGGCAAAGAGGATGTAGAAGGATTACTCCACCTTCGAACCTCTATATATCCATGCGTCTATATGTGCTTACTGCTTTACTTGCATACTCTATGTTAAGTAGCACATCTTCTATACTGGGCACATCAAAAGAGAGAAAAACTTTCGCAACCACTCTGATCAGTAATCTCCCAAAAGGTTACTGATTCTGGAACTATGTCGATAGAAGAAGAAAAGTTTGAAATCGGAGTAGGCTTATTCACCCACCCCCCCCCTCTAAGCGTACTACCACCTTATTTGGGACCCAACAGGGAGGAATCTGCAATTCATGCTTAGCTTTTTCTAATGCATTCCAACTGTTTGTAGTTTCGATTGGACCAATTTTGCTGTCATAGTTGTTTGTAGAATTATCTTGTTTTGGTTATGTTATCTAAGTGTTTGAATAGAGTCCTGAGAGAAAAACTTGATATGAAGAGCTTACTTTCTAAGCTAAACTGGGAGTAATGAAGGCCGAAGCCGGAGGCGTCGGTGGAAGAGAAAACGGGCGGCCGCGCTTCCTTCACATACTGGCGCAGCGCCGTCGATATCAGCTCCTCCACGGTGGCATCAGGCGAGATCAGAACGTGCACTGGGCCGGGGCTCCTCTGTATCGTCACGTTCAACAGCAACTTGGTGAGCCTCGGCGGTGCCACCAGCTCCTCCGCCTCACTTCCGCCGGCTCTTCTGACTTCCAGCAAGTCCGACAGCATCATCGATCTAGGAAGCATCTGAGACACCCCCGGCCCCTCTGCCATGAAACGACGACGTTTTCTCCGCTAATTTCCCCTTCTTATTCTTCTCGTGGCCCACTTTCCCGTGACTCTTGGGCGACGGCATAGCAACACTGTACTGACAATGTATAATTTCACTGCAACAAATCTCCGGCGAGATTACCTTAGGCGGCGGAATTGGAAGAATCGCGGGCGAGGGAAGCCGAGAGCGGTGGAGGGAGTTTCTAATGGGGTTTGATAATGGTGAGAGAGGGATTAGGGTTTGGTGAAGAAGAAGACAACATTTTGAGTGCGCTTCTTCTGTAGAAGAGGAGAGAGTGAGGATGTATAGAAGAAAAAAATCCCCTATTAGAGTATGTCAGGGACAAAACGGGCATTAACGTGGCAAAAATTGACGTCGTAAGCAATAGTTAGTAAATGTGGGACGTGTGTCGATTTTCTGGAATCTCACGTGTTTATTCTGCATTTTCCGTCTTATAGGGAGGTTCGACGCCGAATTTCAATATCACATGGGGTCTCGCGCAATAAACCCATTTAATTTCATTATAAAACTCTTTTTTTTATGCAGTCTTTTTTTTTTTTTTACCGCTAATAATATCACATTATCATATTATTTTTCTCTTAGGTTTTTAATCTGTTTCCATCAAACATATGGTGAGTTTCTATCTTATTTTAATCAATTTTTTCATATTTTCCTTTTTCGTTGTATTTATTCCTTTTCTTTTTTGAACCTTTCGAAACTCATTTCAATAATAAACTTTTTTTGAAGCATTTTTTGTTTTTGTTTTCGCTGTAATTAATCCTTTTCGTAGTCTCTTTTCCTCTTATGTTCTTAATCTCTTTTGATTATAACTTTTCATTCGAGTTTATAGAAAAACTGAATTATGAAAGATTAATTTTTATGATTTAAAAATAACAATGAATTGAGATATAATGAAATTACCTTCATAACGGCCAAATCGTTTTATTTCTTTTTCTTAATATTAACACGAAACGGCAGAAATTTCAAATATTTACTACTACATTGCGTTGGTTACCAAAAAGTAGGGTTGTAAACGAATCGAATCGAATCGAATACCATGATATTCTATTCGTATTCTTTTAACTATTCGAATATTCTTATTCTTATTCTTTTATTATTCGAATAACAAATAAAATTCTTATTCGATTCTTTTAACATATTCGAATATTCTCGAATATATTCGAATATTCGTATTCGAAAATTTTAAACTTAAAATTTCAACAAACAAAAATCAAATATATATTTTTTTCCCAAATTAATATGCCTACATAGTACTTAAATAAATAATAAAATTCATCAACTCAAGTTCAATAATTCATTAACCAAATTAACATTGAAGATTCGAAATACATAAATATAAATTCATTGTCAAATCATCGAACAAGTACCGCAACAAAAAATCAACTTGCAAATTAACATCCAAGGTTCTAATACATAAACATAATTATTATTCATAGTCAAATCCATCAAACAAGTATCACAACAAAAATGTTTTTCTAGCATCCATGATCCAACCATCATTCTTGCAATACGACATGAACCGGCTCTTCATCCTCCTACAAAAAAAATGAAATCACATTTGTCATTATAATCCAAAAATAAAAGTATATCATTATAATAAAAAATGAGAGCTCACATGAGTCATAATAGGCTTGTTGATCCCGTGAAGTTGGCGTACCCAATCTGCTCCACAAATCAAAACTTGAACCATATCAGAAGATAACCTAGCTCGATAAGGATCTAAGACTCGGGTTCCTGCACTAAATGTAGCCTCTGATGCTACCGTGCTAATAGGAATGGCTAACACATCACAAGCTAATTTAGACAAGACATTAAACTTCAATTCTTGAGATTTCCACCAAGCTAAAGCATTAAATTCGGTGGCTACTCCTGACTCCCCATCCTGACATCTAAAAACCCCTTCCTCCAAGTAAATGTCCAACTCCGACTTCACAGGAGCATGTTCTTCAACAGTGTTCAAATAATCATCAAACATAGACAACCCAGAAGGTACCACTCTTCCTTTACATGCGGAGGGCGGCGGCTGCGGCTAAGAGAGAGGGGGACGGGGGAGGGTGAGGTGAATGAGAGATGAGAGAGAGAGGGTTTCAAATTTTGTATTGAATTTGGGGATTTAAGTTTTACATGCTTAGAAATTAGTATTATTTTTTATATACTTAGGTAATTTTTAGGCATTATTTTACAATATATATAATATGTAGTTATGTTTTATGTAATACTAATATGTATTTAGGCATTACTAAATACTAATATAAAAAAGTAAAATATCTAATTATTAATATATATAATTATTCGAATATATTCGTGAATACTCGAATCGAATACCATCATATTCTTATTCGTATTCGGATAATATACGAATATAAAAAAATATTCTTATTCGGATTCTTATTCGGATTTTTTGAATTCGAATCACTATATTCGAATTCGAATACCGAATAGAATCAAAAAGATTCGCTTCTTTTACAACCCTACCAAAAAGTGCCCGACAATTGACCTTTTTATAATTTAATTATTGATTATATGAAAAGTCAAATTAATTAATATGTTTGATTTTTATCATGTCAGCAGTGAACACATATATAGTGAATAGGTCAACTGGACTGCAAGTTACAAATAGGAATTTAAGGTGGAAACAAAGATGGCAAAAATATTTATTATTATCACATACCAACTTAAATTCAGCATCTACTACGATGTGCAATATGCATCAATCAATTGATATCATAAGCCGTTAGTTATTAAAAAGTGTTTTCTTTCCAATTTACACATTATCGTTTTTTCTTAATGATAAGATATTTATGGTTTAAGATTTTTTAAATAATGGATTTTTTTATGATAAAAACATTTTATGGCATAGCAAGGATTAGGTGGGCAGAATGAAATATCTTGACATGTCTCCAACAAAGGAGGTGGCAAAACTCTCTAATATTTAATCATATCAAAATTGGATGATTGGGTAACAATAATTAAATGAGTATTTGGTCATAAACAATGATTTTGTAGATGTAGTGTAGACCTCTCATATACGACGGCACTCGTACATGGAAATATCCTAAGACACGGTCGATTGTGCGCGAAATGCATATACTTATATCTATAAAAGATATACTTATAAATTAAAATCACATACTTATATCGACCGTATCTTGGGACACAACTCCACAGACCGCTATTGTTTTTTTGCATCCCAGCCCCACAGACCACTACTGTTTTTTCGCGCAAGGCCCGATCGTGCACTAGGAAAACAATCACATACTTATAGTGGAAATAGACATACTTATACATCGTGCCTAGTACACAATCTCGCACACAGTTGACCGTGTGCAATATCGTCGCACATGTCTCACGTGAGTTTTTGTGCTTTATACGTGGCTTGCAAATAAAGAAGGCGCAACTGACCAAATTGTAACGTTTAATTGTTTGTTTTTTTATTACTTAAAATGTAATAACTTATTTATTTGCATATTTTTATTTATAATTTTTAGTTATTAAACAATACTAGTACTCGCACCCGTGCGATACGTGGTCTGTGATATAATGTTGGTTTGATAATATAATGTTAGTAATTTTAGTATATAGAAAACTATACATGATCCAATTTACTAAGAAAACTAAGAAAATCTAAATTTACTAAAGATAATTCAATTCACGACACTATATCAATATTATAAACATCCAATTCACTAATTTATGATTAATACTAAAAACAAAAGTATCAATCATGATCTTCAAATCAAAATTGAAAATTTTCCCTGCAAAGTTTGTAAGTTTTATAAAAACTTCTTTATACATAACATTTCTAGTTGAAACATTTTTTTATCATCTATGTTACAAACTAATATCGTCACTCATTCAAATTAAATATACTAAAAAAAAGTAAAAAAAATTAAAAATCAAATTCAATTACTTAAATTAAATACATGTGTGTGTCAGAATATATACATAAACAATACACAATAAAATTAGAAATTTTACGTAAGAACTTGATGCAAGCACTGTCAATTATATATTTTCAACCTTTTATTTTAAAATAAATTGAATTAGAAAAACATTTTAAAAGCACTGTAAATTGAATTTTAAAATATCGCTTAACATCAAAGATGTCAGATAATTATTCCATTATAAGTATCACGTAAATTAATCTATATAGCACGATATTGATCATTACAATTCAACCCCAACATAAAATCGAAATGTAGTAGTAGTGATCATGATGATGACAATATAATATATTAGAAACTAAGCATATAATTTAAATAATTAGTTGAGTCATTTAACCTGCACTCTCATACAAAAAATATACAAAGTCTTAAGTTTAAAGTAAAAGGTGAAAATTTTATTTGATTATGAGATATTTATAATTGCATACTTAAAAATATCTTCAATATATTGACTGATATTACATATTTAAATTATAAATATTAATTTAAAAAATATTTAGGATAACATATAATTCAGACCAAAATACATATTATATATATATATACATATATGTATATACACACATCTTTTAAATGTGTTATATATATTTATTAATTTACATTAAATATGATATAAGTTATCCCCATGCAAATTAATATTTAATAATGAAATTATTGTTTGGATATCTATAGTTGGTGTTTAAGAATTTATTAAATAAAAGTTAATTAATTAAGATCAATAAAATGAGAATAAACTAATACAATATTTATATTATTAAGTCAAATAGATTAAATAGTAAAAAATGCAAATAAAAAAATTGTTGACATGACACTTACAAATATTAATTTAAAAAATATTTAGGATGACATTTAATTTCACACTTAATACATATTATATATATATGTATATATATACATACATCTTTAATAGTGTATACTTATTTATTAATTTATATTAAATATGATATCAATTATCCCTAAACAAATTAATATTTATATTGAAATTATAGATTAAATAGTAAAAAATGCAAATAAAAAAAATTGTTGACGTGACACTTACAAATATTAATTTAAAAAATATTTAGGATGACATTTAATTTCACACTAAATACATATTATATATATGTATGTATATATATACATCTTTAATAGTGTATACTTATTTATTAATTTATATTAAACATGATATCAATTATCCCTAAACAAATTAATATTTATATTGAAATTTTTGTTTGGACAATATCTATTGATGATATTTAAGAAATTATTCAAAAAAAATGAACTTAATTAATATTAATAAATGAACTTAATTAATATTAATAAAATAAGAATAAATTAATAAATATTAATAAAATAAGAATAAATTAATACATATTTATATTATAAATTTAATGAATTAAATAATAAAAGATACAAAATAAAAAAGAAAAAACAATTGTTGATGTGACAATTTTTGTGGGAAAAATGGTATTTTTGTAAATATCTTCAAGTTTTCCTCATTTGTTGTTATAGTATAGAAATATATAGAGATAGATTTATATATTTATTTTTTCTTTTGAGTTTTTTCTATACAATAAATATAAAATTAAATGTCATAAATATTTATATTTTGTAATTTTTTATTAATAAATGTAAAGTAAAAGTTATTAATGATTTCTCAATATATAAATATTTAATAAATGAGACATTTATTATAGTTATTTTTTGAAGAATATTCTGCTTATATATATATATATAGATTAATGTCTGAATTTTTTCTATTATTTATTTATAGATCATCGTATTCTTATTTCCAAATTTTTGCTCACGACTAAATAAAAAGAATAATAACTTTATCTTAATTTCAATTGTTAATATGTTGGTATATCAAAGATTGAGGTGTATAAAATTAAATAGGGTGCAGGTAAGCAGACATTTATATTCAGGGACGGATTTAGGGTGGTGCGGGGCGGTCGCCCCCCTTGGATTTTCAAAGTTGTTATGTATATATGTAATTTTTTCTGATATTATCAATAGTTTATAAGAGTTCACCCCCTTGTGTTCTAAAAATTATTTATTAGATACTTTTACCCTCCTTAAATGGAAATCTAGATCCGTTCCTGCTTATATTTATAATGTAAATAAGATTATTTTCACACAATAACAATTACACGAAAATAATTAGAAATGATAACATATATCAAACCCTCTTATAATATAAAACTTCGGTACGTGAGTTAAAGGAAAATACATCATTTATATGTGAAATTTAATAAACATTGCTCTCTCTCGTTTCATCAAAGAAGTGTAAATATAGATATAAATTAATGAAATGTTGCACTCTCTTCTACATAACAAATCTTGAATATCAAGAAGTTTTACTAATATAAAGATACAAAGTAATGAAATATGATTCAACTAGCAATATAATTGACAAAAAAAAAAAAAAGAGCTTCTCCTCTACATGGGAAATTATTGAAGAGAGAACCAAGTGTTACTTCTTAACATCCATCTCTAAAAATCTACCATATTTCCACTATCAAAAACTAAGGAAAAATAATATTACCACTAATTCGTTTTCGATTCAGCAGTCCAGTATGATTTGGTAGCAACAAGAATTTTCTCAGTGTTAAAAGGTCCACTTTCATGATCAACAATTTTACTCTCCCATCTCATTCCATCTGTTATGCTCTTCACTTTCACCAGAATTTCCACTCCATCTCTAAATATCACCGTGCCTTCAGGCCGTAGAATCCGATCCATCTCCAGTAAAATGTACACAATGTCGCACCTTCAAGAACGAGCATAAACACACTCGATTACGAGCAAAGAAATCGTGATTTTCATTAACAGACAAATTAATCGGTGTAAAGATTACCTGTCTTGATACATGCTCATGACACCCCCTGCATGGATGAAATCATAAGTTCTTGGATATGTTGAGAATGCTTCACACCAATCCTGGTAAGTTCCAATGAAACCTCGATCGAATATCACCCCCAACGTGTCGGGATCCGCGATGGTGGGGACCACGTTCATAACCCAGACGGGGTAGTTTATTAGGGCCGCTGCGAATCCTCCTAAGTTGGCGTTCATGTCCATCACGTTCCGGTAAAGTCCATGCGGTAACTGGCCAATGAGATGATTCTTGTAGTACGTCACTCGGTCCTTCCACATTTTGTTGTCCTCTGTGAAAATCTTGGGGTTAATGCCTTGTATTGAGCCGGAGCTGATTCTTGGTGGAACGGATAATGCACGTTCATGGCCATTTCTTTAGAGCACCCCCTGCAACTTCACTACCATCGTTTACCTCAGGCAACGGGGTGATGCAAGATTCTAAGTCAGTGTACCTTAATGTCAAAGAAAAAAGGTATTCAAAACCGATGGAGTATTTATAGCAATGGAATATGAGACATAACACAAACGAGACAGGTGGTGCTTCTAGCCATTATACATAAGAGAAAATGAAAAAGATTCACTTGATAAAAACACATGTTTTCCTACCCAAATTTGAGATCAAATGACATGACTACCCTTAAACTTAAGTTGGACATAGCTTACGAAGCTCAAATAGATCATGAATGTGAATAATAACCCATGTATGATCACGAAGCTAACATAGATCACAAAGATAGACACAATGCACAAAGCTAGCTATTCATCATGAAGCTAAACGGGCACATAAGGCATTTGAAATAGCTTTTGGGTAAAGAACTTGGTTTTTTATAGCTACCAGTCAAAAAGGTACCAAACACTATTTGTAAGAGGATTCCGATTGTCTAGAAATATGATGATTGAAAGATTTAGTAGGTACCAAGCTTTATCAGGATTGCCTGATTTGCACATATTCGTATCAGAATTACTAGCTTTACGTTCGAGACAGTCGACATGGTTGATAGGTTTTTGCCAAATTGCAAAATCCCCACTTTCGGTTACTTTCTTCCAGCAGAGCTTTTTAGCTACATTCTCGATTGCATCTTGCTCTTGCTTTAGGTCTTCTTGGGTTCTCTCCCAACCTCTCCAATATTTCTTCCAGTTAATCGGAGGACCTGAGAGCACCCAGTACCCACCCGGCCTAAGGATCCTATCCACTTCCATCAGATACAAGCCATCTGCCACCAATTCAAGAGAATTGTACAAGAAAAACATAAATGAGAGATGGTTGTATCCTTAAATCACGACAAGATTCATGATCATTTTACCGTAGTTGAACCAAGGGATGAGGCAACGAGAACAATGAGCCATGTCAAAAGCCCTAGACGGATATGGAAGCCTCAGTGAGCCTAGGACGCCTATCATAGCAGGAACACCTCGTTCCAGTGCAAACCACACCTGTGCTTCGTGTGTATCTCTCGGAGCAAAAGACATTGCAATAACATTCCTTTTCAATAGATATGCACCAAAACTAGCTACCTGAAAAAATAAGATTTTTCACTTAGTATGAAAAAAATTAATGATAGACAACATACGTCGATAAGCTAATTTCCTTACTCCACAGCCTGTATCAACAGCAGTACGAATGGTCCCATCTGTAAGAGGAATGAGTGCAGCCAATTCATCAATGTATGCATCGGCCCCACGTGGAAACATCGTACCTCCACCTGGGAATCTGAAGCGATCCCCTTCAACTTGGATCCAGTTTTGAACAGCCTTCTCGATGCTGAGTTCTTTATGGGGAATGTTGGCATACCAAGCATAGTCTCTGCTCTGTGGCCATTTGAAAGGGGCCTTGTAGTTGGGTGGAGGTGGTATAAGGCAGCGCAGAAGCTCTTCCTTAGTGGGGCAATGCCTTTCTCGGTATTTCAACATATCGCGATCAAATCTCCTGCCTCTTTGACGGTCTTGGCAGGGGGTGTATTCACTGAATGACATGTCACAAGGTGGGAACTTTTCGTATTCTTCAGAAGTGTTGACTACTAGCTGATGATGGCTCTCAAAGTCCAGTTGATCAGGAAGCGTGGAGGAAGATGATGATGATGATGATGATGATGATATAAAGTCAGATTTGCCCTTCTCGGTAGACTCATCTTCACAACCAACTCTAGAGGAGAACTGGCCCGTTGGAGCAGCATTTCTACCCTGCCAAGCTCCAAAGACGTAAAACAAGACACAGAGACCACTCACTGTTAGAATGTAAGTGAGGCGTTTCCTCTTCAAGTTCAGCTGATGAAGCTTTGGGGATCCACTATACTCCTTCGCCATTTAAACCTGAAAGCAATGAATCTGGTCCTATGTGAAGTGAAGAAGTCCTAAAAGATTGTCAAGCCAGTAATACACACTAAACAGTCACCCTATGTGATGTATTGCATTTCATCTCCAAAGGGCTGAAGATTTGATGATTCAAAGAGCGGAATGGACGAGATGGAACAGATAATGTCCTTACAAAAGGTGATGAATGTGAATAAAGTGTTGTAATTGCTGCAAGAGAAATCAGAAGAAGTATACATAATACTCTCCCTCATGTCCTCTCATCACCTCATCTCATTTGGTCTCAAGTGCATTAAAATCGAAACTAAAACCGTAAACATTTAGAGGCATGTGGTCAAGAGAAAGACAATCGAACTTTTTCACATTACTTGTTAAAGGAAAAGGAAACTCTTTAGTTTATGAGAGGCATGGCTATAGATCAGATCATTCAAGAGATAAAAACCCATCATCTTCATAGTTCCATCCAACATTCAAATAAAGCACACATGTAACTACTCTAGACCTACCTTTCTCTCTCCTCAAGGTCCTCCAAGAGAGAAGAATAAAGGGAAAACAGGGGAAAGCTACACTCCACCCTATCTCACATCAATGGCAAAGTTTCTGCAATCTTCAATTCAAGAAAAAACACAAATCACCATCTGCATTGACAAACATTCTGAAGCACATGAAACAATCAAGTACAACTCTTTTTCTATCTTCACATAATAAGGGCACAAATCAGTGGAAATTAGCAAAAAGTATAAAGGGAACTATTAACACATCATCACTATTATTACCAGTGGAAAAAGAGAGAACTTTTGCACACATAGCTCATTCAGACAAGATTCTTGAAAAGCACGTGCTCGCCCACAAAAAAGAGAAATACCTCAAGTGGATTAGCTGTTGGTAAACTTTTCCTGTTAGAACATGAGAGCAAAAAACTCATAAGTACCAGGATGATGTAAGAACAGCTAGGGTAACATATAAAGTAGCAGCATTTACATGGAGAGTAATTAAAAGAAGTTACTCAGGGGAACAAGAGAGAATTAATAGCAAGAAATGAAAGAAGGACAGGGGGAGAGAGAGAGAGAGAGAGAGAGAGGATGAACATGATGATATCCAGATGTGGGCCATCCCAAAGGGGATGTATGTTCCGACAGAAAAGGCAGAATAATCTCCCCACCATACATAACCCCCTCCCCCCTCCCCTCTCTCTCTCTCCTCTATCTCTCTCTTCTTTCTAATTTAAGTTGCCCAATTAAAGCTTTCATTTTATCTCTTACAATTTTAGTGTAGTGTCAAGTGGGTGGGGAAAGTCGAATCGAAATTAGAGAGATTGAATCGAGAGATTCGGTTAACTATAATCAGATGAATTTATTTCAATTTAGTTCGGTTTGACTTGGTTTGGTTTTGGATCGGATCAGCCAAATCGCATTACGAATTAGAGAAACTAAACGGATCGAACTGAGTTCTGTTGTGCAATAGGGAAAATTATGGTCTTTGATTTTTGGTATTTTTTTTCAATCCAACTAGTACTTAACCCGTGCGTTGCACGGATTTGTATTTTAAATAATTTTTACGTAAGTGAAAAAAATAAGATTAGGTCTTGTGTGAGACTGTCTCACGGATCTTTTTTCGTGAGACGGGTCAACCCATAACCCACACTTAGAAATTCATATGAACATTTGTGGATGTGGGTTTGATTCATGGATAATAAGGATCCGTCTCACGGAAACTATCCGTGAGACCGTCTCATATGAGTTTTTGTGAAAAAATAAATGTAAGATATAAAATAAGTGTTCTGTATATTTTTTAAATAGTTAATAAGTAATTTTAAAATTGTATATATGTATATATATCAAATTTCAAAAGTATTGTATTAATATACCTAAATGGAAAATGAATGCAGTGCAAAATGATACATTTAACAATTTAATCTCAAAACTGCTATTACACATTTTAATTTGCAACACCTCTTTGTATACAACAGTCATAGGGAATGTAATATTTTCCTCCCCACTACCACAAACTAAAAATTTCAATCCATCTCTAGTGAAAAGAATATTTTCTAATTAATGGACAACTTGATTTGGATTAGTATTTTTTGCAAAAATAATAATAATAATAATAAGAAAACAATAAATTCATAATACAAATATATTTGAATATGTATATCTAATTTGCACATATGAATCTCAAAGAGATTAAATATCTCTTAAAATATTATCAGTTTATAATATTAATATAAAATCATTTCTTTTAATTGAAAAAATGAAAAATTCTAAATCGTTATTTTAATCTATCAAACTGTGATACTCTAGTACATTAAATTATGTACTATACTAAATTAATGAATTAATGATTTTCTTTATAGTTAATACTCATCTAACAGTATATGTTTTGAAATGTTTATTATGTACAACATTTATTATAATTATAAAAAAAATTAACTTTAAAATTGATAATAAGAATAATTATAAATGTTAAGTAATTTTAATTAAAAAAATTAACCACTTGAAAGCTTTTGTTGATCAATTTTTTAATGGTTTGTTAGATAACTTAATAAGCCAATGATTTTCGGAGTTTGTTAAAAGTTACCAATTAATAATATAAGTTTTGAAATATTTATTTATATACAATATATATATTTCTCATAATTTAAAAAAAAACATCTTAAAATCTATTTAACTTTAAAATTGATAATAAGAATAATTATAGGCATTAAGTAATTAAAGTTAACACATATAAAAGAGTAGGTCTTGCGTGCCCCCGGGGCACCGTGCCCCCGGGGCACCGTGCCCCCAAACAATTATTGTAATACCTTTAAGTAATATGAGTAATACCTTGAATAATACCCTCACTAAAACATATATTTCAATAATACACGTAATACCTTATGAATATACAACTAATACCTTATGAGTATACCATTAATACCTTCAAGAATATACCATTAATACCTTATGAATACACCAATAATACCTCATGAATATATACATAATACCAAACTAATAATACCTTTGGGGGTACGGTGCACCGGGGGTAGGCAAGTTTTTGCCCATACAAAAATTTAAAAATCTGAATGCTTACATTCTATTTGTTTCTATCGTTTGTTGAATTTTTTTAGACTTGATAAATAATTTGTTAAATTAATGATTTTTCAAGTTGGGTAAAGTGACCAATTAATAATATAAATTTTGAAATATTTACTTATACACAACACTTTACAAAATTACATAAAATATCTTAAAATTTCTTTAACTTTAAATTGAGAATGAGAATTAGAATAATTTTAGACTTAAATAATAATAGTCAATAAAAAATAAATTAAATTATTGTTCAACATTGAACAACTTGTATAAACAACAACACAAATAATTTATAATAATAGTAGTAGTAGTAGTAGTAGTAGTAATAATAATAATAATAAAATAATAATAATAATAATAATAATAATAATAATAATAATATTATTATTATTATTATTATTATTATTATTATTATTATTATTATTATTATTATTATTAGTATTAGTATTATTATTATTATTATTATTATTATTATTATTATTATTATTATTATTATTATTATTATTATTATTATTATTATTATTATTATTATTATTATTATTATTATTTTATTATTAATTCTAAATGTAAATAACAATAATATATTACATTGAAAATAGAACTAATTAATATGATTGGTTTTCTTGACAATACTTTTTTTTTTTAATTATTAGTCAAAAGCTTGATGACATTTTTAGGAGGAAAAATAACAAACTTGTAATTTCTTCCAATGGTTTTGTTATTATAATATATATATATATATATAGTTATAGATTGTTATCAAAATTGTGAATACAAAATAAAATGAACAATTAAACTCTAGATACAAAATAATAAATTTGATATATCATAGATTAAAAGAAAATTTTAAATGAAAAAAAAAAGATTATGATTTATATAAAATATAAAAAAGAGACAAAAATAACCTATATAACCTACCAATAGGCTATAACCCAACCTAGATGACCCTACAATTCTTAAAAATATAAATCTTTTTATTTTTGTTATTTTAAATTCTTGTAACTAATTTCTTTCCAATTATAGTATGTAAATTTAGGAGGGAAATTTAGTTATGTTATTTTTATTGAAGGTATCTTTTTATATATACTAGTTTTTCGCTCGTGTGATGCACAAGATTAAGTTTTTAAAAAATCGAACTTTCATACATTTAAAATGTTTGAATTTTGAAATAATTAAAAGAAAAAAAAATATAACTTTAATTGAATAAAAAAAGTAAGTTATATATATATATATATATATTATTAAACCTTAAATTAATTGAGATTAACTTAGATATCATTAATAATATGAAGAATGAGTCTTATGTGAGACCGTCACACAGATCATGTTACGTGAGACGGGTTTACCCACAACCCAAACTGCTACCACTCACATATAAATTAATGGATATGAGTTTGATCCATGGATAAAAAGGATTTGTCTCACGAAAATTATCCGTGAGACCGTCTCACATAAGTTTTTGTGTAATATTTAAAATCACTTTATAATTACTGTGAACTAAATAGAGTATGACTAAAAATAAGGATGAACTTATAATATCAACTAAGACTCACAATTTTTAAACACGTATTTAAAATCTATCCAATGTTTTATAAATAGTGTCGTTTTGCAATTTAAATTTTGTTTTATATTAAATTTCAGTTTAAAATTATATATAACTTTATTCCCAAAGTATCACTTTAGTATTACTAATTAGCTTATATATAGAAATTTAACATGATACCTTTTATGAGATTGATTTAATTCTCTTTCCAATCTTGAATCATAAATTTCTTGATTAGTTAAGGATTTCTTGTCTAAGTTATATATTCTTTAACTAAGGACAAAAACACTTGAACAACATTTATCATGGGGAATACAATATTAGTAGTAGTGCTTCTTTCCTAAACACTTTTATCATATACTAAGATTTCTTATACTCGAGCGACTGACAACTCAATTTAAATATGATGAGAAGTAAAAAATGAATAATTCTCTCAATAAACATCTAAAAAATATATATTAGATATTGTGTAGCTATTTATTTTGGTTAATAAATATTATAAAGGATTATAATGTGCATTGTTTATATGTGGAAATAGTTAATATTAATTAATTTAATCTAGTAAGTCCATGAATTTTCAATTATTGTTCATTTAGATATGATCATTTGTGTAACTCATGGTATTTATACGATTGCAGTACTTAATTATCCTCAAATTTTGTGTTAACAGTGCATTCCTTTTAAATTAAATTAGAAATAAAGTGGAAAATTGAGGTAGACCCATCTTTTATTAATCTTTAAGTTAATCATTATTTGGCTTCAACCTTATGGAATCATTATTAATTTTATAATTGATGTCTATATCGGAGAAATTGAATAATTTTTATAAAATAAAAAATGTCAAATATCAATAATTTTGTGATTTTATATTGGATGAATAATAATTTACAATTCATAATATTGTGGATTTATATATAATACAATATATTAAAAAAACTTCTATACAAAGTAACACAACTTTAGTACCATTAATTATATGTGTATATCTATACATCAACAATATTTGATCTTAACATCAACTTTTGGACAATCATCCCGAGTGCTTAATCCAAAAGCATTTTCAACTTCCATGAGTCAAAATCAATTCACAACATTCTTCAACATCAGTTGTGTATGTAACCTCTAGTCCCATATAAAAAATGATCAAAACTTACAAAAAGTAATTAAATTACATTACAATAACAATAATCCATTTACAATATTCCCACCACGATATGAAATAAAGTAGAATAAAAATCTTCTGAAAAAAAAAATTGAAATAACATAGATCAATCAAATGTCATCTCATAGAATCTCAAATCATTCAATAATAAACATTTTATTATCCCGTAGAATCATGATCTTTAAATGAAAACAACAATTATAAAATTCATCCAAATGTTCCTTAATTGTAATTATCGTAACAAAACAAACAATATAATTAAAACAAATATTCAATATGGTTTGTACCTCTCAATAAGGATGTCTATACATGATACGTGAAAGAGAGTGAATAAAAGCGAGATAAATTTGTATTATTTATAATGTATGTTTGTTGATTAGATTAGGTAATTAAAATAATTCAAGCTAATCAATTAAATGTTCATTTTAGATATGGTAAATTAGTAATCCATGTAATTCAAAGTAATCAATTAAATGTTCATTTTAGATTAGATAATTATCATTATTCAAGGTAATGCAATTAAATATGCATTTTAGATACCTTATTTTGTATGGTAAACATTTATTGCGGATTTCATGTATGTATGGATGAATGTCAAATATTTGCTTTTCATTCAAAATCTATCTATATATATAAAAGCATAATATTCTGCCAAAAATAGCTACAATAAATGTCTAATTTATTAAATATTTCCATTTTAAGAAATCAATAATAACCTTTATTTTAAATTTATTAATAAACAAATACATAAATATTAATATTTAATACATTTAATTTTATATTTATTGTATAGAAACTCAAAAGAAAAGGTAAATAAATAAATTTATCTATATATTTCTATATATTATAGATGAAATGTTTGAGATATTTACAGAAATACTATTTTCCGAATAAAAAAGTGTCACATCAACAATATTTGTATTTTGCATTTTTTATTATTAAATCCATTCAATTTATAATATATATTGTATTAGTTTATTCTTATTTTATTAATTCTAATTAAGTTATTTTTTATTGAATAATTTCTTATACACCAACAATAGATAATGTTCAAACAATCATTTCAATAATAAATATTAATTTGTTTGGGGATAATTGTATCATATTTAATATAAATATAATTTATAAATAAGTGTAACACTATTAAAGATGCTTATATATACATATATGTATATATATAATGTATTTAGTGTGAAATTATATGTCATTCTAAGTATTTTTTAAATTAATATTTGTAAGTGTCCCATCAACAAATTTTTCAATTTGCATTTTACTATATATTTAATCCATTTGATCTAATAATATAAATATTTTATTAATTTATTCTCATTTTATCGATCTTAATTAAATTAATTTTTATTGAAGAATTTATTAAAAATCAACAATAGATATCCAAACAATAATTTCAATAATAATTATTAATTTGTATGGGGATAATTTATACCATAATAATATAAATTAATAAATAAATATAACACTATTAAAGATGTGTGTATATATATGTATATATAATATGTATTTAGTCTGAATTATATGTCATCTTAAATATTTTTTAAATTATAAATATCTCATAATCAAATAAAATTTTAGCCTCTTACTTTACACTTAGGACTTCGTATATTTTTATATGAGAGTGCATATTTTGAATTTATATGGCTCACCTGATTATTTAAATTATATGTGTAGTTTTTAATTATATTGTCATCGTCATTATCGTAGACTACTTCTACATTTTGATTATGTGTTGAACTTAAATTGTAATGATCAATGTTTTGCTATATCAATTAATTTACGTGATATTTATAAAGAAATAATTATCTGTCATCTTTGATGTTAAACGATATTAATAAAAAAAATTATAATTCAATTTATTTTGAAATAAAAGGTTGAAAATACATAATTGACAGTGCTTGCATCAAGTTCCTACGTAAAAATTCTAATTTTATTGTGTAATGTTTCTATAGATACATACTCTCACACACATGTATTTAATTTTAATAATTGAATTTGATTTTTAATTCATAATTTTTTTAGTTTTTTTAGTATATTTAATTTAAGTGACTGAAGATATCAGTTTGTAACACAGATGATAAAAAAAAATGTTTCGACTATAACTGTTGTGTATAAAGAAGTTTTTAAAAAACTTACAAACTTTACAGGTAGAATTTCCAATTTTAATTTGAAGATCATGATATTGATACTTTTGTTTTTAGTATTAATCATAGATTAGTGATTTGGATGTGTATAATATCAATATATTGTTGTGAATTGAATTATCTTAAGCAAATTTATACTTTCTTAGTTATTAAATATTATATTGTCTTTTATATACTAAAATTACTTACACTATATTATGAAATAATTAATATTTATCAACATTATATCACTAAACGCGCATCGCGCGGGTGCGAGTACTAGTTTATATAGAATCATGAATTTTGCTTAACTTTTTTTTTTTCTTTTTGGGTAAAGATATGGAAATACATATATAGGATTAATTGTTATGATATCAAGCAATAATATTAAATCTATAATTAATTGGATAAGAATTGCTTCTCAATTATATTAATAAAATCAATCAAACAATCATACTTAATCCATTATATTGAAATATTTTCATAATTCATATCATATATAAAAACTCCTGTTGATCATATATATACACATATATATGTATAGGTATATATAAATGATTGTAAATAATTATTTAATTCATATAACATAAAATAGTTATTTAATCATAAAACTGCATTATATATAATAATAAACTAACTAACATAAAATTATATATGTGTGTCATTCAATTTAAACAATTAATATAGGTGTTATGTACCACAATCTATCATCACTCCATATATATAATATCATGTAATATTCTTTTCCAAATTTAGTATTGAAGCATTTGGATGGGAAATCTATTTAAAAAAAGGTTTTATATATAGAGAGAGATTTCTACTAAAGAGTAGCTTATTTCCAAAAAAAAATGCATGATTTAGGCAAATTAATTGAATCTTTTTTAGTATAATTGCAACGTGATTAACATAAATTACCATATGTATAAATATATGCACATATATCTATATTATATATATATATATATATTTTAAGGATTTTATTCACATAAAATATCA
This sequence comes from Scutellaria baicalensis, assembly GCA_005771605.1. Lineage (NCBI taxonomy): Eukaryota > Viridiplantae > Streptophyta > Magnoliopsida > Lamiales > Lamiaceae > Scutellaria > Scutellaria baicalensis. The sequence continues at coordinate 39,223,906 of CM016721.1, forward strand.
TTTATATATATATAAATAACTATAAGTAGAAAGTGGTTTTAGGCGGGAAAATTCTTAACTTTCTTTTTTTGGAAATGATTGTTTTTATATATATAAAGATAAAGAGATATATATATATATATACATATATATAGATGGTTTCTAAGATTCAATCTTATTTTTAATTATCTCTTTAGATATTAATAAAATAATTATTAATACTCCCATAAAAATACCTTTTCTAATTATTAATACTTCCATAAAAATTCATTTTCTATCGAAAAACACAAAACTTTTATGAGTTAGACACACAGATCTAGAATCCATACAAGATGGTCAAAACCAGCCACACACACCCCCAAACGATCACACGTGCGTTCACGCGTACCCATACGTCTGGGTGGGTGCACTCAAATCCGCTACAGGTGTTATACATGTGTGTTATATTAAACTTACTTTGATGTTATGTTAGACCTATCTTAATGTTATGTTAGTTATACATTTGTATCCTAATTTCGTACCTTTATAATTTTTAACTATACATTCATATATTGTAGTAATGCTAGACGTACATTTTAGTTATATCAGTCTTACATTTTAGCTATGTTAGCTATTCTTTTATATATTATATAAGGTATGTCTAATATAACATAAATGTATGTGTAATATCACGTAAAGATACATGTACAAAATGTGTCAAAATTAGTTTTTTGTTTGAAGTTAAATGTATTAAATTTGGGTATAAATGTAGGTCAATTATAATATAAATTTAGGTTTAACATAATATAAAAGTATGTCTAACATAACATAAAGGTCATGACCAAAATATAAAAATTCTAACGGAAAAAAAAATGGACGGATCGACCCCGATCTGACCCGGCTGTAATCTGTATGGAGATCCATACACCAGACTCATGGGAGAGCTTCTCATCAAAAAATTATGAATGAGTCTCATTATAGATTTTTAAATTAGTTTAATAATGTATGGTTTATTAGCATTTTCCATTTAATGTAATTTTTAAAATTAAATTTAACAGTGTTCGTTAATTGACTGATTAATTTTTGAAAATTCTAATGTAAAAAACAAAAACAAAAGAAAATAGTGACCATACTATTGTGACTAATTAAAGGCACCGTAAATATTTGGTCACCCCATATTATTTACACAAAACTCATGTAAGACGGTCTCAATTATAGTTTCTGTGAAACAGATTCTTATTACCCATGAAATATGAATTGGACTCTTATCCACACATTTTCATATAAATTGCTAAATGTGGGTTATGAGTTGATCCGTCTCACGAAAAAAGATTTATGAGATGGTCTCACACAAGATCTACTCTATTATTTATCATGCTTTCTTTTATTTTTTCTTTTTTTTTTCTGGGGGGGAAGTATATAGAAAAGGACATTTCATTTTTAATTTATCTCGTTTTAAATAATTATAATTTTAAAATGCAAACACTAATGTATAAATGTATATTTATGTTTAATAATGAATTATAAACTCTAATATACCAATCTTGTACACCCATTTAATATTGTAAATTAAAATAAACTAAATCAAATTTAGTATTGAGAAATATTTATTGTATCATTGATGTTAAACGATAATTAATATTTAAAAACTATTTTACCGCATGAAGATATGTTATGCATGTTACAGTTAATATAAATATAAGTACCGTAATTAATATATTATTATATTTTTTGATTCATACTTATTTATAACAAAGGTGTTAGTAAATAATTCATATGTCCATCAAATAACTAAAATATTATTTCAAGTTAAAGAAAGATATATGTCCATCAAATAATTAAAATATCTTGATATGTATTTAAATAACATAGATAACTCGATATTCAACCAACTTGTATTGACAAATAAACTAAACAACTATACCAAATTATTTTTCATTGTTATTAATTTCTCAAAAAATCTAAGACCTTTTGTTTTAAATTTTTTTAAATTTTCTAATCTGTAGTTTAATTTAGTCTTTTTTTATTTGTAATTGTTAAATATAATTTTTTACCAAAATTTAAATATAAAATTTATATTTTTCATAGATTAAAACAAAATTTAAAATGTAAAACTATTTAATTTAAAGATTATAATCTATATGAAATAGAGAAAAAAAGATAAAATAAACTTTATAACCTGCTCATAGGTACAATTCTTAAAAGTATAAATTTTATTATTTTTAATTTTTTTAAATTTCTTATAACTACTTTCTTTCGAGTAGGTTAATTTGGAAAGAAAAATCAGATATTAATTTTTATTGAGGGTCTTCCTTTAATATATATTGAAAGATATATTTGTTGTTACATTAAGCCAATCCATCTTACTACATAAATATATTTTATAGGTCCAATTAATAACATGCAAAGTGCAACTTACCAAACAAAGACATCTATACAAACTTAATCGACTAACATATCATGTCTATTCAAAAGGTAAGGGTTAGTTTGGATTGAGTGTTGGGATTGTTTAGGTGGGATATAGTAGGTTTATTTTAATTCTTGATGTGATATATTTTTTTTTGTTTGAATTGTATGTTTAGTCTAGTATGATTAGTTGAAGTTTTTGTTTGGATTGAAGTATTGCGACTTTTTTTAGGTAGGTTTAATTTTTAACTTTATGTTTGGATTGTTTGATTATTATCATATGTCCCTAAAATATCTAAAATGCCCTTCATGAATCTACACAAAAGTTCACCCCTATTTCTTGTGTGTTTTTTCGAAGTATCTTTGCATTTTTTTGTGACGCGTCATCCTAAATGTAAATAACATAAATTGTGTATATTTTCTGAATTAAAGTTTTTCTAATTTCCTTAGTTGAAATTTACTGAATGAAAAGTTTTTCATTCATTTTTTAAAGATACGGTTTCAATATCAAAACTCGAAAAGATCATGTCCCTAGATGATGTAAAGACTAAAGTTAATGTGCTAAATTTGTAATTTCGACTTATTTGGAGATTTATTATATCAATATAATGACAAAAACTTGTATACCTCTGGGGCATATAGGGGTACGGATTTATGTATTATATATATATATATATATATATATATATATTAGGTGTTACAATAAATATTTTTCAAAATATACAATTATATATATATAGAATATAATATCAAAATTATATTTCCTCGGTTGAAAAAACTAACTCATAATAATTACTATGCACTTCCTCTTTATAATAATAAATTTCTCCTTTTAATTAATTTTTATTAACTTATTATAAATTTATAAGAAGTCCTACGTCGAAAATAAATCAAATAAAGTTTGAGGAATTGTAGCATTTGCATGTGTATCCCACATCGGTTGTAGGGATGGCAATGGGGCAGGTCGGGGCGGGTAGTTAACTACCCAGACCCGCCCCGCGCCTACTACCCGCCGCCCAGCCCCGCCCCGCCCCGCGACCCGCTGCGGGGCAGAAACTTTTGCCCCGTGCCCCGCCCCGCCCCGTTTAAAAAAAATAAAAAAAATTGTAATTTTTAAATGAATAATTTGAATAATTATTTCATTGAATAATTGAAGTGATAATTTAATTTTACTATTTTACACACCCAACAACAAATTAAAAACATTATTTTACATGTAATATTACTACTTTAGTCCTTTTACTTAATTAATTAAAATATGATCCTAAATTACTTATATATATATATGTGTATATATATACACTCATATACACTTAATTATAATAATATATTGTGATAATTAAGTTTATATACATTAATCTCAATTAATGTATAATTAAGTGTATAATTATTATTATTATAATTATGTATATTAATATTAGAATTAGGCGGGGCGGGGCGGGTCGGGGCAGGGCGGGGCGCTGTGGGTACCCAGACCCACCCCGCCCCGCCCCAAACACCACGGGTCCGGTCGGGTCCCCACGGGTCGGGTCAATTTTGCCATCCCTAATCGGTTGTGAATTAAAAAAGGGATTATATGCATTATAAATGATAAATGATTTTAGTGTCCAAACTTATCCCTCATTAATTAGGGATTAAAAAATATTACTATGAAGGCTATGAACCATAATGTTATTGGTATTTAAGTAATTTATCTCCAGTGAGAAAATTTATCTCACATTGAGAATAACTAATAACATTGAGAACTTGTATACACTCCAGTATTGGTATCCCACAATTTTTTCAAGTGAGAAAAAATTGTGAAAAAGAATTGAGTGTCAGTTGGTTCATTGGTGATTTAATTGGTTTTGACTAAACTACAATCAAAGTGGTTTTATATCTTTAAGGAGTGAGGACATTAGTGTAATTTCCTAACCTATCACTATTGGACTAATTTATGGGATTTTAAACCCACCAATTGGGGTGGGTTTAATAAACCCTTCACCAATCCGGCCACATCCTGCCATGCACACTCTTTTTTTTCCAAGCCCTATATCAAAACCGGGCCTAACCCACAATCCAAATACACTTTTTGGTGGGTTTATGGATGACCTATTGTCCCAACCACCTAACCAAACTAGGCCTTATTATCATTGATATTGATTGCTTATATGCCAATAAAGTTGGGTGGTATTGCATGTCCTAATGTTCTTGTCATGACTCATGACATGAATATGTATATGATCTTAACTAGTAATTCACTCGTGATATGCACGGTATATAGTTATTGTAATATTTGTATTAAGAAGTGATTCATATATTTTTTTATAATTTCAAATTTTCTATAATATATATATATATTTATATCTCAATGGAATTTTAAAGTTATATTTTATAATTAATTATTTTTTGGGTAAAGTAGAGTTTTAATTAAAGAAGGTAGAATTTGGTTTACTCCTATCTTCTCGTGTGTTTTTTCGATTTTTCTTGTGTATTCATTTTTTTTGTGACGTGTTATTCTTAATTCAAATAATACAAATTGTATATGTTTTTTTAATTATATTTGATAATATTAAAAGGTTGTAATACAAAATTTACAAATAACTTAATAATAAACTTCAGAGCTTACATTCTATTTATTTGTCTGCCAGAAAAAAAATTCATGGTTGTTGTCTCGATAGATAATTTGATAAGTCAATGATAAAATTAGTTAAAAGTGACCATTTAACAATATAAGTTTTAAAGTGAGCCAGCAGAGATGAGATGCACATAGAGAGATGTGCTCAAGTAGCAGACAATTGTGGGAGAGAGCCAACAGGGGTTTGAACCTACGTTGTCGGGAATTTCTCCCCACATCAGATGAGACGTAAATCGAGGGATGTGCCCAAGTGGCAGACTGCAGAGGATTTCTCCCCACATTAGATTAGATGTAAATCGAGAGATGTGCCCAAGTGACAGATAGCCGGGGATTTCTCCCACATCAGATAAGCCCAACTGGCAGACAGCCGGGGATTTCTCCCCACATCAGATGAGATGTAAATTAAGAGATGTGTTCTAAGGGCAGACAGTCGGGGATTTCTCCCACATCAGAGAACCAATAGGATACAATCCCACACCGGGTTTGAACATGCATTACCGGAGGATTTCTCCCCACATCACCACAACCCTTACCACTTGGTTATGTCCCACGTGAGTCAAGATTCGAAGTCTTGATGTTATTTGTGGAAGTTAACAACTAAGCTTGATACTTTTAATTACCCATTTTCAGTTGGAGGCGCAATTATACTTACTAGTGGTGTTGAAATATATTGGGTTTGGGTAATTCCCTTGATGTGGGGACAACTTACAGAGAGACATGTATTATACTACCTCCGTCCCAAAATAAATGACGTTTTAGCAACTAAAATTTGTCCCAAAATAATTGTCGTTTTCGTATTCCAAAGCATATTTACATGCAATATACCAAATATGCCCCTATTTACTCATCTCAAATTAAATGTGTTAAAGAGATAAAAGTTCCTCATTAATTAAACTTAAATAGGGGTAGATTGGAGTTTTTATCATATTTCTTAATATATATGCAGAAGGCTAAAACGTCATTTATTTTGGGACGGAGGTAGTAATACCTAATATCCAACTTATTCAAGAAAACATGTGCCCATTAAATATTTAAAGTTGTCATAATGTGCTTTAATTAAAGTAAAGTACTACTAGTATAACGTAAGTTGAACTTACAAAAGAAGTATTAAAAAGAATTTAATTTGTGAATGGATTAAATTGAAAATAAAGAGTTATTATCACAATTAAGATCATGGTTATTCTTCAATCATTAGTTGTCTAGTCACATTCAGTATTCTCTTTATGAATAGCAACATGATTTTCTGAAAAAACCATACCAAATTCACTCAAGTTTGAGTTGAGTTCACTTTTTTCTAGTCTTTTTTTATCAACTATGTCTGTTGTAGAATTTGGTGGTGTGACTTAGGATAAAATGAAATAGATTAGAATTGTGCAAGTTGATGTAAATAGAAAGACATCATTTTTCTTATTGGTGGAATAACTAGACTATAATGTTAGAGAAAATTACCCACTTTAACACATTTTGTTAAATTTTTGTCCAAAATACCATAAAATTATAAGAGTTGACCAAAATACCACCATCCTTATATTTTGTGACCAAAATACCACAAATTATCCTTTAGTGTTATGACAACAATGACATGATGTGACTAAAGGATGTACTTTCAAAGTACTATTTGTACTCTAAAATAAATTCTTTTTTTTATTTTTGTCGTGTGTAATAAAGTGGATTCTCTTTTTTTAGTTATTATTTACTTTTAATTCAAATACACTTCCCATTTTGGTGGAAACACATTTCACAATGGAAGTCCAATGGAATTTAACGCAAGTTGGAGTCGAGATAGGGAGTCGATAAAGCACAGTTATGGAGGAAAAATCATATCTCGAGCTCTAGAAGTCAAAATTCAATTTTTATTGTCTTGTTAGAAAGCTAAGAGGGAGTTCTACAACTTTCATGTTGGAAGTTTTCATCAATTATGTCTTCAAGAGAGCAGAATAGTACAAGAAGTTGAAAGTCGTGCAAGAATGTCCTAATTTTCGTCTTGACAGAGCTTGAGTAAATTGGGTATAACTTGATGTACAAAACAGATATTGGGCTGAAATTAGTGGTATCAGATAGCTAACTTGAAGGGCTACAACTTTCATGAAGAAGTCGAAGCCCAATTATGAGCGTAAGAAGGCCAAATCGAGGTTGAAAGTTGGGAGTCTAGGCACTCCACGAAAATGTTCACGAAAATGTTTAGGTACTACACGAAAATGCATTTTCGTGACATTTCGTGGGAGGCATTTTTCGTGACATTTTTGTGGTATTTTCGTGACATTTTTGTGTGCTTTTTGTGGCATTTTCGTGACATTTTCGTGGAACAAATTTAACGCCAAGTTGGAGTCGAGATAGGGAGTCGATAAAGCGTAGTTATGGAGGAAAAATCATATCTCGAGCTCTAAAAGTCAAAATTTAATGTTTCTTATCCTGTTAGAAAGATAAGAGGGAGTTCTACAACTTTCATGTTGGAAGTTTTCATCAATTCTGCCTTCAAGAGAGCAGAATAGTACAAGAAGTTGAAAGTCGTGCAAGAATGTCCTGATTTTCGTCTTGATAGGTCTTGAGTAAATTGGGTATAACTTGGTTTACAAAACTGATATTGGGCTGAAATTAGTGGCATCAGATAGCTAACTTGAAGGGCTACAACTTTCCCGAAGAAGTCGAAGCCCAATTATGAGCGTAAGAGGGCCAAATCGAGGCTGAAAGCTGGGAGTCTAGGCACTCCACGAAAATGTTCACGAAAATGTTTAGGCACTACACGAAAATGCATTTTCGTGACATTTCGTGGGAGGCATTTTCGTGACATTTTCATGACATTTTTCGTGACATTTTCGTGGCATGCAATTAAGTTTTTTTTTTTTTTTGATTAACTTTTTCACTTTTTGATTGACTTTGACAGGAACCCCACCTTTTTGAATAGTCAAATGTGATATTTTGGGCACAAATTATAACAAATGTGTTATTTTGGTCAAACACTAAAATAGTGTGGTATTTTGGGCCCAAATTTAAACAAATGTATTATTTTGGATCTGGGTCCCTTAATGTTACATGCCATGCAAAAGTTTAGTTTTTTTTTTTCCTTAATAAAATATAAATTGTTATCTCTTCTATTGTTTACTTTAACATATAATATTTGAATAAAAATATTAATTATTCTTATCCACCGTTTACTATGTAATATATGAAGATTAGGATATGAATGATACTACCGAATTGTCTCTGTTAATATTACAAACATAAATGTTTAATGCTTATTAGGGATAAAAATGTAATTTCTTAATGTTCCCAGATTTTTACAAACTACCTTAGGAGAGGGTCCAGATAATTATCAATGTATTATCCGAAAATTTTACGTTTTATTCATTTAGAAGAATAAATTGATAGTTATCATCTATAATACAAACATTAGATAAAGAGAGATAAAATATTATTATCCTAAGTTATATACGGAAAATGCCCGAATTTAGTTAGGCCAAATTAGATGGTAAAAAAAAAGGGGGGGAGGGAGGATTTAGCAATAGAGTGAAGAATTGAGCTTTATATAAAAAGCAAAAGTATAAATGGGCTTACATAGTTACATCTGGAGATTTTAGGAGGGTTTTCTAATAGGAGCAAGCAAAGGCAGAGAGCGATCGGTCTCTTTTGGTGTAGAAGATTGATGAGAATGTGGAACACCAATGGAAATGCAATGATGAAAATGGCGATGATGATGAGGTCTTTCACCTCAAGTTCGAGGAGTCGCGCCCCCAATTTGAGGAAAATTAACCCTAGGGTTCCATTTCAGGAAGCCGCCTCCATCGCCGAAGGTCTCTATGGCGTCATCAAGAGCCACGGCCCTCTCACCATCGGCAACGCTTGGAATCACGCTAAGGTTTGTTTCAACTATCTATGTTTGATCGATTCCTGATTAATTTTGGGGGTTTTCGCATAAATTTGTTATTTGTCTGGAGTCAATAAGATTAGTAGCTCCGGAATGTGAAGTAAACGTGTGATGAGTGAGTTATGGGGATAAATGAGTTGAATTGAACTTGATGTTGGATGGTGGTCAAAATCTAGCTTCTATTTGACACTCGCTCAAATTCAATATTTTATGGTTAAAAATGATCCTGAATTAGTTCTGAAGATTAATAGTGCTGAAGTACATGTACTTCTTGGCCCTTTAATTAGATCAGTATATTAATCATTCTGCATTTGCTCTCACGAAGAAAACGGAAAAGGTCAAATTTGGTAGAAAGAGTTTGTATGTTAGGAGTGCGTTCTTGAGAAAGCTTGATCAGAAAAGCTTATGTTCCTAGTATCTCTTCAATAGTTAAACCAATATGCCTTGATTTACGAATTTTTGAATATCTAAAATTATTAGTGTAGCTTGGGCTCTTCAGTGAAAGCTTATCCAGGCTAGGACAAAATCTTATGTTTCTATGCCTGTTCTTATATCTTGTTGATTTACCATTTAGATTCAAAAGCTTAAATGAGTACAAAATTTACATTCTACCCATTTGTTTGGAGGGTGTTGGACCTTAGTTTATAGTATTCTTCTAAATTAGTAATTCAAATTCTAAATGTCTAACCCATCAGTTCACCAGTTAAACTGAATTTTTGCAATGTAATTATGGTAAATTATAACATAGGCTCTTTTTCATAATGAGGCTTATCTTTTACATGCTTAGCAGCTTGGGATAACGTTGGGGTCTTTTGAGAAAACTCCTACCATGTCAATATGTCATAGCACAATCTCTCTGTCTTTGACAGTTCATTTGGTTTGTCCTATATGTTTTGGTTGGTAGGGTCTTAAACTAAGATCGGGTCAACTTTTATCTGCTGTCAACTCAAAGTTGGATGTCTTCAAGATCTTGTCTTTGGGGAACTGTTTTGAATTCTGATATTGATATTTAAACAACTTAGGTTAATTTAGCAGTTCCCCTGCCGTATTCTTGCTCTATGCATGTAATTGTGCATCCTCCTGTTATCTATTGTTTGGCATCACATATTTTACTAAACTATCGCTCTCTATGCTTATCTTTTGGTCTATTGCCACTTTTGCACAACTTAAATTTATTAAACAAGTAAATGCTTATACCAAAATGAGTAGATTGCTCGCGCTGTTAATGCTATTGTCTTATAATGAAACAACCCTCTAATTGGTTCAGTTTTATGCCATTCATGTGATACTAATGCCTTGTATATAATTCAGCACAATCAAATACACACGGTTTATACTCATAAGCTACACAGCTACTGTATGTCAGTTGTCTATCTACACCTTTAACCACTTGATCTTGTGATCAATTATTTTTTGTGAGAGAGAGAGTTGCATATGGTTGATAAAACTTTGAATGGATGCAGGATGCTGGTATAAATGGATTACTTAGCAAAACACACATGAAAATCATGCTCAAGTGGATGAGGGGTAGAAGTATGCTGAAACAAATCTGTAACCAAGTCGGCTCTAACAAGAAATTTCTGGTCACAACACTTCCTGAAGAACCTCAGGCACACCAGCCGGACAGCTCCATGGAATTGAAACCACAGACTGAAAGACCTCTGAGATCGAATAAGAAACGAGCACGATAACGTGAGTGTGTGTGTTCATGTGCCCTTTCTGTTTTTTGGCAGTGTAGTTCAGCACAAAAAATTATAGAGGTCAAGATAAGTGCATGTGCTCTTAATTCCCTTTCAAAGTAATTGCCTAGACAGTTCTGCTCTAGACCGAACTCATTTGCCTATTATTACAATGTTTTTTTTTTTTTTTGAAACATAGATTTTCAATTTCTTTGCCTTTTTTTTTTATGAGAGGAGAAACGTGGAATTTAAATAAAATGGAAAATCACAGTATGATACTATTATTTACTCAATCCACATGACATAATTGAGATATATATTTGTCTAATCATTCTTGCGAACCTCAAATGCTTAATGTATCACATATCTTTTAACCAACAAACTAAATAAGTTTGTATTTCCAGAATGAGCATGAGTTTTCACAAAGCTTCTGTTTGGAAGATTCTAAAATTTGAGGATGTATTTGAAATATATAGTAGCAGATTTGTAATGACTGCTTGTCTCTATTGATACAGATTTGCAAGTGTTTTTTTGGTATTTTTTAAACTCAATTTTCAAGGACTTGAGTTATCTTTATGCATTTCAATTTCAGTGTCAATACTTCCATTTCAATTATCTCAATACAAACGCAATCCAAGGACATTTGATCAAAAAGATGACTTTTTAAAATGAATGGATAAAACACTATTTACCATCATCAAATCACTTTAGGGATATGATCACTTGCAGTCAATAGTCTATTCCTAACATACATTATACACCCAACCAGAAAGTTCAAGGGCAAAATAAAATCTTTCCAACGTATGAAGTATAATTATATTATTGTAATATTTTATTATAATATATTGCGCTGAGAAACATGGATTGGGATGAAAGTTAATTTAGAGTTTTACTGAACCTTGTAAAATTAGATATTTATAGATATAAGTAATTATAATGACACAAAAACTCACGTCTAACATGCGACGGATTTATAGAACACATACTTGTAATTGAGAAACACATATTTATACCTATAAAAGACATATTTTAATCTTATCGCACGTGAGACGGACTCATAAGAGACCAACTCTTATAATAAACTATAATGATATTGGATGGGAAGATTTAATTTCACAGTTCCTGAGAGCATGAGCATTGTCTAAGAGCATGTGCATTGGTTAATTGGTAAGCATTTTTTATTAAAATATGAGTAGTGTTAATTAATGTGGGCAAGTTTCTAAGGGTGTGTTTTTGTGTAGATTTTGGTGTGTTAACATGTATTAATGTCATTCTTGTTTCCTTTAAATCATTAATTAAAGATTGGGATGATGATGTAATCAATTTTGGATAAGGAAAGAACCAATGGGATGATATTTGTAGTGAATGTATTTGTATTAAATTGATGTAGATTTATGTAAATTGATATAGATGTATGTTTTTTAAAAATATATGTTTTAATTAATGTGTTGACATGTGGATCTCACCTTAAAATTGTGTGCTAAGACTACCCACATCCAATCAGAATCTTCTATTCCAAACCGTGTTTCATCTGATGTTCCAATATAATCCCCACACGACACGTGTAAAAGATGACATCACCAATGTACACTTGTCATCTAATTAAAACAATGAAACATAAGATGGAACACGGTCTTGGAATAGAGGATCCAATTCCACCCACATCGCTTGCAGGTAGTCAACCTAAGCTAGAAAAAGGGCAAAATATAGAAAAATAGAAAAATAGAAATTAATTTAAAGGTTGCAACCTGAGTCAATTTGGGTTGATTTCCCAACCCTTACTTAATTTGGGGTTATCCAATTCAATAATGACACTTGTCATTTTGTAATTGGTTGGACTTGATTTTATATGAATAAAATGTATATTGTAAATATTGTGGATAATATGTATTTAAAATATAGAAATATATATATATATATATATATATCAAAATTCATATTTTTTAATTCTCTATAAATAGACACCAATATTGACATATTTTGGAACACATCTTAAATTCTCTATTTTATCTTCTATTTTTTATCATTCATCTCTCAATTTCTATCATGGATCCACATCATCATAATTATATTCCAAACTCCCAAGATTATCCGAATTCCCAAAATTATACAAGCTTTCAATCAATTCTTAACCCGCAATCTTTTCCTCTCTCAGAAGATTATTCAAGCTATTATCAAAACTCTTAATTTTCTTCGAATCTAAATCAAGATTCTACCTTTGGGCATGTCCAACCATCACAAAATATCTCCCGAAATTTATTCCAAAATGTTCAACAACGAAACACAAACCAAAAGGGGGTAAAAAGTGTAGGTTGGACGGTGAAAGAAGATGTAGCTTTAATGTCTTCTTGGTGTTTTGTTAGTGAAGATAGCACACGTGACAAAAATCAAAAGTCTGTCTCTATGTGGGCACGAGTGCATCAAATGTACACAAATCATCGAGATGAAAATTCGGAGGAGATAAACGAAAGAAATGTGGATTCTCTAAAAGGTCGTTGGAAACGACTTAATGAGAGTGCAAATAAATGGATTGTTGCTTATACTGAAGCATATTCTCGGAGAAGAAGTGGAATGAGCCAGATGGATATTGAGGGAGAAGCTCATGTAATTTTCGGAAAAGAACCAGGGGGTGGTAACAAGTTTCAGGACTTGTTTGTATTCAATGAGGTTATGAGTAAAAATGAAAAATGGGCTTTAAAACTAGACCATGGTTCACATGTAGAAAATATAGAGGGTGATGAAGAAAGTGGTGGCAGCTCAAAAAGAGCAAGAACCAATGAAAGTGGGGATTATTCCACCCCATCCAATCTAGATACTCCAGACAGAGGTGGCTCAATTAATCCCCATCCCATAGGTCAAGATATGGCGAAAAGAAAGGGAAAATGTAAGAATTCACAATATGCAGGTTCTACTGAAATTGCTGCTGAAATTCGAGCAATGAGGCTCACTAGAGAAAATGAAGCTGAAATGATGAACCAACTGGGAAAAGAGAGACCCGAACTTGAGAAAAGAAAGGAGCAAAGGAAGATTATGAAGATAAATTCTGGTATTTTGAGGACATTGTTGGCTAAAGACAACTTGTCTCCAGAAGAGGAAGAGATGAAACGCCATCTAATGGAATTTGTGTCTAAACAGTCAATGTAATTTGTTTTCTTGTTATTTTATAATTTATGTCATTTAATTTATGTAATTTAAATTCATGTAATTGGTGTTTATGTAATTTTAATTAATGTAATTTTTATTTATGTCATTTTAATTTTGTGTCATTTATTGATGGCATTTGTCTTGTCAATTTCATCACAATTTTCAACTTTAATCACATGCATCCATCACATCACTTATTGGCATGCATCACATGCATATGTCTTACCACTTGTCTATATATAGGAATTTTCAGCTTTAATCAACATTTGTCTTGTCAACTTCAACCCATTTTTCAGCTTTAATCACATGCATCCATCACATCAAGTTAAAGCTAAGAATTCACATGCATTTGTCTTAACACTTGTCAATTTTAACTTTAATAACATGCATATGTCTTGTCACTTTTAACTTTAATATCTTGCATCACATGCATATATCTTACCATTTGTCTATATATACGAATCGGATACATATCAAACTAACACACTAAAATTATTATATCTTACTCGCTAACACAATCCACTTTACAAATGTCTCTCATTGAAAATTCATCTCGACACTCAAATTCAAGCTCTAATTCTGACAATAAATAGGAGGATATTGATGAATGGGAGGAACGAGTTGCTCAGCAGAATCGTCAATTTGATTGTATCATAGATGATATGATCATAAACAATCTCAATATGGTCATAGGAGATCACACTCCTAAAGCCAGAAAAAGGTATTGTGAAAGAGGACGGGAGATTGGTGAGCAGCGTTTGATGAACGACTATTTTGTTGACACACCAACATATACTCCTGAGGTCTTTCGACGAAGATTTCGCATGCAAAAATTAGTATTCATTCATATAGTGGAAGCTGTAACTGCCAATGATGTATATTTTCAACAAAGGCGTGATGCAACTGGTAGACAAGGGCTTTCACCGATTCAAAAATGCACTGGAGCAATGAGGGTGTTGGCATATGGGACATCTGCCGATGCTGTTGACAAATATTTACGAATGAGTGCAACTGTGACAAGACAAGCTCTCATAAAATTTGTAGAAGGGGTCATATCCTGCTTCGGTAACGAGTATCTCAGAAGACTCAATCAACATGATTTGGCAAGACTACTCTATGTTGGGGAACAACGTGGATTCCCAGGCATGATAGACAATATTGATGGTATGCATTGGGAATGGAAAAATTGTCTTACTCCATGGGCTGGACAATATGTAGGGAGAAGTGGAAAACCAACAATCATTTTGGAAGCTGTTGCATCTTATGACTTATGGATATGACATGCTTTCTTTAGAACACCAGGTTCGTGCAATGATATTAATGTACTCCATCGATCTCCAGTTTTTAGTGATATTTTGGAAGGTCGAGCACCAAAGGTTGGATACGTTGTGAATGGTCGGGAAAATGATAGAACATATTATCTCACTGATGGCATATATCCTTCATGGGCTGCATTTGTCAAGTCAATAACTTCTCCACAGCTCCAAAAGCACAAGTTGTTTGCTCAACACCAAGAGGTTGTGCGAAAAGATGTTGAACGAGCATTTGGGGTTTTACAAGCTCGTTTCGTGTTTCTTCGACAACCATGTCTTGTTTGGGATAAACTATTGATGGGAAAAATTATGATGGTGTGTATCATCACGCACAATATGATAGTAGATGATGAACAAAACACTTACCAAAATTATTTTGATCCCACTGAATTTTTAGTTGATGATCCTACAAATGCAGATCAACGTTTTCAATACTCTACTGAACACATCACGAACTTGTCCACTTATATGATTAATAGGGAAAATCTTCACAACAGAGAAGCTCACAACGCTCTAAAAAACGACTTGATTGAGCATATATGACAAAAATTTGAAACTAGCTAGAAATCAATGTAATTTGCATGTTCTTTATTTGATTTTTTTTTATTTCATGCATCTACTTGTATTTTGATATATTTCTTTTCAATTTCGTATTTCAACTCATGTAATTGTAATTTCATTATTGTATCTTATTCTAAATGTGTTTTAAATTATTTTCCTTAATATATTTATAAATTTAGAATATTAAATTATTTATTGTATTTTTTGTACATTTTAAATATAATGAATATTAATTAAAAAATTTATGTAATTAATAAAAAAAATAATGATTATTATTTTAGGTTAGGTTGGGTTGAGAGAGGTTGTGAGTGTGGGTAGTCTAATGTTGATGGGTGGGGCCCACATGCCACCACATCAATTTAATAACATCCCCTTTTAAAAACACATCCTCAAATTCATTAACAAAAAATTTCAATCATTACATGCGAGTCTCATCATCAACTAACCAATTTTTTAATTTATACTAAATAGTATGGTTGGAGAAAAACATCGAAGTATCGAGGTTAACGTATCAAAAAATGCCTAAAATATCAAAAAGAGTTGACATACTTAAAATGAACACAAAAATGAAAATGTAACAATATTTAAAATTAGAATTTACTTGTTAAATTTTGTATATAAAAAAATCAAAATCAATTTAGAATTCCCACATTTAGAATAATATTTTTGGAAGAAAGTATAATACTTGAAATTAAATAATTAAATTAGAAATAAAATCAAAACAATGCAAATTAAGTCAAAAGGAAAAAATAGCATATGCATGGTTGTTGAAATAAACAATAAAGATAAAAAAAATGAGAATATTAAAAATCTATCTATATATATATATATATATATATATATATAAAAGCAGGATATCCAGCCAAAAATAACTACAATAAATTATCTACCTATTAAAATAATTACTATTTTAAGAAACCTATTTATTACTTTCATATTGTATTTATTTTAAGAAACCTATTTATTGTATTTTAAGAAACTCAATACAAATAAAAATAAATAAACCTATTTATTGTATTTTAAGAAATTCAATACAAATAAATAAATATTTAATTTAAGAAATCAGTTATGATACTCAATTTAGTATTTATTGTATAGAAATTTCAAATAAAAAAATAAATAGATAAATAAGATAAAATAAGGGATTATATATTTATTATCTCTCATCTTATTTTTAAGTACTTATTTTAAAGGGTAAATTACAAAAAACAACTCCACCTATCGACTTTTTTCAAATTGCAACCTAATTTTTTTTTTCAGATTGCCACCCAGACTTTCTGTGGTTTTGTTGATTGCAAATTTTCCGGCGAAATGGAGATTAATTTGTTCACTTTGCAATCTAAACTTTGTTTTTTTTTTTTTAATCTAATTGCAATCTGAACTTTGTGTTTTTATCAGATTGCAACCAAGAATGAAAATTTCGATTCTGGTGAAAATATATGTAACTTAGATTCACATAAATATCGTGAAAATATCGATATCGATTGAAATATGGGTACATATATTTATTGTTATTTTTCCAATATTTACCAATATATTCCGATATTTTCTCGATATTTATTGATATTCCATCGATTTTTTTACCGATGTTACATATATTTCACCAATTTTGACCAATATTTCCTTGATATTTATTATATGAATATCGATCACACTTATATAACATAAATGTCACACTCATATATATAACATAAAGGTATCAGTGTGAAGTAAAAAAAAATCATGATTTGCGATTGGACAAAAAAATTAATGTTTGGGTTGCAAAGTGAAAAAAATTAATTCATTTACCGGAAAAATGACCGAAAATTTTGCAATCGACAAAATCACAGAAAGGGTGGCAATCTTAAAAAAAAAAAAACAGATTAGGTTACAATTTTAAAAAAAGTCGATAGTTGGGGTTGTTTTTTGTAATTTACCCTATTTTAAATCAATTTTAAATATATAATTTATAAAATCAATCATTATTTAATGATCTTAAATTTAATATTCATATAAAATTTATCAAACTGAAATATGGAAATGTATGTGTGTGGGCTTCAATGATTTTTCATTTTTAAACGTTTTTATAATATATAGAATTAATTTATTGTAAATTGATATTAAAATGTATAAATAAAAATATATTGTAGGTGTACCTAATAGCTTACACATATAAAATATATCAAATAGAAAAAATTAAATTAAAATTATTATTGCAAGTTAACCAACTTATTCATTTGAAATTTACAAATATTTTATTTTATCTTTCTTATTTTATATTTATTTGTTGTCAAATTTTATTTATATTTATATTTTGATTAATTGAGGTGGCATAAGGAATTGGACAGAGGTAATTTTTCTGGTTCTTCACAAATTAAAATTTCATCATTCTTAGTCTCTGATATATCGACTTATCAATCTTATAATTATTATTCATAATTTTTTTATTCAAAATGTGTAGATTAAGTCCAATTTTGAATTTTTACATTTAAATAGATAACAAGAGAGATTTTCATGTATTTGATTACTTGATATAATTTTTTATTTGATTTAAAATAAATGAGTTATATGTGGCGTTGAACCAAAAAACATTATTAAAATACCTGTGTATTTATAGTTATAAATGCCAATAAAATATAAATTTATTTATCTCAATACTTAAATCATAACGTTTCTAATACATATAACTTATTTTTAGATATTAAATTTATTTTTTAAAATTTCACTACCTATGTAATGTTCTGACACAATTTTTTTTATTTGTTTGTTTAATCCATAGATTAATATATTACTTTATATATTTCAAATTTCTAATATTTTCAAATATAATTATTTATAATGGCATAAATTTAAAGTTAAAATACCTAGCTTTATACTAATACAAATTAAAAAAGTATCAATATATTTTTGTTAAAATAATAATCATTACATTTTAAATGTTATTATATTTTTTTAATAATTATATATATAACACACTGTGCAACGTACAGGTACACTACTAGTAATAATAATAGAATAATAGCATTAAATTACTACTTTCTAAAAATAATGTTAAATTAAAACAATAATGTAATAATAGAATAATAGCTCTGCGAGGCTAGTATTATTGGAGTGAGTCTTGTGTGAGACCGTCTCATGGATCACATTCCGTGAGACGAGTCAACCCGACCCGGTCAACGGTTAAAGTCAACAGTCAATGGTCAACGACCAGTCAACGCTGTTGACCAAAAAGTATTACATGTTATGCATAAAAGTATTACATGTCATGCATAAAAGTATTACATGTCATATATAAAAGTATTACATTCATAATGTAATACTGTTATTCTACTCACATAATATTTTTATGTGTATCATGTGATACTTTAAATTAGTATTACGTACTGCATATAAAAGTATTACATGATATATATAAAAATATTACTTGTTTATTTCAATAGTATTACATGTTGCACACAAAAATATTACATTATGAGAGTATTACTTGTTGATAGACACGCCCAAACGGTTCGGAAACCGGCGAACCGGGACGGTTCGAACCGGCGGTCAACGATTTTCCGAATCGTTGATCGGTTCCGGTTCCGAACCGTAACCGGAAACCGGATGTAAACGGTTAGGTTCCGGTTCGTGAAATTTTGAACCGCCGTTTTTTTTTTTTTGCTATCTGCCACGTGGACGGCTCTGGTTGAATCTGGTAGATCGACGGCTCGGAAGAGGTAGCCGTTGGAATCTGCCAGAGCTAAAGGATATTTGTTTGATTTATTTGGAGAATACAAAACAATACATAGTGGTGAATCTAGTGAAAATATAAGTGCTAGTGAAAATGTAGGATCTAGTGGTTCTTCTTCTTCTTCTTCATCTCACTTTGGACCGGCCCTTAGTCAATTCTATAACTTTTACGACATTAGAACACAAAAAAGAGCTAGAAGTAACCCTTCACAAGAATTAGATAATTATTTAAGTGCCACTTTTGAATCAATTGCTTTTGACGACCCAATAGATTTATTGAAGTGGTGGTCACGAAGGGCCACCATGTATCCTATTTTAACCATTATTGCTAAGGAACTTTTTTGCAAGTCCCGCCTCGACGGTTTCGGTTGAACATGCATTTAGTATTGCGGGCCACGCATTGGCTCCAAGACGTGCAAACTTGGCAATTGAGAATGTGCAAAACCTTATGCTCCTTGAAGATTGGTGCAAAGCCAAAAGACGTTCACAACATTTGTTCAACGAAACAACATTCGAAGATGGTGGTCCCGATTTGTTTGGCTACGACTCGAACACATCATCCTCCGGCGGCGGCACACCAACCAACTTCGAAGATTATAACTTTTGGACCGGCGGGTAAGTTGAGGTAAGAGAACTACGTGAGCTTTGATTCCTTAATTTTATAAATTAAGGATACGTAGGCAATTTCATTATAAATTTGGAAATGAATTTCAATTCCAAAATTATAATGAAACTCAAGCTCTTTCAATTTTTTTTCCCCCTTCCCAATCTTTTATTTACAAATTTATAGATAGAATTGAAAACTTGTAAACTTGTAATAGATAGAATTTTTTTATGTAAATTTGTAATAGATAGAATCTTATAAATCAAATACATTTTTTTATGTAAATTCAAGTTGTAATTTTCCAATTTTTTATCAAAAGTTTGTTCAATTAATCATTATTTGTTAGATTTCATATTTTGTATTCTAAAAAATCAATTTAGTCGAAAACAAGTATTAAAAATCAAAATTGGTGATAAAAAA
Source organism: Scutellaria baicalensis (assembly GCA_005771605.1). Taxonomy (NCBI): domain Eukaryota; kingdom Viridiplantae; phylum Streptophyta; class Magnoliopsida; order Lamiales; family Lamiaceae; genus Scutellaria; species Scutellaria baicalensis. Next base: position 39,244,181 of record CM016721.1, read on the forward strand.
AAAAAAAAAACTGGCCGAACCGGCGGTTCCGGTTAAACCGGCGGTTTCGGAACCGGAACCGGTTTTCCCTCCCCCCGGTTCGGTTCCGGTTCGGTTATTTTTGAAACCGGAACCGGAACCGCCGAACCGGATGAACATGTTTACTTGTTGATTTCAATAGTATTACATGTTGTACATAAAAATATTACATTTGTATATTAGACAATATTTTTCTATATATCATCTAATACTTCACAGTATTACATGATACACATAAAAATATTACTTGTTGATTTCAATAGTATTACATGTTACACATAAAAGTATCACATGATGTATATAAAAATATTACTTATTGATTTCAATAGTATTACATGTTACAAATATAACTATTATATGTTGCACATAAAAGTATTGCATGACGTTATATTCTTATAATGTAATAATATTTTTGTGTGTATTAGATAATATACTTTTATATATCATTTAATACTTTATAATGTAATACTTTCATGTATATTAGGTGATACTTTTCTATAGATCGGATAATACTTTTGTATTATATACATATAATGTATAATATATTACAAAAGTATTAGATGATATATAGAAAAATATTACCTACTACACATAAAAGTATTACATATTTTCATACACTCTAACCAAATCCAAAATCATACTATTTTACAAAAGTATTACATAGTATATTGAAAACTAATACCTAAAACACATAAAAGTATAGCCTACTTGCCATTTTCGTCCGTCCCACTTAAATCTGCCAGCCCCAAAATGGCAAAGAAAAAGTTGCCACTTTTGCACTTTTGCACTCAAAAAGTTGGTTTAAATTACAAAATTGCCACTCAAAAATATTAAAATAACACATCCAATCAAAGTCAACAGTTTTTTCTTAATATGTGTGCCGGTCAAAGTAGGCTAATTTTGGTGGGACGGAGGGAGTACTATTTTACAAAAGTATTACATAGTATATTGAAAAGTAATACCTAAAACACATAAAAGTATTACATAATTACTCAAAACTTTGTCACACATGATACATATAAAAGTATTACCTTATAAAAGTAAAAGTAATACATTCATAATGTAATATTTTCATGTATGTTGTGTATTACTTTTACATATAATATGTAATATTTTTGGTCAACGGCGTTGACCAACTGTTGACCGGTGTTAACTTTTGACCGTTGACTGTTGACTTTGACCGGATTGAGTTGACCCATCTCACGAAATGAGATCCATAAAACGGTCTCATATAAGAATTTGTCGTATTATTGACTGCTTAGATAAAAAAATAGTAATAAATAATTAACAGAAGTGATAGTCCATCCTTATCTTATTAGAGATGTCAATATAATAGGTTGATAATTGGTGCAGAGTGGCCCACTTTATGTTTTTCCTTTTCTTAGATTCATGGTATCTTTTATTTTTAATTATGACAAAAACTTTTATGCATCAGGTGCATGGATCCTAGATTCATGCACCCGATCCGATCCGCGCGTGTACGCGCTTCCACGCGCGTCTGATGCGCTCCCACGCGCCTGGGCGGATACGCACCTTTAGGTTACGTTAAGGATACCTTTCAGTTATGTTAAGGATACCTTTAAGTTATGGTAAGGATACCTTTCAGGGATACCTTTCAGTTATGTTAAGGATACCTTTAAGTTATGGTAAGGATACCTTTCAGTTATGTTAAGAATACCTTTGAAATCCTAATTTCAGGTTACATGCCACGTTATGTTAAGAATACCTTTTAGTTGTGTTAAACACACCTTTAGGTTATGTTAAGGATACCTTTAGTTATGTTAAGAATACCTTTTGGTTATATTAATCATACCTTTAGGTTATGTTAAGAATACCTTTAGGTGATGTTAAGGATACCTTTGAAATCGTGATTCCAGGTTACATACCATGTTATGTTAAGAATACCTTTTAGTTATGTTAAGCATACCTTTAGGTTATGTTAAGGATACCTTTAATTATTTTAAGAATACCTTTTGATTATATTAAGCATACTTTTAGGTTATGTTAAGAATACCTTTCGGTGATGTTAAGGATACCTTTGAAATCGTGATTCTAGGTTCCTTTGAAATCCTGATTTGATACCCTTAGAATTCATTCCAGATCACATACATTTACATTATATTAAGGATACCTTTAGGTTATGTTAAGAATACTTTTATGTTATGTTAGAGATACCTTTGTATGCAAAATGTGTAACACAATATCTCTAACATAACATAAAAGTATCCTTAACATAACATAAAGGTATGCCTGACGTAAATTAAATGTATGAAATTTGGGCATAAAGGTATCCTTAACATAACCTAAAGGTATCTCTATACATTACCTAAAGGTATTCTTAACATAACCTAAAGGTATGTCTAACTTAACGTAAATGTAATCTGGGCATAATGGTATCCTTAACGTAACCTAAAGGTATTCTTACACATAACTAAAAGTCATGACTAAAATTGAAAAACAAGCTAGCGCGAAAAAAAAAAAAAAAAAAGCGGGTCGGATTACCCGGATCCGACCCGGGTGCATGGATCTAAGATCCATGCACCTGATGCACAAGAGACTTACTCTTTAATTATTTATACCATTTCTGTTATTTTGATTATCTTTTATTATGAATATTTTTTTAAAAAAATATTGTGGAAGAGATTGTTGCGAATTATAAACAATGATGATCATAGTGTTCTCTAAAATTGCTTCTGCCAGATTGATTATTTATGTTTGATGACTTTAGTTACAAATTTAAGAAATAAAAAAAGATGGATAAAATGAAATAATAATAATTGAAGACCACATCTAGAAGAGAATCCAACACACTTTATTTTTATAACGTTATCCTTAATAGTTGCAAGAAATTAATAATAATTTTCCAGGTGTTTACTTTTAATTAGTGGAGATGGGATTAGGTAATTTGTGTTGGATCTCTACCCTCTTCCATTAGTATTATTAATTTCTTATTTCCTTTCAACCCTTTTCTTTTTGTATTTTATCTAGATGTATTTGTCCTATTTGTTCGGTCATCCATGATGTTGACCCATAGTCGACATGTTGTCTCCATTCTTCTTAAATTCTATCTAATATCAATATTTAGATATGGATCAATCTATATATAAGTAGAATATTCTGTCAAAAATAACTACAATAAATATCTTATTTATTAAATATTTTTATTTTAGAAAATTATTAATAACTTTTATTTTACATTTATAATAAAAATATTAATATTTAAGATATTTAATTTTATATTTATTGTATAGAAACTCAATATATATATATAATCTTTCTATATATTTATATACTATAATAATAGAGGAAAAGTCGAAGATATTTACAGAAATATCATTTTCCCAACAAAAAGTGTCACATCAACAATTTTTTATTTTGAATTTTTATTATTTAATTCATCCAATTTATAAAATAAATTTTGTATCAATTTATTCTTATTTTATTAATATTAATTAAGTTATTTTTTTATTGAATAATTTCTTAAATATCAACAATAGATATTGTCCAAACTATAATTTCAATAATAAATATTAATTTGTTTAGGGATAATTGATATCATATTTAATATAAATATAATTAATAGATAAGTGTAACACTATTAAAGATGCATGTATGTACATATATGTATATATATAATATGTATTTTGTGCGAAATTATATATCATCCTAAGTATTTTTTAAATTAATATTTGTAAGTGTCTCATCAACAAATTTTTTTATTTTGCATTTTTTACTATTTAATCCATTTGATTTAATAATATAAATATTGTATTAGTTTATTCTCATTTTGTTGATCTTAACTAAATTAAATTTTTATTGAATAATTTCTTAAATACCAATAATAGATATCCAAAAAATAAATTCAATAATAAATATTAATTTTCATAGGGATAATTTATATCATATTTAATATAGATTAATAAATAAATATTACACTGTTAAAGATGTGTGTATATACACATATGTATATATAATATGTATGTAGTCTAAATTATATGTCATCCTAAATATTTAAATATATATATATCTCATAATTATATAAAATTTTCGTCTTTTATTTTACACTTAGAACTTCGTATATTTTTATATGAGAGTGCACGTTTTGAATTTAGATGGCTCAACTGATTATTTAAATTATATGTTTAGTTTCTAATTGTATTGTCATCATCATGATCACTACTACTACATTTCAATTTTGTGTTGAACTTAAATTGTAATGATCAATGTCGTGTTTTATCAATTAATTTATGTGATACTTACAACGAAATAATTATCTGTCATCTTCGATGTTAAGCGATATTAATTTTTTTCTAATTCATTTTATTTTAAAATAAAAGGTTGAAAATACATTATTGACAGTGCTTGCATCAAATTTTTTTACTGTGTATTGTTTCTATATATACATACTCACACACATGCATTTAATTTAAGTAATTGAATTTGATTTTTAATTCATAACTTTTTTAAGTTTTTTTAGTATATTTAATTTAAGTGATTTCCAAAATTAGTTTGTAGTACAGATAATTAAAAAAAAGTTCAACTAGAAATGTTGTGTATAAAGAAATCTTTAGAAAAACTTACAAACTTTGTAGGTAAAATTTCCAATTTTGATTTGAAGATCATGATTGATACTTTTGTTTTTAATATTAATCATAGATGAGTGAATTGGATTATGTATAATATCGATATATTGTTGTGAATTGAATTATATTAAGTAAATTTAGATTCTCTTAGTTATTTGAATATTATAATGTTTTCTATATACTAAAATTACTTATACTATATTATCAAGTAATTAATATTTACCAACATTATATCACAGACCGCGCATCGCGCGGGTGCGAGTACTAGTACTATTAAAAGAGATTAAAATACCATATAATACAAATTACTACTCACTTTTTCTATTTCCTTAAAATATTTGTTCATAAGCAACACTTGTGTGCCCGGGGGCACGGTGCCCTTAACTTAACCATCATATAATGTTACATATATACTCTACAGGTATCACATGCATATTCTACACTGAGAAACATAAGAGTATACATATAACACCTGAAAAAGCATGTGTATAACACATAAATCCGTGTCCCTATATGCCCCAGGAACACATAAGTTTTTGTCTTTGTTCATACCCAAAAATAAATTTTGTTCAATTTACTGTAACAAAAAAAATACAAATTTATTATTAAAATAATCAATTTTTCTATCATAGCCCTCATTAAAATTGTTTATTATTACTTTTTGTTATCCTAAAAAACATACATATTAACGCTTCAGATCACTTAACAAATATATATATATATATATTACCTATATAAAAGTATGAATATTTCTTATAAAATATGGATTGTCTAATATATCATAATTAAAGATTTTATTTAAGGTTATAATAGTAATTTGTGATTTTTATATTTCAATAATTTTACATTAGAATTCTAAACCAAAATCATATAAAATTCTATTATATGTAGGACTCTATTATATAAGGACTTTAATTTATTAGATTTTTTAAATTTAATTTAATTTAATATACATTGTATATCCTTCTAAAAAATTATTATTTAAGTCGATTAATAATAATATAATATTTTTAATTTAAAAAATTCATCCTCCACATGCAACGCATATATTGATACTCGTGTGTGTATAAGAAAAAATAATAGAGGAAATGTGCCAAACTAAACGAAAAAATTTAAGGAATTAACTTTTCTAACATTGAATATAATAAAAGTACTTCTTTACCACAAAATATAAGAAAGTTACATTTTCTACACTATTTTGACTCAGTCATGGAGAAATCATTGAGTAATGATGGCTTAATGATATATTCAATTTATTTATACTATTATTTAACAATTGTTTTATCCAACAAATCATATAAATTGATAAAAGTAATTAAATTGATAAATGAGGTTCGATTATTAGTGTATTAAACCAAATTTAAATGAATAATCGAACCACTATGATTAATTGTGTGTTAAATCGAACCACTAGTTAATTTATATAATTTACTATGTCACTAATTAATTAATTTAATTTATTAAAACCAGTAATTAAATAAGCGAATGAGTAATAGAAAATTTAATCGAACGACTAATGAACCAATCGAACCACTAATAGAAAATTTAATGAACTAATCGAACCAGTAATTAATTTATTTAATCGAACCACTAATTAATTGAACCACTAATTAATGACTAATTTATATAATTATATATAATTAGTAATTTATATAATTTATAATGGTTCGATTAATTAGTACGAGAACCACTATAATATGTTAATCGAACCACAATAATTTATACTTAATTTAATAGAATTACTGAATATAATTTAAGTGGTTCGAGTGGTTCAATTAATAGTGTAAAAAACCAAAATTTTCCAAAGTGATCGAACCACTATGTGAAATTCATAGTGGTTCGATCACTAGTGTAAAAAACCAATTTTTTCCAAAGTGATCGAACCACTATGTCAAATTCATAGTGGTTCGATCACTAGTTTAAAAAACCAATTTTTTCCAAAGTGGTAGTATAAAAAACCAATTTTTTCCAAAGTGATCGAACCACTATGAATTTTAAATTAAATCAAAGTGGTGATCGAACCACTCATCAAAACACAATTAAAGTGGTGATCGAACCACTCATTTAAAGTGGTGATTGAATTAAAAAATACACTTTAATTGTGCATGGCTCGAGCCACTATTATTAATCAAACAAAATAATATACAATTATTAAATGTATTACAAACTTAGTGGCTCGATCACTGTATTAAAGTTGTTTTGATGCAACCACTTTGGTTCATTTAATTAATGCAAAGTTTTAAATGCAAAGTTTTGATGAGTGGTTCGATCACCACTTTGATGAGTGGTTCGATCACCACTTTGATTTAATTTAAAATTCATAGTGGTTCGATCACTTTGGAAAAAATTGGTTTTTTACACTAGTGATCGAACCACTATGAATTTGACATAGTTGTTCGATCACTTTGGAAAAAATTGGTTTTTTATACTAGTGATCGAACCACTATGAATTTGACATAGTGGTTCGATCACTTTGGAAAAAATTGGTTTTTTACACTAGTGATCGAACCACTATGAATTTGACATAGTGGTTCGATCACTTTGGAAAAAATTGGTTTTTTACACTAGTGATCGAACCACTATGAATTTGACATAGTGGTTCGATCACTTTGGAAAAATTGGTTTTTTACACTAGTGATCGAACCACTATGAATTTGACATAGTGGTTCGATCACTTTGGAAAAATTTGGTTTTTTACACTATTAATTGAACCACTCGAACCACCTAAATTATATTCAGTAATTCTATTAAATTAAGTATAAATTATTATGGTTCGATTAACATATTATAGTGGTTCTCGTACTAATTAATCGAACCATTATAAATTATATAAATTACTAATTATATATAATTATATAATTTAGTCATTAATTAGTGGTTCGATTAATTAGTGGTTCGATTAAATAAATTAATTACTGGTTCGATTAGTTCATTAAATTTTCTATTAGTGGTTCGATTGGTTCATTAGTCGTTCGATTAAATTTTCTATTACTCGTTCGCTTATTTAATTACTGGTTTTAATAAATTAAATTAATTAATTAGTGACATAGTAAATTATATAAATTAACTAGTGGTTCGATTTAACACACTATTAATCATAGTGGTTCGATTATTTATTTAAATTTGGTTTAATACACTAATAATCGAACCTCATTTATCAATTTAATTACTTTTATCAATTTATATGATTTGTTGGATAAAACAATTGTTAAATAATAGTATAAATAAATTGAATATATTATCAAGCCATCATTACTCAATGATTTCTCCATGACCGAGTCAAAATAGTGTAGAAAAGGTAACTTTCTTATATTTTGTGGTAAAAAAGTACATTTGTTATATTCAATGTTAGAAAAGTCAATTCCTTAAAAAATTTGTGTAATTTCGGGTAGGCTCTCTATATATATATTTGGTTAATAATACATTTTTGTTAACAAATGCTCAATAGGTTGAAAAGCCACACTTCTCAATACACTGAAAAAGTCGTATACGTAAGTGTCTCTGGATCACTCACTCTGATGTTGATAATCTGCAAAGTTGATGATGATGATGATTTTCATTGAATCGAAAGAGTAAATCTTCTTGTTTTTTCTGCATTTGTTTAGTGGATCAAACTGAAATGGATGCTGCAAATCGAGAATGCTTGGGATGGGCTGCCAGAGATCCATCTGGAATTCTCTCACCCTACAAATTCACTCGCAGGTATTATCCACTCTAGATTAAATCTCTGTATACTAACTGTGATGTATGCATATATGTTAATTCTTGATGATTTTCTTTGAATTTATCTTACATTAGCTAGGTTCTCGTCTCTTGCTCTTTTCATGGCTGTAATTTTTCGTAATTTCGGTGTTTTTTTCGTAGGTGTGTTGGTAGTGATGATGTTTCTATAAGCATAGTGTACTGTGGAGTTTGTTTTGCTGATGTTGCTTGGACAAGGAACAAAATGGGCCATTCTAAGTATCCTTTGGTGCCTGGGTATGGTAGATTGATTTTTGGGTGGGGGCTATTTGCATCCTATACAATTCTAAACACACCACATTTTGATGTTTCATCGTGGTTGATCGAACAAGACCTTGGGTGTTCGTTCGATCAGTACTGAAACACCACTACTTGAATGTTCTAAAGGTGTTCGATCAGTGAACTGATACACCTCAATTTGAATGTCTTGAAGGTGTTAGTCTGCACTGATTGATCATCTTTTGAATAATATAGGGTGTGTTTAGCATTTTACTATGGGGCGTAAATAGCTGCACCCTTGATCTTTATGTAATTTTAGATTGCTATTTGATCACTGTTGTAGTTTAGGCTCTGCTGATTGACTGATTTGTATGTGGTTCCTTTGCTTGATAGACACGAGATTGTTGGGATTGTATCGCAAGTTGGATCCAATGTTGATCGTTTTAAAGTCGGTGACCATATTGGTGTTGGGACTTATGTTAATTCTTGCAGAGAGTGTGAGTATTGTGATAGTGAATTAGAAGTCCATTGCTCCAAGGGAGCAGTTTACACCTTTGATGGTACAGATTTTGATGGTACCATCACTAAGGGAGGATACTCTAGCTACATAGTAGTCCATCAAAGGTGTGTACATCATGCTCATTAAGTCTTTTTACAAATGTGATAAAAAAAGATTGTTGAATGACTCTAATCTAGTTTTATCTATGATCTAAAGGTACTGCTTTAAGATACCAGAAAACTACCCTCCACAATTTGCAGCACCATTGTTGTGTGCTGGAATTACGGTTTATACCCCCATGGTACGACATAACATGAATCAGCCTGGAAAATCACTAGGGGTAGTTGGGCTTGGTGGACTTGGGCACTTGGCCGTGAAATTTGGCAAGGCCTTTGGATTGAAAGTAACAGTTTTTAGCACCAGCATATCGAAGAGGGAAGAGGCGTTAAATCTTTTAGGGGCAGACAATTTCGTCATTTCTTCTGATGAAAATGAGATGAGGGTACTGAAAATTCTATCAAGCTATTGAATTTCTTGGATAAAACCTCAATATTTTGTCTTCCAATAGTTGAGTTAACTAAACTTGTCAATATCTTTGGATGCAGGCTCTGGGTAAGTCACTTGACTTCATCATAAATACAGCATCAGGGGATGTCTCGTTTGATTTATACTTGTCACTGTTGAAGACAGCGGGTGTGCTAGTTTTGGTAGGATTTCCGAGTGAGGTGAAGTTTCTTCCAGCAAGCCTTAACCTAGGTATGACTAATTGATCCAAATCTACATGTGAATAAGTTAGTTCATTCCATGTTATGTGCTCAATTTTGAATGAATGATTTTGGGCTATAGACGCGAAAACAATTGCTGGAAGTATAACAGGTGGAACAAAACAGACACAAGAAATGCTGGATTTTTGTGCTTCCCACAAGATTTACCCTGAAATTGAGATGATTCCGATTGAATATTGCAATGAGGCTCTAGAGAGGCTCATAAATAAGGATGTCAAGTATCGCTTCGTGATTGATATTGCTAACTCTCTCAAGTGAAACGAGTATAAATTTAGTTGGAAATATAGGGCTCGTTTGGTACGAAGGTTGGGTTTGGACTAGATTGTAATAATTTCGGGTTTTTTACTATTCATGGAGTATAATTTTGATGTTAGGTGTGGAGGTTTTGGATGAGTTTAGTTGTGTTATGTGTTTGGTATGTGTGTTTAAAAAGTGTAATGTTTATAAATTCGTATTTGGTATATGGGTTGAGTTTAATATATTATGGTAAATGACCAAAATACCCCTTCGTGAATTGTATTGCCCATGATCATCCTCTTCACCCCAGGAATAGTCTCAAGAACATGTTCAAGAGCTGTGCAATCACATTCCTTTGCCAATTCATGGGAGAAGCTCCTCAACCAAACAAAGGAGATCACCAACTGATTCGTCACCTTCTACTTCCATTGCCAAAACCCCCCAATTTTCTTCATACCTTTTCCAACACATTGCCAAGCTTTTCTTCATACCATTTCCAACACATTGCCAAAACCCCCAATTTTCACCCAACTTCATGAATGTTGTATTCCATTAGGTTAATCAAAATTATTATTCCAAATTTTTTATAAAGTTATTAATTCCTTAAAGTCATCATGATTCATAATTACCATTATTTTAACCAGAGGTTTATCCAGTTTCCTTGGTTTAATTTAATTTTTTTTTATGTCAATCAATAATAGAGTATTATTCTGTTGAGATTCCATGAATCACAGGTCTCTATAGAGATCATAAGGACCACACCAAGTCAACCAACACCACAAAGGCAATAACAAATCTCTTTTGCTGATCATGTCAAATAAAAACAATCACTTAATTTGAATTTCAAGATTCATCATATATTTAAACTGGTGAGGCTTCTACTAAAAAGGGCCTCAGTAATGAATATCTATTTCCCAAGAATTAGTTCCAATGGGAACATTAACTGTCAAAAAATGTTGTTCACTGCTCCAATCAAATTCCACCTTCTCCATATTAACATGGCACAACGTTGGCTTCAAACTGGAATACCCTCCAAAAGTACCTTCACCTCTTCCTTTGATCCTTGATGCGTTGAACGAAGAATCATCCATGGTGTCAACTGCACTGATGGCTCCTCCGGAGTTGTACATGTTTATCAAGCCGATAGGTGCAAACTGAGTATCTTGATTATATGCCTGTAAGATTCAAATAAATGTCCTTGTAAATGTATATTCCTTGTATTATTACAACTGAAAGAAGTTGCTAGTAAGGAGTTCTCTATAAGTACCTTGATTGGAGATACTGTGAATACATCACATTGTAAGGTTTTGAGATTGACACTTAGCTTTCCATGCCATGAAACTCGAGAGAGAACCTGAGATTTTTTTAGAAGCAGAACTAATTGTGAAGAACAACGTACAGATGAACTTAATAAAAAGTAGTGGTCAGAAGCTAGAAGTACAAATTTAGTAGTTCACCATCTAGGGATGCTTAGATGCTGGCTAATATGAGTAAAGAATTCTAGAGATATCCAATTTGCCCATTGCCCCAATAACAAAGAAATAAGCCCAAGCAGCATAAGCTCTGTTCAAGAAGTAATCATATTATAGAATAATAAAAAGAATGATAAGTTCAAATCAAAAGCCCAGATAAAGAACAAGTTATATACTGCAGCAAAATCCCACCAAAACAATAATGACATAAAAGAACAAGAACTTCCATTCAAGAACCCTAATGAAGAACACAGAGACTTACTTTAAAAAACAAAAGAACAAGAATTTGAAATCAAGAACCCTAATGAAGAACAAAACCAAAATCCCACCAAAATTCAAGAAAAATGAAGCCCATTATGAGTTCGGAATCAATACCCTCTTTGATCTTCTCCAAGGAAGCAAACAAAGCCTTTCTCTTTGTTTGCAAATCATCTCATGGGTGCAAATCATCAAAATACCATAATGCAGAAATTAATGTGCTCATGAAAAAAACCCAAATGCAGTGCCCAGAAACAAAAATAATACCTAATGCAGTTAGGTTAATCTCATCTGCCCATAAAACAGAGAATTTTTTGGCCATTATGCACAAAATTGAAACAAAAAAATTCGAATCGAAAATGCAGTGGATATCAAAACCAGATTTAAATATGTAGTTCTACTTCACCCAAAGCTTCTAATTCCCAAACTATTCTTAGTCGATGAAGGCTTTGGAGAAATTTGACAATAAATTACACTCATTTGACAACAAATTTGACAAGAAATTTGACAAAAATCGGAGAACAAAATCGGCCTACACGGAGTTTTGAATCATTGTTACCTTACGTTTACACTATGTTGCGAGGAGAGGAGCCGTCGTCATCATCTCCAACTCCTTGTTCCTACTGCGCAGCTCGACGAAGGGGTAGGGTGTTGAGCAGCTCGACTTCAACGAAGGGGAAAGGGGTAGGATTTGGGGGTAATGAGGTATATATATAAGGGCATTTCTATTATTACCTTAAAGACTAAGGGTAAAAGAGTCATTCAATAATGAACAATAAGGGTAGATACGAAATTTCACCTCCTTTACTGTGCGGTTTGGATTGTGGTGGGTTTAATTTTCGCAACCCAAGCCTGCAGAACTTTTTTAAACTCGGGCCTGTAACCCTCGAACCAAACATGGGTTTAGGCTGGATTCTAAACCTAAACCAGCCTAAACCTGCAAAACCAAACAGGCCCATAATGTCCTTACAATAAGCTAGTTTAAAGATCTAGAGTACAACTCTTATGAGATCGTTCTATACATATCTTGATATAGGTTAACCTACTATCCATAACTCATAAAATGAAGATCAACTTGTGAAAATGAGTTTGAGTTGTGGTGTTTCCGACTCATAGATTAAATGTGTTAGAAAATCTCATATAAGTTTTTATGAAAGCTTCAAGGAAACTTGCCTTTTGTTTCCCTGCCTGTTAAGTTTTATTTATACATATTGTCACAGAGAGAACACCAAAGTCCTCGACTCCTTGTGCTTGTTGAGGTTGTGTACTTTTCCATTTGATATTTATGTTTCCATTGCATTATAATGTTAATTTAATCTTGAATAAATCAACTTATGCAGCTCTTTGAACATGATTAATTACACCTTAGTTGTTAGTGGTAAAATTATGATAATCATGTGCTAGAACAAAGTCAAGAATTGGAAATTCAGTTACCTTCCTCTAAACTTTACTCAAAATTAACTGCACTTAATGATACTTAATTTTGGAGTTGTGGGGTATGAGCTCTAAAGAGAAGATGAATCTTGTTTATGTGGGTGATTTCGATTCAATTTTGATCTTTCTTTTTTAATTTTACTACTGTCATAACTCACAACTGTATGAATCTTACAATCTCGTACCTCTACAATCTTCAAATTTTTATCTCTAATTAGGCAAAATATTTTGTACAACTGATGCATGGATCTAGGATTCATGCACCCGGGTCGACCAGCCCCAAGCGCCTCTGAAGCGCGTTTTCACGCGTCCCAACGCGCCTGATGGGTGCGCTCAAACCCACCAAAAGTCACTCCAGGCAGTCATAACACTAACATAACATGAAGGTAATCCTAACATAACGTGAGGGTCACTCTAATATAACATGAAGGTATGATTAACATTATTTTTTACCTTCATATTATGTTAATGCTACTTTCATTTTATGTTAGTGTTACTTTCATGTTATATTAGTGTTACATTCGTGTTATTTTAGTTCAGTGATTTTAAACTAAGGGTATGAAATCTGGAGATGGGGTCACATTAACATAACACGAAGGTAACTCTAACATAACACGAAGGTAACACTAACATAAGGTGAAGGTAACAACCAAAACATATGAAAAAAGTAAAGAGGCGCGGGCTGGGCGGGCCAACTCAACCCCGCAAGCAGCCCAATTGCACGGATCTGAGATCCGTGCAACTGGTGCACAAGAGAGTAACTCCTCTAATTATTATTATTATTGTCCTAAATAAACACAAAACTTACATGAAACAGTCTCATAGATAACTATAGCGAGACGAAACCTTGTTACACAATACACTCAAACAATATGATCATAGGGATTTTAGAGAACTAAGTTGTGGCTTCAGACTCACATAATCAGATACATAAGACGGTCTTAGCTCGTCCTAAAATTATATTCAACTTCCCTTATTAAAGTGTATTAAATTCCGTTATTCATAGTATATCCTAATCTAATGTTCTTATAATTGGAAAAAAAAAAAAAAAAAAGGTCGCAACTCTTTTTCCAAAACTGCAATCCTGACTTTGTGAATTTTGTAGAAATGAAAGATTGTCACATTTTTCAAAATTTGCAATTTAATTCTAATTTTTTGAATTTACTAATAATAATAATCGTGATTTGAGTGACATTTGTGTGCTCTAGGTACATGGTGTCCAAATTAATCATTATATGGTATTAAATATATAATCTACATGTATCATATATATACTCTTCAGGTATCATATGAATACTCTTATATATATATATATATGATACTTGTAGGGTATATTTATAACACCAAGAAACATAATACATATATAATATATATATATAACACCTGAAGAGCATGTATATAACACCTAAATCTGTGCTCCTATGTGTCCCAGGGACATATAAGTTTTTGCCTTGTGATTTAGGGAGTGTTTGGCTAAACTTATTTTTAGAGATTATAAACTATCATATCTTATAAGATGTTTTTGGAGCTTATAAGATGTTTAATTTAAGTTAAATATAAGTTGTTGAAGTGTTTGGGTAAATAAGATGGTGGAGCTTATAAGTTGTAAGTAATGACATTTGTGTAATTTCAATGATTAAATTTGAAGATATTTTGAAAAATAAGCTCTTATTTCAGAAATAAGTTGGGATTTCCCAACTTTTCAAAAAAGAGCTTATAAGTTCCTTACATTTTATAAGATCATAAAATAAGACCTTATTTTTAAAAGTTAGCCAAACACTTTTGAGGAGCTTATAAGCACTTAACATCTTATAGCCAAACACCCTCTTAAAGTAACTATTGCAATATGAAGAACAAAATACTCTACCGATCCAAGTTCACGTGTAAAATAAACTAGCGTGTTTTGTTAAATTACAAGAATGTGATAAAGTAGTGATTTTTATGTATATGTTAAAAGTCATGAACTTTGAGGAAAAAAAAATTGCAATTGGAATAACAATACTGTTAAAATCATGAATATTTTTTCAAACTCAAAAAATCATGATTAAATTGCAAATTTAAAAAATGTAGTGAATTTCTTTGATAAACGCCAATAAGAATGATAATTTTTTTCAATTAAGCCTTAAATATTTTTGGGCATAGCTATTTATATTGTCATCACTAGTATACAGTACAAAATTGGTCTTATTATTGGATGAAACTAGATGGAGTTCGTCCGATAAGTTGAAAAGAGAAGGTAAACAACGGTGTGGATTAAGTCTGTGAGAATTTCACGGTGACGATAGCACAAACCTCCCTTACAGCGCCAAACGGGATAAAATCACATTTGGTCCCATAACTATAGTCTTTTCCATAATTGGTCCCACAACTATTTACTTTTTTAATTTAGTCCTGTAACTTGAATAATTGCTCGATTTTGGTCCCAATGTCCCTGAAAATTTCAAATTTGACCAAAAAATTGTCATGTGACATCCATTTTGAAGGTTTCCGGTGAAAAATAATTCCCCCAACCCCCTATACCCAAACCCAGCTCTACACCTCCTCTTTTCTATTCTCAATATTTATATCTAATTTCTAACATAATTTAAGATATTAACAAGTAATTCACCCTCGTGCCTGAGATGTGCACTCTACTTTTTACTATGGTAATAGAAACGATCTTCTAATAATATAATCAACATGTATAAATTGAAAGCTTAATAAGATCATCTTCCAATTATTTCAATACGCATATATATATATATATAATATAAATGTAATTTAATTTTATATTTCTATCATTTTTTTAAGTTGTAATTTATAATATTAGAAAAACATTATATAAAATTAAGTTTTAAGTGAAAGGAGTAGTATTGATTTAAATCATGATAATAATGAAAGTAATAATGCTAATCTTGTTACTTCATATAAGTAAATGACATTACAAATAATAGTACAAATAATAGTTTATTTAAATGTAATTGAATAACCTCTAATATATTAATATACCGACATGATTAAAATTTCACATGACCATTTTAGAATTTGTTTTAATGTTTGGACCAATACAATAATCATCACATCTCATGTCATGTCATTATTTTTCATCGGAAACCCCCAAATTGGATGTCATATGACTATTTTCTGGCCAAATTTGAAAATTTTGATGATATGGGATCAAAATAGAGTAATTATTTAAATTATGGGACCAAATTAAAAAAACAAATAGTTGTGGGATTAATTGTGAAAAAGGCAATAGTTATGGGACCAAATGTGATTTTATCCCGCGCCAAACAGAAATAGCAGTGCACGAATTTCTCGTAGCATCTTTCCAATTAATTACTTGCGAGAAACCAAACGCCTTTGAAAACTTCTTGAATTCCAATTCCAGAGAGAGAGAGAGAGAGAGAGAGGTATCAAAAATGGTGCTGTGGGAGATCACATTGGGAACAGCGTATTTTCTGGGTTTGAAACGAACCTATAGACTTGCTCTCAAGATTCAGCGGAAGCTCATCACTCCTAAATATCCTAAGATTCAAGATTTCGTTCGAAGGTATTCTTCTTTCATATTGCATTTGATTCACTATTGCATAGTTTTGTTTCTCTGGCCTTCTTCCCCTTTGTTTAATAATGTTTAAGTTCTTATACTCCGCTTGTTTGGGAATCGGTCTTTTCAATTTCTATTTGTATATTATTGAAGTTTTGTTGTAATTTTCTGCAATTGGTGATTAATTTGTGAAGGACTGATTTTCCTTTAGGTGTTTGTTGTTGTGATGATGATGATTTAAAGTCTACAGAATATATATTGATACTCCAACTTTAGTGTACTAGACAATGCGTTGTGGTGCAATTGTGCAAATAGGACTTCGAGGTGGATTAGGGAAATAAATAGATCATAATGAGTTTATTTCTTCAATATGGACAATGTTGATTCATGGAAATGTAGTGTAAATTTTGAAGGAGAAAAGACTGGGGAAATTTGTTTGATGCTGAAGGAGTGAGTGGTTATTTCTCTTTCTTTTTTTTCAACTTTCAGTTTCTTTTGTTTCTGATATTGCTTTCTTTCTCTTCTTGTAACTTTTTTGACTGTCATTAGGCGTCTCTGGATTCTTTGAGTGAACTTTATATTTGTGTTCGTTTGAACTTTCATTTTGTTGTTGTGATGTTATCTACGTGATTTGTATGCCTAGTGCTCCAGGGCATCCCTTGTGGCTCTTCCCTTAAAATCTCTCTTTACACTTATGAATCACTAAATTAGTTCTTGAAGAGTCAACGATGCTTGTCTTAGAATCAGGTGATTGATAGCAAGCTGATCTCTCAAATTGTGGATATGCAATTCTATTTCAAATTCTTATCCATTTAGCTGTAGTTGCCTCATTTATTACTTCACTTTGGCTCTCTTGATGTTGATAATGGATGCCATGTCTGGTTTTTGTTGGTTTTAAATGTGTAAGGATATATACAACCAGACCATAGTCCACATATTACTCCTGGAAATTTTGAAGGTTATATTGCTTGCTAGGCAACATATAGCTGCATCATTGTGGATCCCTGTGTTGCACATTCTCTCTGAGCTATAACCAATGTTATAGCCAATCTAAACTGCGGCCTTCATATTCTGTTTTCTTGTTTACTTTTCACTTGATTACACTTATGAGTAATTTTAGAAGTATATAATAAAGGTATGATTCTTCCTGTTGATTGGATACTTTTACTGGAAGACATAAAGCTAGTGGTGAGGAAATAGAGACCGAAGAGTACTATATATACTCCTTTATGTGACTTCTACTGCATGGATATTGAAGAATAATGTATGCATGTGATGGAATTCTAGTTAGCTTGGTATTATGTATTTCCATTATAATATACTCCCTCCGTCCCACCTTATTTTGCCTACTTTCCACTTTTGCTTGTCCCAACTTATTTTGCCAACCCAAAAATGGCAAAAAAAAATTACGACCTTACCCCTTCATTTCTTTCATTTTACAACTTTTACACTCAAAAAGCACACATTAATTACAAAATTGTCACTCAAAAATATTAAAATAACACATCACATCAAAGTCAAACAGTTTTTTCTTAAGATCCGTGCCGGTCAAAGTAGGCAAAATAAGTGGGGACGGAGGGAGTATTATTTATGTAACTTCTGCTGCATGTAGATTAAGGAATAAAGAATACATGTGATGGTATTCTTGTTAACTTGGTTTTAAGTATTTCAATTGTAATAAGCATGGCCAAAAAGCCTCTGCAGATTAGTTCTATCTAAGACAATTCAAAATCTGAAGCCAATAAATGAAATCGCAGGGCTGTTTGGCAGATGGTTCAATAGTTCCAAAGAATAAGCTTGACAAATATTGGCTAAAGGCATTATCTTGATTGTGAAACTACTAAAACCATCCCATGTATAACTTATGAATTTAAGAAATCTGTCAATTGTGTCTGATTAGCTGATGGACTAGACTAAGTTTTAAGTGGGCCTTTTTAGATATGCTTTATAGTTGAATGAGTTGCTATACCACATGTACTGATTGGCTTTTCTCAGGCGAACTAGAAATGTTTTTGATATGGCACTCACTGTTCATCTCAAGATACAACAAAGGGACATAGAAGTTGGTCGGAACCTTGGAAACTGGATCCTTCGGTGGCTTGACAGAATGAAGCCTGCTGCTCAGATTAAAAAACCACCACCTCCCCCAACCAGCAACACAAATACCAAAATGATAAAGCAACCAAAGAAGGATTCTTCTCACCTGAATAATCAGGGAGGTAATGGAAGTAGGAATGGGGAATCGGATAGGCATCTATTTACTGTTGCACGAAATGTCTGGCCTACCATCAATACGATGATGAGGCCAACTAGGGCAGCTGGGAACAGCATCCAGTATAGACAATATGGTAGTGGTGGCTCTGAGCATTTCACTCTGAAAAACACACAATTTGGCTTTGGGGAAGTGCTGAGGAACGATATAAAGCACTGGATTCTGCATCACTGATCTTTCCTTTTAACGTGAGCAGATCGACGAGGCCTTGAAGATTTGAGTTTGAAGTAATTACTGGAAACGTGTAAATAACCAAAGAGAGGAGGCATTTGATCTCCCTTATCAGATACTGTTCATGCTATGCTTTTTTTTTTGGCTATTTTTCGGTTAATCTCATGTAGGTGGTGCTAAATGGCATTGTCTTTTGACTCATTTGTTGTTTCATAGTTCTAACGTTGTATGCAAGATTTCATGGATGTATTACAAATGGTGTATTTTTGAAGTTGACTTCAGTGATATTTGATTGTAGGCTTGAAGCCTATGCTGCCTGATTTGGTTAACAAAAAAACGAGTCGTCTATTCGATCCCATCACTTTATCCTGAATTAGATTAGAATATTGTTCGGGATTTGGATACAATCAACTAATCTTATTTAACAAGATTTTGATTTTTGTTTTAAATTTTTTACTGAATATTTCTACTAATATGTTGTTGGCAATAAAACTATAAATAAAATTCAGCTTATTTTATTTTCACTTTAATTTGGCGTTTTAGTTTTTTTTGTATATTTTCAAAGTCATCATTACATGGTAATAAACTTTCCAGAGACCTTTTTTATTTTTGACTATTGTCATATACGAGATTTATAAAAAAATATCACTAAATCTTATCAATGACTTTAATAATAATAATAATAATAATAATAATAATAATAATAATAATAATAATAATAATAATAATAATAATAATAATAATAATAATAATAATAATAATAATAATAATAATAATAATAATGCATTTGTAATTGGTTAAAAAAAAAGCGACAAATAAATCCACATAATGAACAGAAATAAACTAAAATGTATGTAGAGTAATAAAATAGTAAATTTCTCATGATTAAATATCAATAATGGAACATAGTAATTAAAAGCAACATATTATCAAGAAAAATAAATACTTATGTATGGAGTTGGTACACAAAGTTTTCATGAACAAATGTATTATATTTGAAAGATCAAAGATGTGATTAAATATTTTTTAAAAAGAAATATACTTCGAAAATATGAATTTAATGAACACACTCCTACATATACCATTCAATTCATTAATAAATAATGGCAACTGACATAGTGTTTGTCGTTCTAGGGCATGATATATTGACTTATTCATCATTATTATATAAAGTTTGTTTGTTGAATAGTAGATTAAGTTTGATTTTGAATATTTTTATTTAAACATATGCCAAGAGATTTTAATGTTTGATGAGTTGATATACTACTTTACTTGATCTAAAGTAATTGAGCTTGTGTGTCGATTTTGATCAAAAATTTCATTTAAAAATATATGACTATCTACAGTTATAAATAGTAATAAAAGATAATATTTATTTCTAAATACTTGTTTTTATATTTTCTCCAATACACAAAACATGTTTTAGGTATTAATTTTAAAAAAATAATTACCGTGTAATGTTATGATACAAAAAGCTTTTTTATTTTTTATGTGGTACTAAATTTAACATATTCAGATTTTTAAATATTTAATTATAAATTATCATTATTATATTATTATCAATTTTAAATTTTAGAAAGGAAATAAGGAAGGAAAAGGGTTAAAGAGCAAGAATAAAAAAGAGAAAATAGGTGCTACAATTGTGGCAGTCACACCGAATAATGAGAAGCTGTTCCATACCGGAAATTGTGGCTTTCTTTACTCTTATTTTTTATCATTGCAAAAATGGATGATTCCATCCCATCCTATCTCTTCCCTGTTGTATTAACTAATATTAATATTACTAATATGCATGTGATGAAAAACAATGTTAAAACGGTGTACAACTTTTAATATGTCAAACACTAACATGTAATGATCTCATTCCTTAATTATATGAAAAATGAAATTAATTGATATATTGGATATCTAATATGTCAGCAGCGGACACATATTAATGTGTCCACGGTGGGCACTTAGGATATCAACACTATACATGTGATATTAAGTAACATAACCGTTTAAGAAGCATGAAATCATCCAACATATTTAAATGAAGAAGGAAACATGCAAGTGGGAAGATCTTAAAAAACGCAAAAAGGAAATGTAGACTAATCTAAATGCATGAAACCAGGCTCAAAGTGCTGATTCTATCATATAGTTTAATGAAAGAATTGTCAGTTTAAATAAAATAGTGTAGAGGAACATGAAAAAAACTTATATATCCCTTGGTACATTGGGGTACGGATCTAGGTGTTACACACATACTCTTTAGTTGTCTCATATATATATATATATATATATATATATATTCTTATGGTGTTACGTTTCTTGGTGTTATACGTATACTCTATAGGTATCACATGTATATAAGAGTATACATGTCATACCTGAAGATTATACACGTGATACATGTAAAGTATATATGTAACACCATATGATGGTCAAGTTGGGGGCACCGTGCCCCCAGAGCACACAAGTGTTGCTCGAGGAACATAAAGGTCAATGAGGCTCAAACCACATCAAAACCTTATTCATCCAATATCATCATCCTGCACATTCTACTTTTCTAGTTGCAGAGTTATACACGTCTCGTTTGTTACTAAACACATCCCATTTAAAATACATTAAAAAGCATTATATATTAAAAGATGGAAATGTCCTTATTATTTATTTAATTTTATATTATATAATTGAAAGTATAGAGTGGTATTATTGTGTTTAGAAATTTGGTAGTATTAAATCATTTTAAAGTGAATTATGTGTTTAGTGATTGAGGGTGTGTATGGCTCATTGAATACTTAATTTTCAGCCTTTTCATAATGATGTAGAATGAGGGGAAGAGTCAAGAGAGAGAATAACAACTTAAAAACTTGTTTGATCCAAATTCCAAACATCATCACATAATCTCCACATTTATAAAGATGAACAGTTGCTCATGATATATTATTTATTTTTTTATTATCAAAATGGGTTTTCCATGTATGAAAAAGTAACTAGCACAAAAATTGTTATTAGTTAAGGAAATTAGACAAACTCACACATTGCTGAAATATTAATTTGGGACCTTAATGTTTCAAAACCTACAACAATAACCATAAATTATGTTTTGACAAATAAGTATTTCTAAATTACATGACTGTACACCAAAAATGAAAAGAAAATATAAGATTTTATATAAAAGTTCATATGAGACAGTTTCAGGGATAGTTACCGTGAAATAAAGTCTCATCACATTTACAAACAAATATAAATTGCATTACATAAGTAGATTCTTAAAATAAACTCACTTGGACTTACTCAACACCTAATATATAAGTTAGGCACACATTGAATGGATGGTTGGTGAGTAATTGAGTATTAGTGAGGGTACGTAACATAATAATTTAATAAGAAGTTTGATTGTATTAGCCGTTGTGTACACAATTGGGAAATAGTAAAAAGACATTTAATTAATGACATGATTTAATCGATCCACACATAATAATTACTTGTTTCATCCAATGAGTAAATCGAATAATGTGATCTAACCATTTATTTTGCTTCTTTCTTAAGCTAAAGAGGTCTTGGACCCCTTAATTATCTACTACTTTAGTACTTTTCATTTCTCATTTTTTAAGGAATAAAGCCCAATGATCGAATAGGAAGAAAAGATAATGAAAAGAACCTTTACCCCAACACCAATATATAATATTATATTGAGAGAAGGTCTTGTACGATATTGTTTTTCGAAGAAATCGAGATTCATGGGTCGAATTTATAATACTTTTGTATGGATTAAATAATAGTTTTTCATATATCTTTGTATTATATTATGTGTTATATGTATATGTACATAATATAAAAATAACTCTTAATAAAATTACCTAGCATACACAAAAATATTATATGTTGCATATGAGAGAAGTGTCCTTAAATAGCCTAGGATCCACGCATTATTAATATGATCCGACCAATTCGAGTTTTATATCCTATAATGGAAAAGTATTACTTGATACACATAAAAGTATTACTTTATTTCTTATAGTCCAATTCAATTCAAAATGTATCATATAATACAAAGTAGTACTTAATATAAAAAAATATTATTTAATACATGAAAATTACTACATGTTTGACCTGAATCGTCTCATCCAAAACTTGCTCAAGCATTCATCTACTCATTTATATTAGCTTTTGGATTTATCACACAAATTAAGAAGATCATTGCAAACGTTAATTAAATAATTCATGTTTTTACTGTGATCATAGTTGATAAATTATTATAGTATTGTTATCCTATCCATTGTGGACACATTAATATATGTTTATGACTGACATATCAAATATTCAACATATCATTAATATATGTTTATAGTCCAATTCAATTCAAAATGTATCATATAATACAAAGTAGTACTTAATATAAAAAAATATTATTTAATACATGAAAATTACTACATGTTTGACCTGAATCGTCTCATCCAAAACTTGCTCAAGCATTCATCTACTCATTTATATTAGCTTTTGGATTTATCACACAAATTAAGAAGATCATTGCAAACGTTAATTAAATAATTCATGTTTTTACTGTGATCATAGTTGATAAATTATTATAGTATTGTTATCCTATCCATTGTGGACACATTAATATATGTTTATGACTGACATATCAAATATTCAACATATCATTAATATATGTTTATAGTCCAATTCAATTCAAAATGTATCATATAATACAAAGTAGTACTTAATATAAAAAAATATTATTTAATACATGAAAATTACTACATGTTTGACCTGAATCGTCTCATCCAAAACTTGCTCAAGCATTCATCTACTCATTTATATTAGCTTTTGGATTTATCACACAAATTAAGAAGATCATTGCAAACGTTAATTAAATAATTCATGTTTTTACTGTGATCATAGTTGATAAATTATTATAGTATTGTTATCCTATCCATTGTGGACACATTAATATATGTTTATGACTGACATATCAAATATTCAACATATCAATTAATTTCACTTTTCATATAATGAGGGATTAGATCTCATTATAAGTCGTCTGTGGACACGTTAAGAGTTGTGCCTATGACTTACATATCAAATATTTAACATATTAATTAATTTCACTTTTTATATAACGAGGGACAAGATCATTACACGTCGGCAGTTGACATATTAAGAACATATTAATTAATTTCACTTTTCATACAACGAGGGACGAGATCATTACACGTCGGCAGTTGACATATTAAGAGTTGTCCGTCGCGGACATTTTATCATTTTTCCTAAATTACTCTACTCTAGTACACCACCCCTCTATATATATTCCATATATATATTTAGATTTGTTGAAATTTTCACATGAATTAAAGAAATTTATTGATAAGTGAATTAAAATAGTCAATTACAATTTTAATAATATAACATTTCACTTATTTCATGAGTGTTGTAGTTTGTAAGATACATTGTTATGTATATTGTTTATGATTCCCGCTATCATATTGATACATTAGATATCCAAAATATCAATTAATAAATTTCACTTTTTATATAATTGGGGGATGAGATCATTACACATAACGATGATCATATTAAGAGTTGTCCACCGTGAATATTTTATTATATATATTTTCAAGAAAAATTAAATTGAATGAGAAGATTTGTTAGATGAGCTAAATAAATAATATTATATGAAAAATGAAGCATATATTAAATGGTAGAAAAAGAAGAATTCAATCATAGTATGAAACATAAATAAATTTTATTAAATGGATGTTATTTAATATAAAAAAAGAAAGTAAAAATTAAAGAGGATATTTAAAAAAGATAAAGAAGCATATAAAAAGGGGAGGAGGGACCCAAAAGAGTGAAATACAACTGACTCACTGAAACAACAAAAAGAAACAGCTACTATTTTAGAAAAAGAAGAACCAACCTCTTCTCTCTCTCTCTCTCTCTCTCTCTCAAACCCATTTCTCTCTTTCTCTCTCTAGAAAAACATGCAGAGGCAGTCTCTGGGTTCTCCTTCGTCAAAGCTTGTGAAGGATGAGCAGCTCTCCTCTGAAACGCAGAAGCAGATGTGCACCAATGAATGCAACAAGGAGGAGGAGGAAGAAGAAGAAGAGCTGAAGAAACTCAAAGGCAGAACCACCTCGCCTCATTCCTACATTCACCTCATTCCATTGCTTACCCTCTTCTGTTTTCTCATTCTTTATCTCTCCTCCCACCATCCTTCCCAATACGGTACCGTTTTTCCTCATTCGTTTTCTAGTTTCACTTCTGATTGCGAATCCTATTTCTCATCATTTTTTCGCTTCAGATTTGGCTCAGTTCAACGGCCTCGATGCTTTTCACACCCCTGCAGGTACACCCTCCTTCATCTTCCTTTTATTCACACAATTTTTCTGTGATTTTGTTTCTCAATGCATTATTGTTTTTCTATTAATTAGTGGAAATTAAAAAGGGCGATATATTGGCGATACGAAGCTTAAAGAACTTAAAGCAGGAGGCGGACGCCGCCAAGCACCGGCGCCTCCACCGCAAAATCTCCGGTTTTTAGGCCGCTCTCTCTCTCTCTGTCTCTCTATCTCTCTCTCAATAACTCTTAATTATACATTTTTAATTTACAATTTTTGTTTCTTTTAATCTCTTTTTAACTTTAATCTTCAGTGGCTGTCGGTGGGAGTTGGCATCTCTGGTTTTTTGTTTTCTTATTTTGTGAAAAAAAATGAAGGTAGTTTGTACACGTGTATTTTCGTGTCTATCCATTGAATAGATTCCTCTCACGGGTGTATATTATTTGAGACAAAATAAAACAAAATTAAATCGATTATATTTTGATTGAGAATCTTTTATTATTTATTCATTGCGTGGGGTTATTGGTGATTATGATTTATGATTAGATTTACCTAACCCCTCTACCCTGTACCACATATATTGGATATAATAAGAGTGTTCTATGGTATTATTTTTTGTTTTTGTTTTCCAAAAATAAATGCGAAGTGAAATTTGGTATCAACATTAATAATCAAATGTACATTGATTGAAACACTCTTTTTTTACTTGAGAAAAACTAATTATTGTCCATTAACTCAGCATAGCCTGTAAAACTCAATTAAAATTGTTGTTTAGTTTTGCAAAAAAAACTATAAAACTAGTATTTAATTGGAAAATGAAAATTAATTGAGGGATGGGGTGGGGGTGGGGGTGGGGGTGTGGGTGAGGAGATTAAGAATGGAAAACAGCTGGAATAGGACCGTTGCATAGCGCAGACCTCGTGCCGCGGTTGGAATTTGCCAGCTGGAAAGGAAGAATATGAATATATATGATCCTTTTTTTTTGTGCGCTAATTTGATAGTAGTATATAAGAACAAGATTAACTTAATGAGCAAATGTACTTAAATACCCACTTGTTAAAAAGTAAGATAAAAATAATCATGTTTATATAAATAGGATAAAAATATTCACTTTTGAAAATTAAAAATGGGTCGATTTGATATATCTGAAATCAATGTTTCCTACGCCAACTTTTATGTGTTATATATGTGGATAACATTTATATATTGAATGAGGTTATGACACGTGTAAAATTGGTTTTATATCACATGTCCAAATAATTGCTTACACACGAAAAGTGATGTGATATAAGGCTGGAAAATTGATTTTTTTCAACTTCCACGTGTAAAAAAAAACATGAAAAGTGAATAAATATAATACACTCCAAATTGGGATAGGATAACACGAAAAGTTTTAGTATAACCTTGATTTCAAGAATTTTCGTGTAACCTTGATTTTAAGAGTTTTCGTGTAACCTTAATTTGAAGAATTTTCGTGTAACCTTGATTTCAAGAGTTTTCGTATAACCTTGATTTCAAGAGTTTTCGTGTAACCCTATTTTTCGGTGTTACACGAAAATTATTATATTAATCTTGTTTGTCCCAGTGGAACTATAGCTCAATTTGCTCATTGTGGTCCTGAGTTTGATTCCCGCCGTCCAAGACGTGGGACCCTACACGAAAACAACAAGACTTAGAGAGAGAGAGAGAAGCTGGTTAACATGTCCAATTTCACTTCAATTCCCCATAAGATTATTTTCTTAATTGATTTGACAATCCCAATCAAGTCAAAAATTGGGTATATTTGGGATAAATTTTTTGTTTTTGATTAAATATGAGTTTGTGTTATAGGGAGGGGTTTTTTTGTCCATATTTATAGTAAATAGGCTATAAATGGTCTGTTTCCCTTAACTTATTTGTTTGAAAAATATAAGCTCATCATATAAAACGATCTGATTTTATATTATTTAATCTTGTGATATGGCTTCTTATGAGGATGCAAGAATAACTCATCTAATGTATTACAACAAGTCGATAATCATATAGATCAATCAATTCATGTATTAAGACAAGTCGATAATCATATAGCTACCAAGTCCAATCAATAATTGAAGTAAACACACTCATAATATACTGCCTCCATTCTAAAATTTAGGGAAAAAAGTTTTTTAGTCCTTTATGTTTACCTCATTAGATTTTCAATCCTCTGACTTTCAGCTTTTGATTTTTAGTCCCCTATATTTACTCTTATTAGATTTTTAGCCCTCTATCTTTCAACTTTTGCTTTTTAGTCATCTATATTTATTTCATTAGATTTTTAGTCCTCCAATTTTCAACTTTTGAATTTTAGTCCTCCATGTTTAAAAAATATCATTGTTATAAATTTCAAAACTAGTAAAATATGAATAATGTCATTTTTTTTAGTTTTGTATTATCCATTTTCGACACAAAATGTATATAATTAATTATGTGAAATAAATTATTAGTTATTTAGTATCAATTTCATGTTAATTCTTTTTATTCCTCATATTCACAAAACTCTAAATCAATTGTAACAAGATGAAAAATAGAATTATCAATTAATAATTATTATTATATACCCTTGTTGGATGAAGGAAAACTTTTTTTTTTTTGTGAGAAAAAATAAGTTGTAACTAAATTAAGAAGTAAAATATGCTATTACATGTAAAATGACAAAAAAAAAAGATATCTTTTTAACTATTGAGGACTAAAATTCAGATGTTGAAAAATAGAGGAGTAAAAGTTTAATGAAACAAACATAGAGGACTAAAAATTAGAAGTTGAAAGATAGATGACTAAAAATATAATAAGGGTAAACATAGATGACTAAAATTCAAAAGTGGAAAGTTATAGGACAAAAAATCTGATGATTTAAACATAAAGGATTAAAAAACTTTTTTCCCTAAAATTTATCTTAAAAATGTGTCGTTTTTGAATTTAAAGACATATTTACATGTAATGGACTAAAGATATCTATATTTTTCCCTATCAAATTAGATGTTTTAGAAAAATTGTTAAAGGCCATCATTTCAACTTAAATAATGGTAATGAGGACTCTTCATCATATTTATAAATTTGTGTGTAAAAAAGCTAAAACTACACTTATTTCGGGCTGAGTTGTTATGCATCTAGACAAAAATTTGTATGAGAATCCACGAGATATATCTTTTTTATCAATTAAGCAAACCCATTTCCGTAAATTTATATACGAATTGTGAATTGATTGATTAACCCATTTTATATAACATAATTCATGAAATAGCCTTAGATAAGAGCTACTCATTTATTTATATGTAAAATAGCGGTAAAGCATTTAAATTAGGCTTAATAATGGTTTTGGCGTCTAATACTTTTTGCATGCCCATATTTTTGGACCCCTATCTTTATGAAATTCTACATTTCACCCCCTAATTTGATGAATATAATCTCTTTAAAGTTGAAGTTGTCATTGAAAATTAAAAAAAGTTCATTACAAAAATTATTGGTGTGCAGTTAAAGTGCCGTATGAGTCACTGCATATAGGTATTACCCAAAGCTCTTCAGGGTATGTTTGGAACGGGTTTGCGATGACAGAATTTTGAATTTCAAAATTCGAAAATATGTTTGTTTTTAAATTGAAATTTGGATTACAAAATCCTAACATAATCATTACTATCTATATTTAATCATTCAATCATTACAAAATACACTTTTTCATAATAAAATATCACATCAACCCAACTTTTTACAATAAAATATAATATCAACCAATTTTTTCCTATTTGATTTGACATATACAATATAATCTTACCCTACTAAATTCTCAAACAAACATACATTTTCACTATTCACCTTTACTACAAAATCCAGGATTTCAAAGTCAGGTTTTCCCCAAACCCACTAAAACCTCTCCCAAACATACCCTTAAGTATTTGAAATATACAAAAAATTGAAGTTACAATTATACCCTTCTATTTATTTATTAAATTGAATTATCATTCAGAATTTGTCATAACTAATTACGAATTGTTACAATAATATTAGATGTTTTTGAATCAAAACTTATGAAATTTGGATATTAATTTTTTTATTATTAAAACATAACTAGTTTTTTTTGAGAGAGAAGGATAAATTTATAATTTTGATAGGTATATGTGTGTGTGAGTGATACAAATCTATATATATATATATATATATATAACCCAAAATTAATAAGACACAAAGACTAGTATTGAAATAGATCAACTCTTTTCATCCTAAAATGGATATATATATATATATATATATATATATATATATATATATATAACTAAAATGTTCTTTTTATCAATTGAATGAAAAAACTAACCAGTTATAAATTAATCATCAATTTTCATTTATGTCCATCTATTATCATCACATCATTAGAGAATAGTACAACTGCGAATTACTGTCACAAGACAAAAGAAACTTCAAGTAAAACTTTGCTTTGACCTTTAGAACTTAATTTTTTTTTTTTATAATAAAAAAGTGTTTTTACCATGAATAAATTAAATACTGCTATATCTATTATTCTATATACTAGTTGTGAATTTATGATTAATACTTGAAGACAAGATGAACAAAGAAAACTTGAGATTGCATTGGGATGAAAGGATATAAAATCTTTAATAGAAAATTAATTGGTATGTAATGGTTTGGAATTTACTTTGTTTTTTTACAAATAAAATTTGGGGAAAATATCATTTTTCGTCCGCTAAGTAGGACCCTTTCCACTTTTCGTCCTCTAGGTATCGTGTTTCCAATTTTAGTATCGTAACTTCACTTTTTTCCAATTTCAGTTCGATTTTCGTCGGAGGCTGACGTGGCAGCCGGAATTTGCCAATGTGGAACGGAACCCTAATTCCCAATTTTTCGGAGTGACGTGGATGAGCCACGTGGCCGCCACATCATTAATAAAATTAATTGAAAATTCAAAAAAATAAAAAAAATCAAAATTTTAGAAAAAAAAAAACTGAAACGGAAATGGCCGCCTTCTCCGATCATCTTCTTCCTAGCCCCCCACCCCTTCCCTAATCAAATTACTGTATACGAGCAAAACATCAAACAGTTTCAGTGCACAATCAGAAACAGAATCAAGCATAAATTTGAAGGAGGAAGGTGATCAAAATGGAAGCCCACCCCATCCTGAAGCACCCACGTCCGGTCAGAGTCCGAGGACAGGTGCGCTGGTCGGAGATGCCGCCGGGTACGTCATGAAATGCTCTGACGAAGGAATATACTTCGTGGCGAAAAGCGGGATGATGTGCGGGGAAGCAATCAAAATCAGCCACCACCAGAGATAGCCCCTGCTCTCCGTCGCCAGATTTTCACAGAAATGTATGGAATCAGAGATAGCAAAAAAAAAAAAAAAAAATTCAGAAACAAGATCAACTATCAATTATTGATGACAAAGAGGAAAGAAAACATAGGGAATCTTCTCTGCAAACCCTCATTTTCACCTCTTCCACCTCCTAACAAGAATTTGGGGTCATGCTAGATCAATTGAATTGTCACGAGAACTCGGCATTTTGGGTTAGAAAAGGATGAGGTGGGCGCGGTGGCGAGGAGGCGGCGGGCGACAGAGAAGAGGGTGGGGTGGGTTAGGGTTCCGGTCCACGTAAGCAGATTCCGGTGGCCACGTCAGCCTCCTGCCAAAATCGGACTAAAATTGGAAAAAAAGTGAAGTTACAAGACTAAAATTAAAAACTCGATACTTAGAGGACGAAAAGTGGAAAGGGTCCTATTTAGCGGACAAAAAATGATATTTTCCCTAAAATTTGGAAGTGAAAAATTGAAATAAAATTTAAACAGCACATAACGAAGACAAGATTTAGTAAGTGTAAAATACAGCTAAGGAACTTATAAATATACGAGCTTATTCATAAATGAAGTCGCAAAAACCAAGTAATTTAGTGTGACTTTATTACCAAAATGTACTACTAGCTTGTTGCAAGCTTTAAGACCATTTATGAGTATTAATGAAATTACAACACCACCTCACCTTCACATAAAATTGATTCTTTTCACTTGTGTATTTTCAAAATCCATAAGTTTGAAATGTTAAAATGAGTTGCAGTTAGTTAATTATATGAGGGGAAATTAGACTTTCTCATGAACTCATTCCGTGAGATGGGTTAATCCGACCCGATCAAAAATAAACGACAACACCTGATCAAAAAACTCGTTGACCTAAAAAGATACATATTACACAAATGTAGCAAGATACACATCTTAAAAGTAGTATATTACTAAGAATGTAATCTCTTACTGAATACAGTATATAAAGTAAATACTTTGTTGTGTATCATGTGTTGAGACAATGGCTTGAGAAATTCATTAACACGTTTGTGTATTTAGGTA
The DNA here is from genome assembly GCA_005771605.1 of Scutellaria baicalensis. Taxonomy (NCBI): domain Eukaryota; kingdom Viridiplantae; phylum Streptophyta; class Magnoliopsida; order Lamiales; family Lamiaceae; genus Scutellaria; species Scutellaria baicalensis. The sequence continues at coordinate 39,276,082 of CM016721.1, forward strand.
TTACTTTTCAACAGGTTAGGTAATAGTTGTGGTTAAAATTGGATATTTTCGGTTCAATCCATAAAAAAAAAAAAAAAAAAAAAAAAAAAAAGTGAAAAAAAAAAAAAAAAAAAAAAGGTGTGGAAAAAAAAAAAAAAGAGGGTTGTCTGAAAAGATTAAATATTTTTTATGTGTATTAGGTAATACTTTCTGTAGATCGGATAATATTTTTGTATTATATATACTGCATAATAAATTACAAAAGTATTACATGATATATAAAAAAGTATTATCTAATAAACATAAAAACATTATATTATGAAGTATTATATGATATATAAAAAAATATTACATAATACACATAAAAATATTATATTATGAAGTATTATATGATATATAAAAAAGTATTACATAATACACATTAAAATATTACATTATGAAAATAAAACCTTATGTAATACATTCATATACAACATGTTGTACTATTAAAATCAACAAGTGATAATTTTTTATGTATCATGCAATACTTTTACATGTAGTACATAATATTAATTAAAAGTGTCACATGATACACATACAAGTATCATGTTATGAGAAATATTACATTCATAATTTAGGATCATTCTGTAGTACATCGGGTGTATTAATACATCAAACTCTCCATCATTTTTAGTCATTAGATCTGAGATTTGACCTTGACCTTAACCTTAATGATCTCAGATTTGATGGCTGAAAATGAGTGGAGAGTCTGGTATATTAACACACTTGGTGTACTATGCAATTACAACTAGTTTGTGTTTTTTTCTTTTCTTCCATTTTTTTCCACAAGATAATCTATTTTTTTTTTCCTTCCCCCTTTTGGCATAGACGAAATTTCTCACTTATTTAATTATATGAGAAAGAGGTGTTGGATGGAATAATTATGGGATCAAAGAATGGGGCCAATGAGCCAATGGAATATATATTTTCGGAGTGGACAACAGAACCATATTAAAAAGAGCAATTGGTTGAGCAAGATGATAACTAATATGTACATGATTACATGTGCTACTTTAAAATATCAAAATTAGATGAAATATTATTTATAATTATAATCTTTACTTGAGCGGGTCGGGGCCACCAATGGATTTTCTAAGACATTCAATTTTTTTTATTTTTTTTTAATTTATTGACTTACTCATCTCACGATTTTATAAAAGTTTTAACTCTTGTATAAATATATAATGTAAACCATTATATATCTTGTCAATTTTGATACCTATACTTGTTACCTTAGTTTCTAGCTTATAACTTTTAGCAATTAATTTAAAGTTTCAAACCTTTGCACTACTAGAAATCACTCAAATTCCAACGGAACATTTCTATTGGAATTTTGTGAAATACTGTTGGAATTTTACAAAATTCTGTTGGAATTATTGATTCCAACGGAATTGGATCATCGGAAAAAGGGCTGTTGGAATTAAAATTCCGACGGAAATTCCAACGGTACTTTTCCGTTGGAATATACAACCACCAATAAAATTTCAATATTATTCCAACGGAATTTCCAACGGCATTGAATTCCGTTGGAAATTCTAAAAATTCCAACGGAATTTCTAACAGCGTTGAATTCCATTGGAAATTCTGTTGGAAATTCCAACAGTTATTATTCCCGTTGGAATTTTCTGTTGGAATTTGGTTGTTTTCTAGTAGTGTTGATACTAAATTATAAGTTATTTAGTGTTTCACCTACACTAACACTACACATAGAAACAAATGTGAGTTGAGTAACTTACATTATATTTTCAGGATAGCCAAGTGGTAGAGGTTGTGGTGATGTGTGGAGAAATCCCCAACAGCCCCTCGATTTACATGTCATCCTATTGGCTCTCTTTCATAGTTGTCTACCACTTGGACACATGCCTTGATTTACATCTCATTCGATTGATCAGCCAACTATCTCGAGGTTTATATCTTTTTGACTCTCTCTCGCAGTTGTCTGGATGAGAAGGGTTCTCCATCTCTTCCTAATAAAAAATCGACCAACTGTTCTAGGGTTTATATCTTGTTGGCTCTCTCTTACAGAGTTTTTTGGATGTGGAGAGTTCTTCATCTCTTTCTAATTAAAAAAAAAAAGAGTTGAGAAAACGAAACACATATATAATATTAAAAGAAGGACAAGAATATCCAAAAATAATAATAATGAGAAAAGAAAACTTAACGTAACATGTAAGATTGAAATTGGTGTATGAATGAAAGGTGTCATAATTGTGGTTGTGATGTAACGTTCCACACACTACGTTATGTCGTTATCTCTAAACAATCTTATCCTGTTTTGTCACTATTTATGAACTAATCATTCTTTGAAATACAAAATCCAATGAAGAAATAAAGAGTAGATTAATTGGCGATGAATATTGAAGTGGAATCAAATACAATATTCACCCCAATTTTGTTTTACACTTATTTACATTTCAAAATAACCAGTGAAAACAGTTCTTAGTTAGAATAATAATTGTTTGTAATATCATATAATAAATTGATGCTGATGAGATCATTATATTATGTTGGTCCCAAAACTGCTATAGGTAGACTTAGAGGGGGTAAATAAGTCTACTTTATCTTCAAATTTTTCTTTTTCTTCTATCGGCTTATTTCTAATATCAGTAATCTTTTGGGAGGTTACTGATCAGAGTGGGTGCGGAAGTTTATTTCTGAGCCGAGTAGAAGATGTGTAGCTTATCAGAGAGAATACATATAATGCAGTAAGCAGGTAAAGACACAGACATGTATAGAGGTTCGAAGGTGGAGTAATCCTTCTATTTGTTAAGCTGGTTGATTTACATAGACCTATTTATTACAACCCACCCTTAACAAGTAAGTAGCAAGCCTTCACACAAATGTTTGCCTACTTTCCACACTGACCCACACAAGATCATAATCTACCTACCTAGGGTCTTCACTTTCTCTCCTAGAAAGTGGTAAACTCAGCAGGACTTTACTCCTTTCACTGAGTACTCCAAGACCTCCCTTTTAGAAAGGTTAGTCTTCTTCTTCTTCAATTGGGTGCAGCAAGCATGGCTTTCATTTGCAGATTGTTCTGCTGAAGCTTGCTGCTGAACTTGACTGACTGGGTGTGCGTCTTCTTGGGGTGTAGAATGTTCGAGCTTTTCTTCTTTTCTTCTGCTTAGATTGAACACTCTTTTCTTCTCTGAACTTCCCCCTCTTTCTGCGCTTCTCTCTTTTAAGCCTTCTCTCTGATGAGCTCTTCTCTCTTCTTTTGTGCTTCTCTCTGCGAGCTTGTATATTCTGATGTGCTCGCTTTATTCTCTCTTGCGCCCTTGCGCTCTCTCACACACCGCTTCAGTCTTCAGTCTTCCTCTTTATAGGTTGTGAAATCTGCCCGTTGAAGGTTGATAGATTTCCATCATTTGACGCGCCGCACTCCTGACATACGCCAGCTTTTTGCTTTCCACGTGTCTTCTTCTGGTTGGCTCCTCTTCTCTTTTCTCTCTACCGGTAACTTCTTGTGTCTACCAGTAACTTTGACTTTTCTTCCCATGCCTGCTTTGCAGCTTCCTCCTCTTGCTTCACTCTGGAGCTTCCTTCTCTGGCTTGCTCCTTCAGGTGGCTTGAGACGTCTGTAGCATGCTGCTCCTGCAGTATGCTTTCGGCATGGTCTTCTCAGGTAGCTTTCTGTCTCGCTGTATTCTGCTTTGGCGAGGTCTCTTCCAGTAACTTCCTGTAGTCATAAGTATCCTTGTTAGTTTATCAGATTCTTTTTAACCATTCTCTTCAATATCCTTTCTTTTGACACTTTCTTTATTTCTTTTAATCTTCTGAAGTAACTCTATTACAGTAACATATCCTAAGATTGGTTATGTGTATTAGAGTTACTTTAAGGATTTGTCTCATCAAATCATTTTTCTAATATTTCCAACATATTATGATCTGTGTGTTTCTACAAGTTGAATGGTCACTAATTTTTTTGTATTTTAGTAATTTTCTTTGCAATAAATTTTATTAGGAAATTTTAACTTATCAAGGACTTTTGATGTATTTCATCAAAGATTTAATAAAAATTATATATAAACTCATTGCTAAAAATCACATAAAATTGTCTCATGTGCAATGGGTTTTGGACATCTTTGTATCCCAAAACATGGTTGATTGTGCACACGATGTTGGAAATTGGTTTGGAAAAGTTGGTGTGGACCAATCTTTGACCAATTTGATTACATAGTGTTTCGTTTGTCAAAAAAGAAATTAAGTTGCAAATTTAAAATCTAAGTTTTGAGTAGATAAATTTAGAGTATTTATTTTCTCAAATCCAATTTCGGATGAATAAGAAATTAATGTTTAAAGTTGACAACTTAAATTGAAGAGGTGTGAAGGTGTGAAAGGGTGTGAGTTTGAATTGAATTGATGCAACCCAAATTGAAGGGATGCAACCATTCCAATTAGCCACATTGTTTCATAAAAAGAGGTGTCTGATAATAAAAAGACTTCAATTCAAACGAATAGATGTCTAATCATGAAAAGACATCATTTCATGAAAAAGTGTCTCATCATGAAAAAAAAATCAATTCAAACCAAAAGGTGTCTATTATGAAAAGACACAACACCTATTCAATTTCTATAAATATGTCCCACATTCAATCATTTCATTCACTCAACTACAACTTGCATTCATAGCATTCTAGCAATTTTAGTACTCTTTTCATCTTGTCCTAGAAAGTTCCACATATCTCTTTTGTTCGTCGGAAAACTTTTGGATTCGTTGTGCTGCGATTCTTAAGTTAGTAAGTTGTTGTATCTTGGGAACGTGTGTCGTAGACCCGTAAAACACTGAATACGGGGCAATTTCGTCTTACGGAGAAAGAGTCCAACTCTTACCTCAACTTTCCTTATTTGTTTTCCAAGTCATTTTCAAATACACCACATTCATTTCCAACAAACGACAATGTATAAATATAGTTTTATCAACTATAGGTATGTGATTTTTTTCTATAAATACGTGATTTTTATCCTCGTATCCGACGTGCATTGGGATACGGTTTGACCATGCGCAATAAAATAATAGCGAGTGTGTGGTGCACAGTCATATCTCGGGACACTGACAAATAAGCATGTGTTTTTTTTAATCTATAATTATATTCTTTAGAGTTATAAGTACCTTAGGAGTTAGGACAGAACCATGTCTTAGGGCACCACCGCCCCCAACTGCATCGCACATGAGACCGTCTCACAAGAGACCAACTCTAAACATATTTAATAAATAAACTTATATAAATATAATATCCATAGTTCCAAATCCATCAAATAAAGCTTTAATATCTTCGCAAATTCTCTTGTGCACCAGGTGGTACGGATTTAGCTTTAATATCTCTGCGTCCATTTGAGTTTTTTTCTATTTTCGCTTCAAATTGTTACCTTTATATTATATTAGGGGTGGGTCAGTACGATATACCGTACCGAACCCCATACCGTATATTGTGCCGAAAAGTTCAGTATTGAAATTTTTATACTGTTACTGTACCCGAAATTTCGATATACCGAAATTTTGGTAATAAGTAGTCATACCGTATCATACCGATATGCCGAAATTTTTTGTATACTGATATCGGTATGAAAAATATAGATAAAAAAACTTTGATTTACCGAAAATATCGTTATACCAAATGGAAATTACATAGAGAAACTTTGGTATACTGAAAGTACCGGTATACTGAAATGAAAGTTATTATATTTCATTAATTTATTAATATGAAATTAGTATATGTTTTACTTTATATTAATATTTTCGATATTTCAGTATATACTGAAATACCGAAATTTTGGAAATATCACACTGATACAGTACTAAAAATTTCGATATGCATAATGCCGAAATTTTCAATATTTTTGGTACGATAACCTCGATATTTCGTTATTTTTACCCCCTATATTATAAGGGTGTGACTTTTATGTTATATAAGTGTGACTTTTATATACAACTCCGATGACCTTTATGTTCACTAACTTAGAAAAAATGAAGATTTCTGAAAATTTTGAGCGTAGTTTTTGGATGAACATACATTTTTGTGATATTACTCATATCTTTATATATGACATAAATGTGCAACTAAATCACATAAAGGTGTAGCCAATATCACATTAAGGTAAATATATATACAAATTTTGCTAAAATTCTTCCTTTGTTTTTTTTCTAAGTTAGAGTATATAAAGGTCATTGCATTTATACATAAATATCACACTTATATAACATCAATCTCACATCTATATAACATAAAAGTAACAACCTGAAACGAAAAAATAAAATTCAAAAATAAAAAAATGCACGCATCCAGGACAACCCGAACTGGATCCAAATTGTATGTGCATCTAGTGCACAAGACACCTAACTCTAAAAACTTTCATATAAACATCAGTATAGCCCTTTTAACTATCAGGGAAAAGGATAAGTGGTTGAACATCTATTCATTAAGAAACCAACAAGAATTAACTAGTATCCATCCATCACTATATTGAAACAATTCAGTATAGTCGTTGTTGATTAGTGGAAATGAAAAAATTGTATTTTTATAATATCATATTGGTGAAAATTGTTGAGCTGAGAAACTTGCTGTTATTTTGATGCATGTTAACAACTTCAATGGCTTGGTGGGAAGACGTGGATGATACTCACATGTGCATAAGGTACTCGTTGACGTATTTTTTTTCTTTTCGTTTTTATAATGTTCGTGTATGTACACACATTTTAGGTGGTGGTTGTGTGCACAAATGTGTTTGCTTTGTAACCGTCAATGATGAAAATATCGTGAAATATCGTGGATATATTGCGGATACGAATATTGAGATACGGATATGGGGTGTTAATGTTTTTTTTATGGGTATCGCGGATATGTCGCAAAATATCGATATCGATTTCGATATCGGTTCAGTGTAGTATAAAATTGGATGGAAATTGGGAAATATCGTGAATATATCGCAAAATATTGCATGTATATCAAAATGAGTGATTTTGATTCAAAAAATTGAACTATGTGATTTTTTTTTTTTTACTTTGTATTGGAGTGACACTTGTGTGCCCCAGGGGCATGGTGCCCCCAAATTAATCATCATATGGTGTTAAATATATACTCTACATGTATCATGTATATACTCTTCAGGTATCACATGAATACTCTTATATATATATGATACTTGTAAGGTATATTTATAACACCAAAAACATAACATTTTAGAGTATATATATAACACCTAAAGAGTGTGTATATAACATCTAGATCCGTGCCCTTATGTGCCCCGGGGGCATATAAGTTTTTGTCTTTGTATTGTGTATTTTGTTTGATAGTAGAATGAATATATTCTCTTCTCACATGCATCAATCTTTCATATCCATATTTATAGCCATATTTTGTGGCGTTTTGAAATTTTCATTCCTTTAACCAATTATTACTTCAGTTACTTTTTTTTTTTTCTAATTTTTTTGCATGATACATTTCTCTATATAAGAGGATAATGCAAGTGAACATTCTATCATACATTTTAAGGTTCAAGATATGATATCAGTAACTCTATCCCAACATTTTTTGATTAAATTAATTTCAATTATTTACTTTATAAATTATGACTATTTTAATGTATCTAATTTATTTATTTTTTTGGATAAAGGGCATTGACATCGGAGAGAAAATACTTGCACCACTATATATATCACTCAATTGTCATTTTGAAGAACTACGAATTGGAATGTAAATTTAATCTTTTTTTTTTTTCATTTTAGTTGATAAAAATAGCATTTTTTTTGGTATATTGTAAATTGCTATGTTTAATTGTGCTAATTATGTATATGTTAGGTGAAACATTTAGTTAACTTATGGAAGTTTATTATAAAATCATAATTTTACAATTAATTATGTTATAGTGAAGTACTGGTATGTAAAATGTAATGTTGTAGTTGTGTATTCACAATTAATTGTTATAATTAGTTTTAGTAAAATTTTATGTATTTACATATTCTGGTTGTATGACTTTGAATATTTATGACTTTTATTACTTTGAAATTATAACTTCAGTTGTAGTGATTGATTTTTTGTTTTGATAATATGTTTATATTAACTTTATAATCTTTTTTTTCAAATGTAATATAAAATAAATGGCAACTGGAAGTGGAAGTGGCAGTGGCATAGTAGACAATATAAGATTTGATCCTACTTGGAAATATTGTAGAGCCATTCCTAATAACAAAAATGGAACTATTTGCAATTTCTGCGGTCTTGTACTTCAAAGTGGAGGTATTACTCGTTTTAAGTATCATTTGAGCCATACAGATCCTAGAAAAAATTCACGAACATGTACACATGTGCCTTCCAAAGTTAAAGAAGAGATTCGTAACTTACTAAAAATGAAAGATGTTGCAAAACAAAAGAAAGTTCAAAAAATAAAGGACATTTGAGCAGAACTGCGTCAAGGCTTGAGAGATGAGTATGATGATGAAGATGAGAATGAGGATTATGTGTTCATGTATCTCGCTGACCTTGATCGATCAGAACGAAAATGTTGTTGACACCTTTGAAAGTTCACATTTGGTTAGAGTACTCAAAATGTTTTTCATCACCCACCTCCTCAAATGTCGTATGAAATTCAAAATGAGTATCAACAATATGATTGGATTAGTGTATACTATCCAGTTCATGGTGAAGCAGTTGGACGAGATAGAACAACTAATTGACATGTGCATAACTATATTAATAAGTACTTTAATGTGATGAGTTGGTATCAGTACTGCTTGGATCAAGATGACATTCCATTTACTATGTTTGAACCTCATAGGTCATTATGACATTCCATTTACTATGTTTGAACCTCATAGGTCATTCTTTTGGTACTAGTGTATTGTGTGATGTAATTTTAGTAATTTTGTCTTGTATTATGTAATATATTATCAGTTTTCATTCGAAAAACAGTATTTATAATGCTTATTATCTATATGTTAGTTTTAAATATATTATTTTAATGTGATTTTGAGTGGAATATATGTGTAATGAAGTGTAAAAATAATTCCTAAAGTTTCATATTAAATTCCCAAAATTTCAATAAGATTTCCATTGTTTTTTCAAATTTTTTGCGATGTCGATATGCAATATCGATATATCCGTAAAATCAAAGTTACGATACGACATGCGATATCGATATTTTCATCCTTGGTAAGCATTCATGAATTTGATGAGTGTTCGATATCTCTTTTATGTACTCTTAGACTCCATTTGGATAGAGTGATTTGAAAGGAGTGAATTTCAAATCCTCTCAAGTTGGAGTGGATTTCAAATCCACCAAAATGACTCCAAAATTAGTTCAAAATCAAAACCATGGATTTCAAATCCATATGCATCCAAATAGTACCAGTGAATTTGCTACCATGGATTTCAAATCACTTTTTAAATCCACCTATCCAAATTGACCCTTAAGTTTTTGTTGTGTGTGTTTCATTTGGTTGAATTGTTTGAAATTTTCTTTATTTTTTTAGATCCCTCTTCTAGTGGGAAGCATGATTATCCCTTCAAAATCCTAAAATTATTATATATAACTTATAATTTAAATAAAATCGAATAAAAAAAAACGATAACAATAATACTCTCTTTCCCTCCATGTAAATTCACAATCATCTCTCTGCGCCGCAGCGTAACTCTCCCTCCTCTCTCGACACGGCATCCGTCCAAATCTTATCACTACAAGAGAAATGTAGAAAGATAACTCATCAAAGAAAACCCTTTTCATGAATTTTTGTTGTCTTTTTTTAAATTTACACCCCTTTTTGCATCATTATTTTTATGGTATATTATAAACAAAATACTTTGGAAGATATTAGAAATAAGCACATTAATAATTATAAAATGGTCTTATAATGAAATGATAATAATTAAATATTAATAATAATGTAATATTATTAATCTCTCAATTATTAATATTTTAACTTTTTGAGATATATATTAATAATATAATATTTTATTATGATTAATTTTTCAATATTTTAGATCTTGAAACATAAATACATATATATGTTTTAAAGGGCAAAAAAATATATTTTTGAGGATATATTTAAAAATATGTACTCTATCAAGTTATATAATAATTTTGTAATGTAATTAACTACTAAATTAATAAGTTTATGAATTATTAATCTCTCAATTATTAGTAATTTTGTATATGTGAAAAGGAAATTGTATATGAAGAAATTTATAAATAATATCACTAAAGATAAACAAGTGAGTCAAGTGACTCCATTGATAGTGGCAACGGGCGAGGCAGGGCGGGACCGGGGAACAATCCTCATTCCCGTCCCTACATTTGGAGGGAATCCCTTGTCCCCACCAAGTTTGTGGGGCAAATTTCCCCTGTCCCAACTTTGAGGGAATCCGTCTTCTGCGGGGATTTCATGTCCCGCAATAATTTTTTTAATCTTTTGATTTATAGAAAAGTTAAATTTTTAGGTCTAATTAATACATAAAAATAATCTATATATTTACATATGACTAAAATATCAACAAAATCACAAAATAAAATAAAATAAAAGACTCAATTCATATAAAAGATATAACATAATTAACAATACTATTTAAAAAATACAACCATAAATTATCTTATCAAATTTTTATTAATTTTTTCAAGGCCAAAACTTATATACCCATGGGTACAGATCTTAGATCCGTGCTCCCAGCGCGTGGTGTTACATGTGTATTATTCAGGTATCATGTGTATACTTTTAAAATATTAATTTTTCATGTTAAAACGTGATATAAGATATACTCCTTAGGTATCAAGTGCATACTCTTAAAGTATTACTTTATATTCAGTGGTAGGTATTTGATAAATATACTGATCAGGTATCACGTGTACACATTTAAGGTATTACTTGCTTATTCACTAAATATATCAATTTTTTATTTTGTAGTTAAGTAATAGCTTGAGAGTATACATATGATACCTGGAAAGTATATATCTTAACACCATGCAGTGGTCAAGTTGGGGGCACCGTACTCCAGGGACACATAAATGTCACTCTTTTTTCAATACTTCAATACACTTAGAAGACGATGAGATACAAGGATTTCGTGTTTTTGATTTGTATATAAAATAAAATATATTTTATCATAATTTAATTATATATATAATTCATGGGCCTGTGCGAAATGGGGTGGAAGTATGATCCTCATCCCCGCCCAACTAGTCAGGGAGAAAATCACCCGTCCCCACAAGGTATCTTTCGGGAATCCCTATCCATTCGTGGCGATCCTACAGAAAACGGGATTCCCCAACCCACTGACGTCCCTAAAGGGTTGTTGGACTGTCACTGGCCCATCTGAATTTAGGATGGACTCAGTCCAATCCATGTTTGGATAGAAATTTACAAATTCTTTAATCCTACCATACTTTATTTACTTTTTCTACAATCCCAATAAAAATATCTACTTTTTTTACAACTCTTAATATAAAACATTTACTTTTTCAACAATTTTAAATGTGACAATGTTATCTTAACTATAATCATATCTTATAAAATTTCAATACAAACATAAAATTACGAAAATCCACCTTTTTCAAATCATAATTATTTCTATACATCAAGTGAATGGGTCATGACCCATGCAATCCAGGTCATATGACCCGGAAGGTGAAAATCACGCTCAAAATGCGTTGGAACGTGCCCCCAAATCGCACTCAAACCCTAATTTTGCTCAATGACCTTTTAGTTATTTCACCTAACATTTTCGTTATGTTCACATAACCTTTATGGTATATCCGCATAACTTTTCTATCCTGAGGGGCCGTTCACTTTGGTGGTCGGGATTGTTTAGTGTGGTTTAAAAAAATGGGATTGCACTGTTCGATTATGATTAAAAAAAGTTAATTTGAATGTTCGGTATGCAAGTTATGTTATGAGTTTATTGTAATTTTTTGTTTGATATGAATGTTTGTAAGTTTGGTAAAGTTGGTTTGTTTTAAAAAATGTTGTTTGGTATATAGGTTATAATGTTTAAAAATGTGAAAAGACCTAAATGCCCTCATTCTATATTTAATTGAAAATATAATATTTTAATTGTTAAATTAAGAATGCAATTGAAATGGTGGAGAAAAATCCTTCGATCCCCAATTGTCATTTTTCTACAACACTTTTAAAACTGTTGTCGTAGTTTATTTCAGCATTGTCTTTGCCAATTTATAATTTATATTGATTGAGATTCAAATTAAACAAAATAAACATTAAACTCAAAATAGTCATATCAAATTGAAATATTTTTCTAATAATTCATACAACAAATATTTATCTTAAATTCATGACATATATTTATCATCAAAAGAGAAGTTCATCACAAACGAGTTACATTCTCATGACTACAAAATCCAAAAACCATAGAAAGCTGCACAGGACCACCAAGCCAGAAATATCCCAGCAACCAAACAAGAGTCATGCTATCATCATGTCACAAACACTAGCTTCAATTTCAAAGAGCTATTCATGAAAGGCAAAAAGTACTATAAGAACCACACCGAATATAAACATGCATCAATGAAAAACAGGAACCTCAAGTCAATAGTTAAATGACATTCATAAGAAATAAGATAAATGAAATTACGGTGTTCAGTCTTACAATCAAGTAATTGAAGGAGAGAACATACCTCAAAATCATTCAATAAACGTTTTACAACATGATATGCAGGATCATCAGTTTCATAAGAAAGAAAGGCAAAGCTATTGCCACCTTTTATGCTCTGTTTCAATCATTTTATCTCTTTATGCCTGCTACATGAAATCTGGTTTCATAAACTGTGTATAATAAGCAAGATTCAAAGCAGAAAAAACCCGTGATTTTTTCTAACCATAAATGGGTTTTAGATCATCAATATCTACCTTATATAAGAAGCTAAAGTCCAGCCAAAAGCAAGAAGTAAGCAAATAACAAACCCCTGCAACATGAAGAGAAGTTTCACACAAACTCAAGTTTTAGGAATGGAGATTCATTTATAAGAAATCAAAAGCATTGTAATGAATCCTTATATTCAACTACCTGTAATATGTCAGACTACTTATTGGGCTCAAGAACTACTCAAGATACATCTCAACTGCTACACAGAAGAGCATACACTTAGCTAGTTCACGTGTCGTCGCCTGCTCTCTCGCCCAAGTCGAATCAGCGACCCGGGCCGGGTCTCGTGCAGCCCGTCCGGGTCGCGTGTCTCGCCCCTGTTCCTGCCGATTCGAAGGTCTGGCTTGACCCGGGTCATATGACCCGACCCGGGTCCCTCTCTTTTTTTTTTTTTTAAATTTTTCCAAACCTATTCTAAAATAAGAAAAATACTACTTAACTAGTAACGAAACAAAATCGATAAAAATTGGGTTGCCTCCCAACAAGCGCTTAATTTTACGTCTTTAGCTAGACGATTTTTGTAGAGAGAACTCACGGTACATCAAGTTGAAAACTCGATTCTTTCTCTTGTTGCTTTGAGTGATGGCTATGCTTGAATTTGACCTTTTTCTTCGACATTTCCTGCAAATAATTCAAAGAAGCAACATCATTGTAGGATTTAACATCTTTAGTGTCATATATTAAATCAATAGAAAAGATAGAGGGACTTAGGAAATTTTTCAATGGGTCATAAGTTGATTTTTCCTTTAAACTCTCTTGGGCTCGTTCCTCCATTATGTCAATTGAATGACACTCTTCTTTATTTTCTTCATGAAGCTTCATGGCATTATAGATGGAAAAAGTGACTTGTTCTTTATTAACCCTCAATTTAAGCTTTCCTTTCTCCACATCTATCAATGCTCGTCCGGTGGCCAAAAATGGTCTCCCCAAAATTAGAGGCACGTCAAAATCCTCTTCCATGTCAAGGACCACAAAGTCCACAGGAAAGATGAACTTATCAACTTTAACCAACACATCTTCAATAACCCCCGTTGGAAATCTCAACGATCGATCGGCTAATTGAAGAGTCATTGTTGTTGGTTTCAACGTTCCCAAATTAAGCCTTTTGAAGTTAGACAATGACATCAAATTAATTGATGCTCCAAGATCACACAAGACCTTTTTGAATTTGACCCCTCCGATGTCACATGGAATTGAGAAGCTTCCCGGATCTTTCAACTTTTGTGGAAGTTTTCGTTGGATTATGGCACTACACTCCTCGGTCAAGTTGACAATCTCATTGTCAACTATCTTCCTCTTTTTCGACATGATATCCTTCAAAAACTTCGCATAGTGCGGCATTTGCTCCAAAGCATCGGCAAAAGGGATGTTGATTTCTATTTTCTTGAAAATATCAAGAAACTTCTTGAATTGCTCATCCGATTTTTGCTTTTGCGTCCTATGTGGAAATGGTAATGGCACTGCAATTTTCGGTGTCTCTACTGTCTTTCGAACACCTCGATCCTTTTCTTTCTTCTCAATTTTGTCCTTCATGCTCTCTTCCGACTCCTTCACTTATTCTTTCACCTTTTCAGCCGGCATGGAAGGTCCTTCATATTGTGTTCCACTTCTCAAATAGATTGCATGACAATGTTCCTTTGGATTCACCTCGGTGTTACTTGGATATTGACCCTTTTGATGTTGGCTACCCACAATTTCAGCTATTTGCCCGATTTGCCTCTCCACTGACTTGAGACGAGCATCCATTTGCATTTCCAAAGCTTTTAAACGAGCATTTGTGCCTTTGATGAATTCTTTTATTAAATCTTCAAGTGACTGCTTCTTTGGCTCATCGATCATTCCATTTGTGACGGGAAACCCTGGAGGGGGTTGCAAACAATTATAATTATTTGCATACGAGAAGTTCTCGTGATTCCTCCCACTGTGCTTATACTGATATGGCCACTTGTTGTTCCGGAAGTTGTTGTAATTCTGCCCACCGATGTAATTCAACTCCTCAACGTCTTCATGTTGGGCAAAATCACCAATCTGCACTCCCGAACTATCCATGGGTTGATTACGAGAATGTGCTAGAGCAGATACTTGAGTCGTGAGTGCGGCTATATCAGCTAAAACTTGATCTTGACTCTGAATTTCAGCCACCTTTCTATAAGTAGTCCTTTCAGACGGCTATTGATAACTGTTTGTCGCCATCTCTTCCAAAATATACATGGCCTCCTCAGGACTCTTTGCTAGCAACGCTCCTCCTGCTGCTGCGTCTATTATTGCTCTTGTGGATCCAAACAATCCGTTATAGAAGAAACAAACTTGTTGATCCTCCGGAAATCCATGTTGAGGACATCTCCTCAACATATCTCTAAATCTCTCCTATGATTCCCCCAAAGATTCCCCATCGAGTTGTTTAAATTGTGTGATCTCGCTCTTCATCTTCAATGTCTTACTCGGTGGAAAATACTTGAAGAGAAACCTCCTACTCAACTCATCCAAACTAGTAATCGAGCCCGGTGGAATGGAATTGAACCACAACTTCACTTTATCTCGTAATGAGAATGAGAATAAGCGAAGTTTGATTGCATCATCAGAAACCCCATTCAATTTGATTGTGTCACAAACTTCCAAAAATTGCGCTAGATGCGCATTGGGATCATCTAGATGACTTCCACCAAATTGGTTCTGTTGCACCATGCTTATTAGGGCTGGTTTGAGTTCAAAATTATTTGCCTCAATCAGTGGTCTCACAACTCCCCTTCTGTTTTGTTGAGGCTGAAAGTAATCTCGAATCGGCCTTTGAGCAGAAACGTTCGGTTGATTATTCCCAAATCCTCCATTCCCAGGTGGTACTTGATTTCTGATTTGATCGTCAGCCATTTCATTGAATAACAACTTTTTCTTTGTTTTGTTGCGTCTGCAGGTTGATTCAATCTCCGGATCAGGTTCAATCAGAGTCGCCCTTTTGGAGCGTGTGTTCATGCACTACCTAAAAGCAACAAATAAGAGTATTTTAGACACAAACTGAGACAAAAATAAAAGAAAAAGTAAAACTGAAATTTTTTTTAATTTTTTTAAAGCAAATAAAACCCTAGATTAAGATCAGGTAAAAAAAATATCAAATATTAACTATCCTAAGACTCTAGTCCCCGACAATGGTGCCAAAAACTTGATCGATGGTCTATTTCTAGCCTATACCGCAAGTGTACGGTGTCAACTATAGATAGGGCGAGCAAGGTCGATCCCACAGAGACTAGTGAATTAGAACGATGTTAACTACCTAATTAATTTGCCTAATTTTATCTAGGTGACCGAATTGATTGAATTTAATCTAATTAACCTATGTCAAGAAACAAATAAATGGAATAAAAATATCAAACAAGAAAATCAAGATTCAAAAAAGGATCCTAAGATTCAACAAACGATTTCATTCTACTTCAATCAAGTTTACTAATCTAGCAAAAATCAACCCCAAATCCAATTATTTTATGTGAGCAATCACGATTGTAGATTAACCTCTCTCTCGAGCAACTTAACTCGTGGATCGATTATTAATGTCTGTATCTCTACCTCGTAGTTAATAACCAACTCCTAAAAGCTCCTAAGATCGTATTCTCACCCCAATTATTTATCAATCTCTCGATCCAGGCAATTTAATTGAGTCATGCATTCCCAAATCTATAATCAGATATCATCTCTCGATCTCAATCCAATTAATTAGAGCATGCATAAATTTGATCAGGATTCACACATGGAATAAGTACAAGGAAGCATGAATAAAATATCATGGATTAGAGGAAAGATTAAAACTAGATATTCAACAAGAAATCCATAGAACTACTCTCGTGTCCTAAGATCACGAGACCCCTAGCCAAAAATCATGTTCGTAAAGCAAAATTAATTACAAAACGACATGATCAAAACTAGAAAAAAAATCAAAGAAAAGCTTATTCAATTTGTGATTGTTGGTTGCTCCTCTTGACTCTTGAATCTTCAATTCCTTGCTTTCTTCCTTGCTCTCAAGATGTGGATGAATGCCCCTTTTTTTGAATGTGTATGGATCTTTTATATTTTCCCAAATCTCTTTTTCCCAAGTCCTAATTTGTATCTAAGTAGGTAAAAATCGGACTTGGAGCAAGTTGTATCCAAATAGGAGTCCAAATAGGCCTAAAAATCCGCAACTAAACCACCGACCCGGCCAAGTGACCCGGGTGGCCCAGACTCCCAGCTTTCAGCCTCGATCCGGCCCTATTACGCTCATAATCAGGCTTTGACTTCTTCATAAAAGTTGTAGCCATTCAAGTTAACTATCCGATGCCACTAATTTCAGCCCAATATCAGTTTTTTACACCAATTTATACCCAATTTACTCAAGCCCTGTCAAGACGAAAATCAGGACATTTTTGCACGACTTTCAACTCTTGTACTATTCTGCTCTCTTGATGGCATAATTGATGAAACCTTCCAACATTAAAGTTGTAGAACTCCCTCTTAGCTTTCTAGCAAGACAAGAAAAATTGAATTTGGACTTCTAGAGCTCAAGATATGATTTTTCCTCCATAACTGCGTTTTATCGACTCCCTAACTCGACTCCAACTTGGCGTAAAATTCCATTGGACTTTAATTTTGTGCTAAAACCTATCAAATTCATTTCAAATCAAGCAAAAACATAAAATCTTAAAAAGATAATGAAATCTAAATAAAATCTCACTATTGCATGCTTTTCAACACAAAATGATATGAAATTAAGCCCCAAAATGCATCAAATAACGAAGTTATCAAATATAAACATGCATCAATGAAAAACAGGAACCTCAAGTCAATAGTTAAATGACATTCATAAGAAATAAGATAAATGAAATTAGGGTGTTCAGTCTTACAATCAAGTAATTGAAGGAGAGAACATACCTCAAAATCATTCAATAAACGTTTTACAACATGATATGCAGGATCATCAGTTTCATAAGAAAGAAAGGCAAAGCTATTGCCACCTTTTATGCTATGTTTCAATCATTTTATCTCTTTATGCCTACTACATGAAATCTGGTTTCATAAACTGTGTATAATAAGCAAGATTCAAAGCAGAAAAAACCCGTGATTTTTTCTACACCATAAATGGGTTTTAGATCATCAATATCTACCTTACATAAGAAGCTAAAGTCCAGCCAAAAAGCAAGAAGTAAGCAAATAACAAACCCCTGCACATGAAGAGAAGTTTCACACAAACTCAAGTTTTAGGAATGGAGATTCATCTATAAGAAATCAAAAGCATTGTAATGAATCCTTATATTCAACTACCTGTAATATGTCAGACTACTTATTTGGCTCAAGAACTACTCAAGATACATCTCAACTACTACACAGAAGAGCATACACTTAGCTAGTTCATATCAATGATGAAACATCCAACCTAACAACATCCACATCCCATGCTAATATTATGCCACTAATAAACACCGTAATCGGTATAACACAAAAAACCATCGGCAAACCGAGCTTCTTTCCATTCAGAAATTTGTTAGATTCAAGTTCTTGAAATTTCGGTTATTGGACAATGTCATTCAAGGGTATGTGCACAATGCTATTTCAACAAAAATAGGAATCGAAGTTCCATCAAAAATCAAGATTTGGGGCTTCTATTTGCAGAAATTCAGAATTGGAACATACAAGCATCGATTCATAACGGCAATGATTCGGTCAGTGTATTACCTAAAATAGAGGGAGAAGATGATTTCCCGATGGAGGCGCCGCCGTCGTAGCTCCTCAGTCAACGTGTCGGCGCTGTTACTGCTCAGGGGAGGGAGGCCGTGTCGGTGGATCGGAGGTAGGGTTTGGGTGGATGACATGTATATATGTTGTGGCGAAGAGGTAATTAGCTCGAAGTAAAAGGGCATATCAGTACTTCTGGTATGAATAGTAAGGGTACTTTGGTCATTTCCTCCAAGGGCACTGTAGGGCTTGGACTAAACCTACCAAATTGGGTGGGTTTAGTATCCCACCATTAACACAGCCCAATCATGCGAATTGTCCAGCCCAAGCCCAGAGGATTTTTTAAAACCCGAGCCGTAAACAATCAAAGTAAACGTGGGTTTAGGCTAGATTTTAATCCCTATCCAGCTTAAACCCATGAAGTAAACATGCCCTGGTAGTTTAATATTTTATAGAGTAAGATAAATATATATTACCTTTATAAATCTTTATGTTATAATATCTTAACGTTATAATAATTTAACTTTTATATTATAATAATATAACCTTTATATTTTTCAAAGGTTATGATAGTTGTATATAAATGTTATATCAATATAACATAAAAGTTAAGTTATAACAATATAAAAGTTTTCAGTTATATTACATGATTGAATAATTCTAAGTATATAATTCTAAGGTTTTAATACCTTTTAAACCTCTAAGTTGTAATAATGTAACATTTACACATAATAGTATTAACCTTTATGTTATATTAACACAACCTTTATGTTATTCTTTAAGTACATAAAGGTTATGATATTCATATATAAAAGTTACGTCAACATAACATAAATGTTAGATTATCATAACGTAAAGGTTCTCAACTCTATTAACTTACATTTTATATTAAAAAAAATCCAAGTATATTAAGTTAAAAGTTATGATATTTGTACAGAAAAGTTATACTCGTATAACATAAAAGTTATCACATAAATTAAAAAATGAAAATAAATTTGGATGCGGATCCGACCCCATACTCTTTTCAAATTCTCTCAAATCTCAAACCCAAACTCACAAAATCTCCAATCCAAACATGCCCTAGTCCAGTAAGTTGTGCAAACTTTTTTAATCTTTGTTTCACATTAAATGGTTTTAAGTAAATATAATCAAAGTTAGAAAAATACCTACACAAATTACAAATATATTTTAGGGTTGAACTATCCACACCCCATCATCTACTAAACTCACCCCATTCCTTTTAAAATAAAACAAAATTAAATAGATAAAGACTAAAATACCCTTACTAATTAATAAATAAAGAAAAATAAAAAAGGTGGGAAAAGTCCACCCTACTATCCACACCCAATTTTAATTTTTTTTCAACTTTTCACATTAATTCCAAGTTCCATTGATTTCCAAAATTCTTTTAAATAAATCCAATTTAATCCAATTTATCATTTTCCAAAATATATTCTTTTTAGATCCAAAATCATAAATAAATCAGGCCCAACATGCTTCCGTACAAATAATCAATCCTTGGGAATTCATACCTTTCTTTGACCAGGACAACACCAGGTGAGATGATTTGCAACACCACCAGCTGGAAAATTATTGCCCCTAAACCGTTTTACGAACAGCTCATCACTGTTCAACTTCAACCCTCAGGAAAGATGGTTTGCAAGTTATCCAGCTCCTTCAGCAACTGCCTAGCACAACCTTGGTTCGTTTCCTACTCTAGGTGTACAAGGTGATCCTTCCAAGGGATAAATCGATCAAACAGAAAAACACGTTGAAACAAAAGCCTCTTTTTTATTAAGAACTAAATATATTTATTACATATCCGTAATCTCCTTTTGGGAGGAGAATACTAGATCAGCCTCTCATGGAGATGGTTGTAACTCGTATGCACATATACTAAAACCTAAAACTTAGAACACTCAAAATATAAAGTAAAGAAGTTTTTATTTTGAAGAAAACTATGGAGAATAGTTGATGTCCTTAGCTTTCTTCTGACTTGCTTATTTATAGATGGAAATCCGAACTTGAAGTGCGGATTCCAAACTTGTTTAAGCCATCTGTCCACCTTTTCTGAGTGGATCAACCACTGAGTTAGTGCTTGTCAGCTTTTCTTCTTGTGACTCATCCCATGTGAAGTTGTCGGGGAATCTTCATTTTCTTCCTATGACTTTTTGCATGTGATGCTTGTGGGGTGTGATTCAGCCCATGTTATCTTTGTCGGGAAATTTTAGAAATTTGGCCTTCGTGGTCCCTGCGGATAACTTTTCTTTTGGGCAGACCCTTTGTCCTTTTCTGCCCCTCGCTCTCATTGGTCGGGTTTGGGTCGGAACCCTTTCCCGAACTCGGGCTCTTTCTGATCTGGGCATGCTGGACAGACTCGATCTAGCCATCGGCCAACATGTGTCATATTACATAATTTCCGGCATGTTTCTTTACTTGTCGGGAGCTTGTTTTCCCAAAGGATCCTTCTCTTTGTTTCAAAAAGGTCCTCTGCAAAGCCTATGGTTGTTCCTGTCATCTAATTCAGGAGGAAAGATCCATTTGCTGAATTCTGAAAGAACTTGAAAGGGTACTTGACTTTGTCCATTTCAGTTAGACAAACCCATAGTCCTCATGCTCATCGAGTAGAAACTTCGTCTTCTGAAAATGCTCCTACTAAAATCGGAGTTTCTTCCAGAGAAGTTGTCTTGATGATTTTCAAGGCGTTTCCGTCGGGTCTCCTTAGCTTGATGAAATGAAAGGCTTCATGGAAACCCTTATTTGCTGGTTCTGGAGCTGCACTAAAGAAATACAATTCCAGAATATCACCTCTGGCCAAATGTGGATTATTTGCCCAAGTCTCATGTACCGCTACCCCAATCCATTTCGGTAGTTTCGAAATTTTGGGGAATCCCGGTGAAACGGTATAGATTGAAGCCAGAGCTCCAAAGTTATACAATTCTTATACTTTGTTTGGATGACTTCCTGGTTTCATCCAAACTCTTGGGTATTTTCCAGAGACATCAACAACTGTTCTCTCCGGATTGATACTCATCCTTGTGATCAGCTTCTCCCATTGCTTTTGGTACACCTGCATAGGGGAAACTATAATCTCGTCAGTTTGAACCTTTGTTTTGCCAGTTTGTGGCCTAAGGTTCAACTCTCCCTCTTTAACCCCAGAGGTGTTGGGTTGATTTGAAGCACTACAAGAAAAATGCACATGGACTACGCCCTTAAGACAACGGTTTTTTTAAAAAAACTGTTGTCGTAGCTAGAATTGGTGTTGTCGTAAGGTGCAAAAATGCGCTCATAGACAACGGTTTTTTATTGGCGTTGTCGTAGAGGCGTAGTCGTAAGGTAAAATTTAGCCCTAAGACAACGGTGGTGGCTTGATGTTGTCGTAGAGGTGTAGTCTTAGGTAAAAAATGAACCCTAAGACAACACTTATGATATAAGGTTGTCGTAGATGCGTAGTCGTTGATCCCTAAGATAATGGTTATGATATGAAGTTGTTGTTGAGACGTAGTCATTGATCCCTAAGATAACAGCAACTATATAGCGGTTGTCTTAACCTCATAGTAGCGTTGTCGTAGACTAAATTAACTTGATATTTTTTTATTATTACTATTACTATTATATGTAAATAAATGTAAAATAAAAGAATTAGTGTATAAACTATATCTCCAAATTCAAAATCCCCAACCAAACCCTAGATATCCCTTCCCAATTGAAATGTTAAACTTCACTGATGCCGCCGCAACCATCGCCGTCGGTGATGTTGTCACCGATGCCGTCGTCACCGGTGCCGTCGTCTCTGCTGCCCGGCCGCCGCTTCCCTCGCACCACTGCCCTATTTTTTTCTCTGGCCTTCTCTCATCCCTGTCTCCTTGCTCACCACGCCGCCAGCTACTTCCTCCACCGTTGTAGATACCGCCGCTGTCTCGCCGCTGCTGTCCCGGCCTCCACTTCCCCTTCTCGCTCTCATCACCACTGCTACCCCGCCAGTCTCTCTCTCTCTCTCTCTCTCACCGCTGCTGCTATCCCGCTGGCGTCCCTCATCTCTCATTTCTTTATATTCAACAAGAGGTCAGATCGACCAAGCCGAGCAAGCAAGCCCTAGATTTTGAATCTGGAGACGGCGCGGCTAAGCGGAGAGCGGCGAAGCGACGAAGCTTCGAATCTGGTGAATAATACCTTTCCTAAATTCTCCCTCTCTACATGCATAATACATCCAAACTTTTGTGTATATATTTGTTATATGTGTATATAGTTTGAATAGGATCGATATGGAATCATTTCTGTAATGGGTTTTTGATTTACAGGAAAAGTGTTGCATAAGAGCTGGATGTATTTCTGTAGACACGGAGAGCAATTTTACGGTTATCTGATTTATATTAGTTGTTTTCATGAGCTATTATCTGCTTTACCATGCTTTTGTGCCCCATTTTGGGTGATTTTGGAGAAGTTTGCAGTTCTGGATTTGCAATTTGACATCATGTTTAAGATTAAGTTGATATGTATATTATTACAATTATCTGTTGTTTTCCACAAGTTGAGTGTATACTTAGCAATTACATTTCATATATTCTTGCTGTTTCTTGAACAAGATTTGCAGTATTTGTGTTTCACATATACTGCACTGCACTGATCTGAGTTCTTGTCTATGAAACGGTTTCTTATGTCCTAAATTCACAAAGGTGAGTAATAAAGTTTGGATTTTGTTTTTTGTTTTTTTGTTTTTTTTTTTTGTAATCTTGGAGAAATGGTAGAAAATGAAGAGAAAATGGAGGATTGGCTTTATTTGATTAGCCACAATCGTATTGGGTTGCAATATTTACGTAAAAGGTATTTCATTCTTGAAGAAAATTGCCTCAAGAGCTTCAAATTGATCCCCACTTCTCAGACACAGGTGTAATTTTGTTTTCCATTGCAAACATGTGAAAACATTTGTGTTTGTAAGAGAGTTTTGTTTTTTGTTTTTCCTGTTTTTGGTATGAATTAATGAGTTGCATATTTTCATGTGTGTTTGTCTATTGCATCTATATGTAGCATGTGTGTGTGCATTATGGGCAATTTAATGATTTACTTTCACTGGGAATGTGAATGTGTGATAGTGAGTTTAGTATGTTTGATTTCAAAGTGTTTTTACGAATTTTGGATTCTGGGATGATAGATTTAGCTATGTTTATTGAGTATGCTTTCCATGATGAGTGAAATTAGCATCAAACTTCATTTAAATGAGTATTATTCTTGCTTCTCTAGTCATTAACTTTTTTTCTAGATTTGGAGCATCTCTGCTTTAGAAAGTGTTACAAGTCCATCAGTTAGGTAATACGAAACCCGATGGCACCCGCGTAAGAGAGCTTTTGCTACACCCATCTAATAGTTTTACCTAAATTATGTTCTTGATAGTTCACAGAAAGAAAGAAAAAAACCAAAACTGTGAGTGATCTTGAAGTAAATAAGTCCAATTCTTGATAAGACACACCTGCTTGCTCGTGTAAATCACATCCTGAAAAGACATGATACTAAATTATTTTCCCTTTTTAAGGAAGTCTCTTTCTATGAGAAACATCTCTTGTAGTCCTCATTTTTTTCATATGATAATGATTAACTATTCTTGTATCAGGAGCCTGTGCGACGTGCAATAATAGACTCTTGCATACGTGTCGTGGACAATGGAAGAGGGAGCCATCATAGGAGAGTATGTGTCGTGAAACTAACTCCGTTCTCCTAGTGATGTTACATTCACAAAGAGCATAATACCTACTTTTGTTGATTGTTATATGAATTTTCTCATTGCAGTTATTTTTCATTTTCACACTTTTGAATACTTCCAATCATAACGATCGATGTGCTGCGGAGAGCCGCATTAATATTACGGTACGTCACTGATGCGCTTATTTCTGACTGCACGGATGCTACTTTTGATCTAATCTCTCTTCCGGTAGGATGCCTTTTATGTTCTGTTTAGTGCTAGAATGTAATTTGTTTACCTTAAGTTTCAATTTAGTGCTAGTTTCACTCTTGTGTTTTGGGTGGTGTCACTTTGGATTTCAATTAGTCAAGTACTTGATAATCATTTGATCACAATTATTTTTATATGTATATCTCTGTGCTTTGTGGGACACATTTAAGTCTGGGCAATTTGTTTATTTAGTTTTAGTTATTAAATTTCTCAAATTTATGTTGCAGGTAGCTTGATTGGTTAATGAGAAGATTAGACCGACTACAAATCATTGGATCTATTTGTCATGGAACGTAACTTGTCTGTGATGAACTTCTCTTTTGATTATAAATGTGTTATAGACTCTTAAATGAATATTTATTGTATAAATTATTAGATGAATATTTTAATTTGATATGAATATATTTTGAGTTGTCATAATTAACCTACAACAATGGTAAAATTAACCTATAACAACGGTAAAATTAACCTACAACAACGGTTTAAAATCATTATCATAAGTATCTACGACAACGGTCAAAAACAAAACGAAAGGCGTTGTGTAATTACTCTACGACAACGGCGGGACAATGGTTAAAAACCGTTGTCGTAAGCATCTACGACAACGGCCAAAAACTGTTGTCAAAGCGTTGTCTTTCTTAGCTATGACAACGCTTTGACAATGGTTTTGTACCGTTGTCATAGGTCTCTACGACAACGGTCAAAAACCGTTGTAAAAGCGTTGTCTAATTTATCTACCACAACGGCCAGACAACGGTTAAAAACCATTGTCGTTGGTCTCTACAACAACGGCTTAAAACTGTTGTCAAAGCTTTGTCGTAGATAGATAAGACCACGCTTCTTTAGAACAACAACCCTACGACAACGGTTAAAAACCGTTGTCTATGTGCGTCACAACCGTTGTTGTAGGGGTCTAAGACAACGGTTAAAAACCGTTGTCTATGAGCGAAAATTTGCTGACCCCTACGACAACCCTGGCTACGACAACACTGCTTTCTGGCCTACGACAATGATTTTTAACCGTTGTCTATCAGCGATTTTCTTGTAGTGAAGACTCGGGTTTTGATACCAGAGCTTCAACTTTTGTCCCAGTTGGTGCATCCTCAAGGAATGCATCATCTGCAGAACTCTTGGTTATGGTATTTGAATCCATAACTATCGGGTTAGAGGTCTGTTCTCTTGTTTCTCTCTTTTACATCGTTGGAGATGCAGCCCGGAGGATAGGCCCCTGTAGCACCGTGAACAATTGTCCATGTGCATATTGGCATGCTCATATTAGACCAAAGACGGATCTCTGATCAGCCTGTTGAAGTCGCTAGACGACTTCTGTATTGATGCATAAAACATCAAAGCCTTGTTGTAGGCTCTCCAGGTTTTCCCTGAGATGCCTGACTCGTTTGAGGACCTCGTCAGCGACGTGTCCTTCCATCTCGTGTCAAGAAATCTGCAAGAACATTTTCGTGAGATTTCACAATGACAATATCATAATCATAATATTGACATTCAGCCTGCCATCTAAGTCGTCTAGCATTTTCTGTTTTAGATTCAATTTTATTTTTCAGAAAAGCTTTGACGTTTGAATTATTAATTTTCAATGTGAACTTCTTAGCCAGTAAGAATAAAGGCCATTTTTTGAAAGCCTTTCTAACTGCGAAGAACTCCTTCTCGTTGATATGCCATCGATCTATTTCACTTTCTGTGAATAAACCGCTGCAGTATCTACATGGCATTTCTCCATTTGGTGTAGCCTTCATAAGGACTGCTGCCCACCAATGACCACTGACGTATGTGTAGAGAACCAGCTCATCCTCGTCTTGGGGTATAACAAGCTTTGGAAGTTGTTGACAAACCTCCTTGAGTTGCTTAATCCTTTCTTGATGTTTATCTTCCATTTGAATATTGCATCTTTTTTCAATAATGGGCTAAACACCTTCCTGTAGTGCGCTAGATTGTTTATGAACATACCGGCGAAGTTAACAACTCCGAAAAAACTCTGAAGTTGTTTATTGTCTTTGAAGGTATCTGTAAATCCTTGAATCTTTTCCACAATATGGTTTTGTAGGATGATTCCAGATTCGTCGATCTCAATTCCAAGGAATTCAATCTATCTCGTAGCAATTACCGCCTTTTTTTCTGAAAGCACTAATCCTTCTTTGTGACAAACGTCTGAAAATATTTCCAAATGCTTGAGATGCTCTTTCACGTTCTTGGATGCGATGAGTATATCATCGATGTATACGAACATGAAACTGAAATAATCTTTAAAAATATTATCCATCTTTCTCTGATATATCTGGGGAGCGTTTGCCAATCCCATGGGCATCACGTTCCAGATATAATGTCCTTGTGGTGTGGAGAAGACTGTAAACTTCTTACTTTCTCCTCCATCACAATCTGGTAGAATCCAGACTTACAATTGAATTTAGAGAATACCTTGACACCTTTGATGCTGATGACCAGGTGTTCTCTACTCGGGATGTAGTATCCATCGAACTCCAAGATGTCATTAATTCTTTTGTAATTAATAACAAGTCTTAGCTTTCCTCGCTTGATTTCTCCATGATTCCTTACAAGGAATCCCAGACTGCTGTATGGAGAAACTCCTGGTGAGATCAACTTAAGGTCCAGATATTCCTTAAGTATCTTCTGCATATCCTCACGATCTTCTTGGTTCATAATGATTAGCTTGGATCTTACAAGCTCATGTTCCTTTCCGGGTTTAACCCTTAAGGTTGCTTTGAGCTTGTTCTTGTTCCACCATGCCAAAGGATTTTCATGTAATTCCTTTGGATCTTAGTCTTAATATCCTCGAGTGAAATCTGTTCATCAATGAAAATCTCACTCGATGAATTCTCCAATAGACATTTCCATAATTCTGAAATTACCTCAGGAGGTACCCGTTCTTCTCCTTGTATTCTAAACGAATACAATTCATTATCCCATCTCTTGGTATCCTTTTGGATTGAACCATTTTGTCGATAGGATAATAATGTGTCGCCAAATTTCCTTCTATCCGCTATTTTTGGATGTCGAAGTTTGGCTTCATCACCACGCTTGCTGCGAAAAGTAATAGGCATTTTTCTATAGAATGTCTCTCGTAATCTTTGGACAATAATCTTATGATTACATAGGGTTGTGAAAATAAGTCTTCTTGCCTCATTTTCTTGTGTAAAACGCTTGAATGTTTGTAAGAAATTGTTACCTAACAACACATCTGCGCCTGTATCATGAAAGTAGATTGGTGGTGTCTTGACTTTGTACCATCGGGTACCGCCTGCACCTTCGATCATGATTTCTGCTTGCTTGATTCCTCGATTAAGGATAAGGATCCTTTTAGAGAAATCTCTTCCTGCGATAGCTGGTAGATCTTCTCCAATTTCTTTAGGGAAAACCTCCTGCTTTGCAGTACATATTCCAGCGCCTGAGTCGATATAGGCGGCGAAATATTCGGCCTTGTATTCATCATATATCATTCCGAAAGAAATGTATATGGAGAATGGACTAGTGGTCATCTGATTCTGTATCTTTTATTGGCCACTATGAACTCCATTCCATCTTGTAATCTTTCCCAAGGTTTATGATCCTCGAGAAACTCAATCCCAAGTGTCAATTGATCTGGGATTCTTCCTACAAATCCTCTGATAGTCAAATCAATTTCACCCATTTTTAGGCTTCCTTGAAATTTTCCGACTATCGGTTGTTGGAGGTAATATAGGACATTACAAGGGAATATGTTGTCCTATTGAGTAATGTTGAATATCATTTCAACTCCTCTCCATCCTTCCGGGCACTTCAGCTCTCCTTGTGTTTTGAAAACATCTTGGATTTGCTGAATTGTACTTGGTCTCTTTTCTTCCCAACGGCTGCTGCTCATTAGCCTGTCTTGTTGGAAAGACATCCGTCTTAGATCAATTCTGAGACTCTAACTCTTGTTAAAGATGGGTTGATGTTGGATCCTCATGTCGATCTCCTTTATGGTTGGAGATTATATGAGTTCTGGTATAACTACCCTGGCAAAGTCCTCAAAAATTCTTAGAACTTCGATGAATTCCTTTCTCAATAATACATCTGAGTGATGTGTATTCGAGAGAGCGTAGTAAATCTTGTAGGTAATTGAGTAGGGTCTATTCCCTTCTTTCATCAAATCAATTCTTTTGAAATCTTGATGAAAGGTTAAGACTCGGTTGAAATCTCGATCTCCCAAGTTGTATGAAATTCTTGGATAGACATTGAATGCCAATTTCACTGCACACAAATTTCCTGTAATCGCCCCAAGGCATGAATCCTTGAGATTTGAGATTCGCTTGTCCAGAATTGCAAGATTGAGCGGCGAATCTACTCCTTCTTTGAATGTTGCTTGTAATAACAATTCTTGTGGCTCCGATATGAATCCATGAGAGTGTATTTGCAACTTCTCTCTTGACTCTGCTTTTGATCTCTTGTATTTCTCTGTAAGGGACCAATTGCATCTCGATCAGGTTACCAGTGAATTCCATTGGGATGACAAACTCTTCGGTAGTCACTCTGTGGATAATTTGGTGCTTTCTGCGAAATCTCATCTTATCCAGTGTCTTTCCATAGCTCCAATGGTAAAACCATCGTACATCTGGAGCTTTGGATCTTCTTTCATAATCCTCATTAGAGTCTTATGAGACACCGTAGTGTGGGAGATGAATCCTGACATATCCTCTTTCACCGTTGATTGAAGAATTTCTTCTTCACTCTGATTCTGAGCTGGATTCACTTCCATCCTCAAAATAGATCTCATCTTCATAGATATTTTCATCTGAGGGTAGATCCTCAAATTGGTACACTTGTATGAGATCTTGATAATAGAGAACTTCTTCGAGTTCGGGTGTTGCCTCGAACAGTTTAATTCCCTGTTTCTGATTCTCTGGGCAATCTGTTGAGATATGTCATCTTGCTCCACATGTCCAGCAATTACAATCTTTAAAACTTTCATTAGCTTTGGTGTGAGCTCGTCTAAAAGTTCTCCTTCTTGTGGTTTTATTGGAACTTCCTTGATTTGAGCCTGATGAAAAGGCTCTACTCCTGTTTGGTGTTGGTCTTTGCCCTGATTTATAACTTCAGGCCCTCTGTTTTGACCACACTCTTCTTGGTCTCCATGAAGACCAACGTGATAGGTGTCGTTTTTACTATATTTTTATGTGTGTTTATGTGTTCATTTGAGCATGTTTATGTACGTTTCTATAGTGATTTAGATACTTTTGATTTATTAGTTGCATTTGATGGTTTTGTGTTTAATTTTGTGTTTTTAGTGCAATAATTGCAAGTTTCAGCTCACATGCACAGTTATCGAAGAAATGACATATCTCACGATCTAGAAGTCCGAATTGGAAAATCTTAATTTTTTTGGAAATCTAAGGAAGAGATCTACAACTTTGATGTTGAACACTTTTCCCAATTCATTCTTGAAGAAAGCAGAATATTAAGGAAAAAACGGAAGTTTTGTGTTCGGTTCTTCGTCGTGACAGGACTCTAGTATTTTGGTCATAACATTTTCTAGAAGACTGCTATTGAGGTGAAATTTGTGGCGTTTGAAAGCTAACTTCAAGACCTACAACTTTCATGAAGACGTCGAAGTCAAATTCAGAACTGTACACCAGCGCACGACCGTGTCCCAAGACACGGTCGTGTCCCACTGCACAGAAACACTAGCACTGGAGCACGGGTGACCGTGTCCTGGGGCACGGTCATGCCCGAGAGACTCCTATTCAATCCCAAACTCAATTTTTGACGTATCTCATACTTCTAAACCATCTAGGAGACCTCCAAGATGTTGTATATACCCAAATTCGTCCCAAAAAGGAGCATGGAGAGAGGGAGGACAATCATTAGGGTAGGAATAACATCTATAGAGAGAAAACACATATTCTAAGAGCATCCGGAGAGGAGAAGAAGACTTCAAAGATCGAAAAATCGAGAGATCATCGTTCATATAGAGTTTTTCTTTATCTTCCCTTTTATTGTTGGATTATTTTAGTTTGATATGATATTTTCAATCTTATCTATGAGTTTGTTGATATTCATGTCTGACTAGTTTTCCATGGGTTTCTAGGGCTTGATAGTAGTCTAATTCGAATCTGATGGATCTTTGATTTCAATTCAATTTATTGATTCTTTATCCTATTGATGTGTTTATGGTTTGATTGCTTGTTTGATTATGTGGCCACTAATTGAACATGTTTAAGTAATTAAATCAAAATTCGAGAGAGAAGATTTAATTACGGAAGAGTAAACACATGACATATATGCAGCATAAGATCGAGAGATAAATGACATATGTGATGAGATTTTCAATCCTAGGTGCTTTTGGGAGTTGTTGTGTTATATCAGATCGAGTAGAGATACCTCTGGTAGCATAATAATCAACTGGTTAAATTGACTCGAGAGAGCTTTTAATTTGATATTCATGATTGCTCATATAGGATAGTTAATCATTGAAATAGATTGATCAAGTGATATCATGATGAGAATTAGATGAAAACATGTTCTAGAACCTGTCTCAGTTATATCTGTTTGTCTCCGTGTATTTATTTGTTTTTGTTTTAATTTAGTTTATTTGACATCTTTGATATCTAATAGCCTAGATAAAATTAGGGGTTGAATTTGGGTAATCGATTATTCAAAAACTTGTTCAATTTTAACAATTAAAATGAAAAGCGACTCCGCCATGATCTTACCGGAGCGATCTGTGTTGAAGAAATCGAATGTGTATGGTCATCGACGCGAAAGCCCCATCGATGGCTTGGATGTTCTCCAGAGTGATGCAACGGCGCCGTTCGTGTCCACCTCGCTCAGAATTAGTTGAATCTCTTTCTTGTTCGGCGGCTCAGTTCCGAGCCGACAAAGCAACGCCTCAAGCTCCTAATTTTTTGCTTTCCATTGTCGTGTCTGTTTATTATCTCAAATGGTTGCTGGAGCTTGAAGTAGACGACAAATATTCAGGACCACTCTACACTGCTAGTATCGGTGGAGGAGGAGGCCGTTCGGAAACTGGAAAAGAGGAAAAATTCACCCCACTTCACTAAGGCTTAGCTGAAGGATAGATTGGCTAGTATATATGCGGTTAAAGGTGAGAATTTTGAGGATTCAGTTTATGGTTTAAGTTTTTGGCAGATCTGTTTCTTTGTTGATACATTAATACATAATTGTAAATCTTTTTGCAGAGATCATAGATAAAACATGCAGATATGCGTTCATCCTTATTATGTTGTTGCTTCTGAGTTTTTGAATTTTTCTGGTGGACGACCCACATCACAATACCAAAGATAAGTGTATATTGTTATGTCCTAAACATCAGAAAATTCTACAGCAGATGCATGCCACATAAATATGATATATTCACAATTACTATTATAAAATATGAAGTGAAAGGTTTTAAGAATACGAAATACCTTGAGAAGCCATATCTCTTTTCTTCCGTTTGCATTCTGATCGAGGAATTTTACTTTTCCTGTGTTTTCCAATGTCTGTCTCCATTTCCTCGGTCTTTGAATTTCTCCAGAGTACTTTTTTTTATGTACTATGGTTTAGAGTTTTGATGATGTTGTGAACATGTTTGACGAATTTAGTATATATATGGAGATCTTTAATTGCAGAGTAAAACTTGAGGAAATGATAACAAATATAGTTTATTTTTTATAAGAAGTGAATATCTTTAAAAAGATAGTGTGGATCTGTGTATTGCACTATAACTGCCATTAGAAACCACCCATCCACCTAAATCTGATTTATTTTGAAAATAGCTAAATTTAATCTCCATGTGCTGTATTATTTGTAAAAAATAAGTACTCAAATAAGTATTTTTATACCATTATATGATTGGATTTTTTTTAAAATCACAAGTGTGCAATTGAAGCTATTAAGCTCATAATTTTTACCTAAATAACTTACCAATATCAGATCAACCAGAAAAAAAAAAGAGTTAATTTAAGCAGAAAAGAGGTTCATTTCAAGAACAAAACAAGGCCCATTGTAGAAGAAGATGGAGAAGATGAACCAGGCTTTTGAAAAGATGAAAATGCTGGTGGGAATGGATGTTGAAGATGAAGAAGAGCAGCAAGAGTCTTCCTTCTTCGATGATTTTAATCGCAACTGCACTTTGTCCACCAAATAGGTATTATAATTTCAATCTTACTGAGAGTTTTCTGACAATTTTTGGTGTAGCAATGCTCTGAACTTTAGTGGGATTTCAGGACTATGAATTATACTTAAGGGTTTCAAGCTGTGACTTGATGGTTTTGCAAATTTCCTTGATTAATAAAGTTCTACTCTTTCCATTTCCTTTGGCAGAGACTTTATGGCTTTGCAATTTGCTTATCTGCTGGTATAACTTGCACGCTCTTGGTAAGTTGTTGTTGATTCTTTGTATAGAAAAAAGTGGATGAAGCATTTTGTGTTTTGTATCTGCTTGGCCGTTATTTCATTTTGAGTGTTATAAATGCCAATGCTTATCGTACAACTTGCATTTAGTTAGCCACTGAATTGGCCCATTTGTATTTCTATTTTGACAGTGGGATTAAGTAAACAATATGGTCTCTGATGTTCTTGGAAGAGATCTCTTCTTATTTGTCTTGCAATGAGGTTTTCAAGATCTGCCGTTTGAGGGTATTTATTGTGTTATCCAACTCTGGTTAAGGTATTTGCCTTTTATTTTTCAAGAGCAGAATGTTGGGTTTTCTTCTCAGACTAAATGTTCAAAATACAATCAACTTTTGACTGTATAAATATATTTCTAAAAAGTGAAATTAATATGGGTAAAGGGGTCTGCTATCAAAATGCAATTTATTGACTGCATAAATATATTTCTAAAAAGTGATCTCCAACCCTGATCTGCCAGATCATCACAATTAGCTGGTAAAAAAAGGGAAGAAAAAAATGTGCGCAATTTGTGATTGCATTTAGGCGGGAGTGGTGACAAAAGGAATATGGTGGATGGATGTGATGGTAGATTGATTTTGATTATGAAGCTTTAATTGTGTATGAGTGGCAATAATGGGGTTTGAGGTTGTTGTCTTTGGGCTTTCTTTATCATTAAATAATTGCAGGACTCAAAAACATTACATACTTATTTGATTAGCTTAACTTTATGATATCAATTCTAACATATTCAATATAAGGAGAATGTGGAATATTAAATAATTACCCTCATTTAGACATTATTAATTTTGATATGCAATTATGGAAGCAACATTCGTGTTATTAATCTATGCAAGACTTAACGTAATCATCAAATAATGAGATTTTACTTCATTGAAATATTGTCTTTGCTCTGTAGATACGTCTTGGAATCAGAGCATGTGAAGAATTTTTTGGCTACATACAATTCCGAAATTTTTACATTAATATATGGGATATCTCCTTTTCGAATCTGATTCTTTGATTTTACAAATTACAATGCAGGTGTACTATTATATCCTGTTCTGTAGTTTCTGATCCTGCTAAGCTTTACAATGATCTTCGGTGGAATGTCACCAGGGCCCAAGGATTTGTGGCCGTGATGCGTGTAAGATGCAGTGAGGTGAGCTTCTACTATCTAAGTTTCTGTTTTTTTGTGTTGTTTACGTTTTCTAATATTTTTTTTATTTGAGCATGGTGAGTGGTGATGGTCGCTGATTGATGAAGTTTTACTGCCCTGCTTTTCCTTGCTTTTCTATTAGTTTGATTAATTAGAATGTGGAAAGGCATAGGAAAAGCCAAAACGCAGAATTATTTGAATTATGCTCACCTTATGAAACTCAAGAATGTATACATGAGCACTTTATTAACAAATAAAAATATGGAATTAATAATGTGTAAATGTTCACAAATATAAGTATTAATATTGCATGTCTTCCAGTTTTGCCTTTTCTTACATTCATCACAGAGAAATATATGGATTTTAATCTCATACTGATTAATTTGAACCCCATACTGATTGATTTTAACTTCAAATAACTTTTATCCTGAATTTTTTTAGAATCTCCTGCGTAGCCATGATTTTCTATGACATTTTCTTTTTGGGATAATACAAATTAACCTTGAGGTTTAGTCATTTTTCAGCAACCGCTATACTTATTTTACTTGCTAATTGATTCAATTGAAGGGTGGCAGTGTTTGGAAGAAATATACTTTATAAAAACCAAAGTAATAAAAATATGCATGTTAGTAGAAATAATAAAAATAAAATAAATGACAATCATTGAACATAAAAACAGCAATATTTGGAAGACATAAAATATTGTAATCCTAAACATAAACCTTATAAAATCTATAGTTTACGGCTCATAGTAATCGACATGCGTACAATCATTCTTGCACCTGTTATCATTTTTTCTCCTTTTTAATCACCTTTTTAAGCCTTTTTGCTGGTCCGGAACTTGAAAATTCATCAAGCAATGATCTTTTATCATTCATATCTTCTTCTATTTCCACAGATTCAAGTTGAATGTCAATCCTTTTGGTAGGAGCAGTCAAACCTATGGTATTTGAATCCACTAATCTTCCAATCATATCTGAAAGAAAAAAATCAGAATATTAGTCATTTAAATGATAAGATCCTTTTATTTTATTGAGATATGAACAACATACCGAAAAACAGATTTTCATTAACATTTTCAGCTGCTAATATATCCTTGAATTGGCGGAGTTGGTAAAGTGATATTGGGAATGCATCATCAAAGAACTCAAAAACGTGAGTTTTCTTATAAAATATTATATTGTAGTCATTGTTGGTCGTCTTATACTTCATATTGTTTGGTGCTACAAAGAAGTCTCTAACAGCAAACAGATGACCCTCTTTTAGCACACCATCAAACTTATCCATTAAAGACTGTTTTATCGTTGCATGAACTCTATCTCCCTGCATCATGTAAAAAAAAAAAAAAAAAAGAGAATTTGAGAAGTAATATGAAACTCTTATGTAATATGTAATCCGAAAAATTACGATTACAGTTTTTCCTTACTAAATAAAATGTGTACTATATATTTTCCAAATTGAAATCTTGTTTTTCTACTAAAATTACGATTACAGTTTTTGCTTATTGAATAAAATGTGTACTATATATTTTCCAATAATCATTTGTTTTTGGGAAAAAAATTGAAATACAGTTTTCCAATAAGCATTTTTATGAAACAGTTTTGGTATTTAAACTGAAACAGTTTTTTAGATGGTAATTTTATTTTGTATTTATTTTAATAAGTAGCATTTTTATGAAACAGTTTTGGTATTTAAACTGAAACAATTTTTTAGATGGTAATTTTATTTTGTATTTATTTTAATAAGTATTTTGAAAGGTACTTCTGTTATTATATATATATATATATATATATATATAGATGTGTACTATATATTTTCCAAATTGAAATCTTGTTTTTCTACTAAAATTACGATTACAGTTTTTGCTTACTGAATAAAATGTGTACTATATATTTTCCAATAATCATTTGTTTTTGGGAAAAAATTTGAAATATAGTTTTCCAATAAGCATTTTTATGAAACAGTTTTGGTATTTAAACTGAAACAGTTTTTTAAATAGTAATTTTATTTTGTATTTATTTTAATAAGTATTTTGAAAGGTATTTCTGTTATTATATATATATAGATATAGATATGGGGTGTGGACAGTTCATAAATATATTTTACAGTCGGTTTATAAAAAAGGTGGGAAATCGATTCCTAACTTGGCAAAACAATTTTGAGCGGAAGAGCTAGCCCTAATTTGGCAGACGGTGGCGGTGGCGGCGGCGGCGGCGGCGGCGGCGAGAGGTGCACGACGGCAAAAATCTGGTACTTTTGGGGAAACCATTAGTTTTGAGCTGGTAGAAGAGATAAGCATTAGTTTGGAAACGGCGCAGCGAACCCTAGTTTATGAGAAGTGAGCCCTAGTTTCTGTTCTGGAAACGAAACGACGAGCGGGAGAAGGCGCGAGTTGAATATTCGTTTGAATATTGTTCTTCTTCACTTTTCGCTTTGTTCCCATGGTAGACGATAAGGCAAGCCTGCACTTTTGACAGAAATTTTGATTTAGTGATAGATTTTTCCGTCAATGACGGGAAGTTTTCTTGTAGTGATTGGTAAAACTTGTTGAGCTGAGAAACTTACTCTTATTTTGATGTATGGTAACAGCTTCCAATGGCTTGGTGGGAAGGTGTGGATGATACTCGCGTTCTCATTGCACAAGGTACTCGTTGACATATTTTTTTCTTTTCTTTTTTTTTTTTCCCCTTTTTATAATGTTCGTGTGTGTGCACAAATGTGAGCATTCATGAATTTGATGAGTGCTCGATGCTGTTGTGTGTGTGTGTGCTTTATTTGGTTGAATTGTTTTGAATTTTCTTTGATACGCTCATTTCTGTAGATCCTTCTTCTAGTGGGAAGCATGGTACAATGTTATCCCTTCGAAATCCCAGAACAGGTAATCTTCTATAAATTGTGTCTTTCCCCCTTTTCCAATGAGATCAAAATTTCGTTTTATTAACCCTAAAGCTTTAATAAGAATTAGACTAATGATGAGAAATAAATATATATGTTTTCATTTTAGAGGGTTTTCTATCATGCCATGTTACCATTTTTCTTTGTGATGTTTTGCTTAAGCTTTTCTGTTGCTTCTTTCTTTGTTATCTTGTTTGTTTACTTATTTTCAGACTTTTCGGAGCTAGTTTACTGGGTATGGTCTTGAATAATTGGCTTTGATATGATCTTATGTTGGTAGGAACCTCTACATGCTACCTCTACACTGATGGGGTTCTTCAAGAGCTTCACTGGTTTAAGCAAACTCATGGGTCGTGGTTCCTTGGAGATTATGTTTGTGAAGGTAAAGATTGATGTCTATAACGATGACATTATATGTGCATTATATTAATCCCATCTCTACAGATTATGAATGGATGGGATTTTATCAGCATATGCCAATCACAAAACCAAAACTGCTTCCTTTGATTTACTTTCTTTCTTTTATTTTTTACTTTTTATGTGCGTGTGTGTGCCAAGACCTCCATGAATAATGAAAAAACTGGAAATTCTGATGTTGTTTTTATTTTCTGGGGGGGGGTTCCCTCATGCAGATGGCCGCTTGTATACTGCCACTCCAGTTGATCCTGTTTTCATTCTTTTGCCAATTTTTGAGGAAGCTCGAATGAAGGTTTTCTGTCATTTTTGCTGCTAGTTGTGTTTTGTGGAAAACAATCCTGTACTTTACTTTCTGTTGTATGATTCCACTTAGAAGATTTTAACTCCAGCATTAAAATTCAAATGTCTCTGTAGGAAGTAGAATGCATATGTGAAAAGTTCAAGTATGTTTGTTATTTCTATCAAACCTGAACACTTTTAGCCTCATTGCATATGATTTTAATCTGCCACCCCTATTGATGTACAAAGTGGAAATGTTTTGTTCTCTTTGCCCTGTCATCTTTAGTGACTATGGATTGTATTGCATGCAGAAGGATCATGAACCAGGGAAGTTTAGGCAACTTGATGAGATTATTTATATTCATGGTTATCCTGGATATCAGTCTCTTTCATCCACGGCGGAGAAGACCATGCAAATTGTTTGTGATCTTAAAGGTAGTCCACGAGTTATTTTATATGAGGGTAATTAAATCCCACGCGTTAGGTACTTTGGATGTAAATGACATATTTTACTGTTGAGGTTTTATTTTCTTCCAGAAATAAATAAATAAAGGTTAGGATTATTACTTTTGCTGTAGATCTCATAGCACATCAAACTAAAAAAACATCTGGATTTCTATGTCTCATTTAGTAGCTGTATTGCTGAGCTCTGTTACGTATGGCTTACATTACACTGGTGCTGTATGGACTGATTTTGAGGCCTAGTTACCAATTATGTCTTAGTTGCATTACCAGGTTATAATACAGAAAATATGGAAGTCTTGTTCTAATGTAGAGTAAGTTTAATATTCATAAAAAGGTCAAAATCCTTTGTACAGTTGTATCATTAATGCTAAACTAGTGCATGAGTTATCATCAATCCTCTGTTTCCTTTTGCTTTTTTCTTTAAAAAAAGCAATACGTGTTTGATGGATTTCATCAAATATTGCTTTCAAATCCTATCGAAACACAAATCCTGCCTTCCACTTCTGCCATATGCACTTAGGATTCCTAGACTTTGCCCTGCCAGCAATTCAACACTCCTAAACTGTCACCAGCACTACCTAAGCACTGGTTTCCCACTAGAATATTTGAGCTTAAGTGGAAAGGAAAGTTGTAGATATGGATCTATGGGGAAGTTGTGTGAGGTATGGGAGGAGTGCTACGTGGTTGCAGGGAAGGGAAACGGGCATAAGTTTCTTTAGGTAATTGGAGAAGGTAAAATGTTAAAAGGAATTGATTGAAAGACATTTTAATCAGGTAATTTGGGGAAGGGGAGGCAGGTATAAGTTTTTTTTAGGTAATTGGAGAGCTAAAATAGTAAAACTGTGATATGAATTGAATATGAGAAACTTTTGGGGTCTGAATTGGAGGCTCCTCTCCTGTAACCATCTGCTTCTTAAATACCAGATTTTTTTTGCCCTTGACAAAGAAATCCTAAATAGTTGGTTTTTTTACTCTTTGAACAGAAGTTGGATCAACCAAGTTTTTCAGGCTCAATGACTTGAAGGTCCTGAAGTGGTTATGCTATAAGGTCAGACTTAATCTTTCTTCTTAAGCATAACCTAAAAGATATCGCCTGTTTGTAAGGAAAGTTGCTCAATTAAAATGAATGTCATCATCGACGTGCTTTAATATAAATATTTATGCCATCAAATTCTTATGTTTATTATTAATTCCCATCACCTGCAAAGCAAATATCTCAAGTTAAGCAAATTCCTGTGATGTTGATGTTCCTCTAAGGCTATTCTGAAAAGTCTATCTTCATCATGGAAGTTGTTCCTCCATAGTTTCACAAAAAAAGAAAAAAAAGAAAAGAGGCAGATTGATTGTGCGCTGAAGGTGAAGTTTCTTGTCAAGGATGCATCATAGAATGTTGTTGCCAATCAATGGCCTTGATATGGAGATTGAAATTACTTGGATGTTAGACATGCTAAAAGACTGTCATGAAGTATTAACTATTAGGACATAGATTTACAGAAGATTTTATTTTTATTTTTTTTGACACCTTCCAATCATCCAGAGTAATGATGTGGCATGAATTGGTCATTTTTTGTACTCATTAATTTACTTGGGAAGGCATGACTAATCCATTTCATATTTTACCTTACAGGCCCCATTCTGTACTATTACCTGTCCTTTTTCTTATTTACAATCTTCGAACAAATGTAGGTACACCGATTGAAACAGACACTACCCACATTGGATAAGAACTATGCTGCTCGGGATGAGAAAGATACATGTATGTTGTCAGTGATACTATTTTTTCACCCTCTTTTTTGAATTAATGAACTGACCAAGTTTACTGCCACTGCTACTGCTACTGCTACTGCTACTGCTACCTGAATGCATTGACAAGGATCTTTAGCTTGGTAGCACAATGACCTGATTCCCTATCTTTACCATGATGTTTGGATACACAAACACAATTATTATTCCATGCAAAATATATTCTAACAATGCTTTGAATGTATTTATTTATCCAAATGTTGTGCCGAATTAGAAGTTGTGATTTTTGACAAAGCCTACCAATTATTACTGATCTATGACTCTTTATGGCACAGTATTTGAGGCAGTGTCGATAGTGCGAGAGTACGTTAAGGATGAGCCTTGGGTGAACCTCCTTTGCAGCAAATTAAAGTAATGTATTGCTTTTCAGCAAGTAAACATGTTCTTTTTTCCTTATCAAGAATTATATCTGTTTGAAGAAAAATGAATCTAGTTGGCCAACTACCTTATCTATATGTCTCTGTGATTCAATTATCCAACCAATTTATTGTAAATATCCGAGTGAAAAAGTAACATCTTCCATGCTGATTGATGTTAGGATAGTTTTGGAA
Source organism: Scutellaria baicalensis (assembly GCA_005771605.1). Classification (NCBI taxonomy): domain Eukaryota; kingdom Viridiplantae; phylum Streptophyta; class Magnoliopsida; order Lamiales; family Lamiaceae; genus Scutellaria; species Scutellaria baicalensis. Next base: position 39,316,567 of record CM016721.1, read on the forward strand.
GGATTAAGCATGTGACTTGGTAAATGTTTGAACAGCACACGCACTATAGAAAAAGAGCCATGGAAAAAAAGCCCACTTTCAATTCTTGATTATAGATGAGTTGTGTTCCCTTTTTCTAGTGAAAGTTCTCTGGGATAATGCAAAATTACATAATGCTGATGAAATATTCATGTTGGAGAAATACAATGACTATTGCATTATAGCAAAGTGCTGGGTTGCATTTTCAAATCTATTGTGCCTGGTTAAAGTTGAAAAAAAGATGCCACCAACTTAAGACATGAAATAGTGTGACTCGAAAGCATAATCTACAGGTTTAAGTTTATGAGTTATTTGGTTTCATACTCGAAACATAAATACATTCACCTCTAAATTTTAAGTGTTTGTATTTGCAGATTGAACTTAGAGGTTGAAATAGTTCCACCTTCGATAGAAAGTGGTGCCGCATCATTCAATCCAGTGCAGGTACATACGAAGGTGGCACAATGCTAGTTGAATGCATTATGCAATGCCATTGTAAGGAAGTCATTGGTTTGCTTACTGAATCAAAGTCTTAGATTTTTGTAATTCTCTCATTCAGGAGAATAATGAAACGGAGAAGAAAGGTACCCGCACAACAAGGCAGGCTAAGAAGGTGAAAGTGGAGAAAGATTCACACAATATTAAGGACATGTTCACCCGGGCTACTAGAAAGAGAGGTTGAACCACAACTTTTTATCATGAATCAAAGCCCTTGTCGATGAGGATCAATGGTATCATCAACATTTCATTCAATCATCTTTCGCATTGGAAAAAATCTAAATTCAACTAGCAATGTTATGTTTTATTTATGCACCTATGCTTGCAGCTACAAAATCATTAAGTTCATGGCATGAACCAGGGAACACATTCGGATTGTACTTGGTGCACCTAAATTTGTGCCTCTGAATTGTATAAACAGAGTAACTGTGGCTCTTCCTAGCAAAGCATGTGCTTTTCAGGGATCTGAAGATAACAGATGCTGCATGAGTTTCAACAGTGGTTTTGGGCCTTGTACCTCATGCTCAAACCCTTGTACCTGGGATCCACTGTTTTGTAATATATGCTCTTAAGTTAATCCATTTGGATTATATGCATAACAGATTTAACCTAAGTATAATTTATATTAAAAATGTCGTATGAATTGATTTGATAATTAGTCTACTTTTTAAACCTTTTTCATACGGAATAAGATTCTCATTTGACTAGTTATGTTTGCTGTTTGGATTTTGACAATTGTTACCATTTCTACATCCCACACATCCTTAAACATAAATATAAGAATTAATATCTACTTATACCACAAAATATATAACCTTTATTTTTTTATATCACTCAACATAACAATACAAACTTTTCTACTGACAAAACATAAAAAAAATTGTTCTCAACTACCACAACTACATTTATTCTTTTTGACATTTTCACAACCCTCCAAATTCTACAAACTTTCATAAAACATTTATAATCAAATTTTTCCATCTTCCATACCATATAATCTTTATACCCTAAATCAACATTAATTCAATTAATATCAGGCTCAACATGCTTCCGTAAAATTAATTCATCCCTTAAAATGCATACCTTTTTTTGACCGCAACAACTCCGGGTGAAGTGGTTCGTAACGCCACCGGCTGGAAAATCACTGCTCCTAGACCGTTTTACGAACAACTCCTCATTGTTCAACTTCAACCCTCAAGGAATATAGTCTACAAGTTATCCCGCGCCTTCAGAAACTGCTCAGCACAACCTTGGTTTGTTTCCTACCCCAGGTGTACAAGATAATTCTTTCAAGGGATAAATTAAAGTACTTCAACACATGTTGGAGCGAAAGACCTCTTTTTTATTAAGAACTTAAAAATATTTATTACATCTGTAATCTCCTTTTGGGAGGAGAATACTAGATTGGCCTCTCATGGAGAAGACTATCACTTGTAAATACATAAACTAAACTAAGAACACTCAAAATGTTTACAAAAGATTTTCTTCTAAAGAAAACTAAGAGAAATGTTCGATATCCTTAGCTTCCTTCTACCTTGCTTATTTATAGGCAAAATCCGAACTTGAAGTGCGGATTTCTAATCTTGTTTTAGCCAGCAGTCTCATTTTTCCTAGTGGATCAACCACTAAGTTAGTGTTTTACCAGCTTTTCCTCGTGACTCATCCCATGTGATTGTTGTCGGGGGCAGTCTCATTTTTCCTAGTGGATCAACCACTAAGTTAGTGTTTTACCAGCTTTTCCTCGTGACTCATCCCATGTGATTGTTGTCGGGGAATCTTCTTTTTCTTCTCGTGACTCTATCCCATGTGATGCTTATTGGGCGTGACTCAGCCCATGTTACCTTTATCGGGGAATCTTTTAAAAATTTTGCTTTTGTGGTCCCTGCGGATAACTTTTCTTTTGGGCAGGTCCTTTGTCCTTGTCCGCCCCGCGTTCTCATCGGTCAGGTTTGGGTCGAATCCTTTCCCAAACTTGGGTTCCTTCTATTCTGGGCATGCTTGGCAGATTCGATCAGTTCAACGGCCAACATGCGCCATGTTACAAAATTTCCGGTAGGTTTCTTTGCTCACCAGAATCTTGTTTTCCCAAAGAACTCTTCTTTTTATTTCAAAGAGATCCTCTGCAAATCCTGTGGTCGTTCCTGTCATTGAATTCAGGAGGAAAGATCCACTCGCTGAATTCTAAAAGAACTTGAAGGGATACTTGACTTTGTCCATTTCGTTTAGACAAACCCAAAATCCACATGCTCGTCGGGTAGAAGCTTCATCTTCTGAAAATGCTCCTACCAAAATGGGAGTTTCCTCCGGAGAAGCCGCCTTGATAGTTTTCAGGGCAGTTCTCATCCGGTCTTCTCAGCTTGATAAAATGAAAGGCTTCATGGAAACCTTTCTTTGCTGGTTCTGGAGCTGCGCTAAAAAAATACAGTTCCAGAATGTCGCCTCTGGCCAAATATGGATTATTGGTCCAAGTCTCGTGCATTGCTTCCCCAATCTATCTCGGTAATTTTGAGATTTCGGGGAATCTTGGTGAAAACGGTATAGATTGAAGTTAGAGCTCCAAAATTATACCATTCTTGTACCTCGTTAGGATGACTTCCTGGTTTCATCCAAACCCTCGGGTATTTCCCAGAGACATCAACGATTGTTCTCTTAGGATTGATACCCTTTTTCGTAGCCAACTTCTCACATTGCTTCTGGTAAACCTGCATAGGAGAAACTTTAACCTCGTCAATTTGGACCTTAGTTTTGCCAGTTTGTGGCCTAAGATCCAACTCTCTCTCTTTTACCCCAGATGTGCTGGGTTGACTTGAAGACTCGGGTTGTGACACCGGAGGTTCAACTTTTGCTACAGTTTGTACATCCTCAAGGAATGCATCATCTGCAGCATTCGTAGTTATGGTATTTGAATCCATAACTTCCGGGTTAGAGACCCGTTCTCTTGTTTCTCCCTTTTGCACTGTTGGAGATGCAGCCTGGAGAAGAGGCCCCCGTAGCGCCGAGAACAATTGTTCCTGAGCTTCCTGGCATGCTCATATTAGACCAGAGACGGATCTCTAATCAGCTCGTTGAAGTTGTCCAGCGACTTCTGCATTGATACATAAAGTACCAAAGTCTCGTTCTAGGCTCTCCAGGTTTTCCCTGAGATGCATAACTCGTGTGAGGACCTCGTCAGCGACGCGTCCTTCCATCTCGTGTTAAGAAATCTACAAGAACATTGTCATGAGATTTCACAATGACAATATCATAATCATAATATTGACATTCAGTTTGCCATCTTAGTAGTCTAGCTTTTTCTGGTTTTGATTCTATTTTGTTTTTCAGAAAAGCTTTGACACTCGAGTTATCAATTTTTAAGATGAACTTTTTTAGCCAGTAGGAATAAAGACCATTTTTTTGAAAGCCTTTCTGACTTTAAAGAACTTCTTCTCGTTGATATGCCATTGATTTGCTTCACTGTCTGTGAATAACCGCTGTAATATCTGCATTGCATTTCTCCGTTTGGTGTGGCTTTCATAAGGACTGCTGTCCACCAATGATCACTGACGTCTGTGTAAAGAACCAGTTTGTCCTCGTCTTGAGGTATAACAAGTTTTGGAAGCTTTTGACAAACCTCCTTAAGTTGCTTTATCCCCTCTTGGTGTTCATCTTCCCATTTGAATATTGCGTCCTTTTTTAATAATGGGCTAAACACCTTCCTGTAATGTGCCAGATTGTTTATGAACATTCCGGCAAAGTTAACAACTCCAAATAAACTCTGAAGTTGTTTCTTGTCTTTGAGAATATCTGGAAATCCTTGTATCTTTTCTACAATGTGGCTCTGCAGGATGATTCCAGATTCATCGATTTCTATTCCAAGAAATTCGATTTGTCTCGTAGCAATTACTGTCTTCTTTTCTGAAAGCACTAATCCTTCCTTATGATAAACATCTGAAAATATCTCCAAATGTTTGAGATGCTCTTCCACGTTCTTTGATGTGATGAGGATATCATCGATGTACATGAACATGAAGATGAAATAATCTTTGAAAAGATTATTCATCTTCCTTTGATATATCTGGGGTGCATTTGTCAATCCCATGGGCATCACGTTCCAGATATAATGTCCCTGTGGTGTGGAGAAGGATGTAAACTTTTTACTTTCTTCCTCCATCTTAATTTGGTAGAATCTAAACCTGCAATCAAATTTTGAGAATACCTTGGCACCTTTGATACAGTTGATCAGGTGTTCTCTACTCGGGATGTAATATCCATTGAACTCCAAAATGTTATTAATCCCTTTGTAATTAATAACAAGTCTTGGCTTTCCTATCTTGATTTCTCCATGATTCCTTACAAGGAATCCTGGGCTGCTATATGGAAAAACTCCTGGTGAGATCAACTTAAGGTTAAGATATTCCTTAAGTATCTTCTGCATATCCTTATGATCTTCTTGGTTTATAAGGATTGACTTGTATCTTACGAACTCGTGTTCCTTTCCGGGCTTGACCTTTAAGAATGCTTTGAGCTCGTTCTTGTCCCACCATGCCAAATGATTTTCATTGTAATTCTTTTGGATCCTCTTCTTGACATCTTCGAGTGATATTTGTTCTTCAACGATAACCTCACTCGGTGTGTTCTCCAATAGGCTTTTCATCAATTATGTCTTTGCCTCTGGAGGTACTCGTTCTTCTCTTTGTATCCTAAATGAATACAAGTTATTATCCCATCTCTTGGTGTCCTACTTCGAACCATATTGCCGATAGGATAATAATGCATCACCAAACCTTTTTTTATCCATCATTTTTGGATGTTGAAGTTTGGCTTCATCACCACGCTTGCTGCGAAAAGTAATGGGCATTTTTCGGTAGAATGCCTCTCGCAGTCTTTGGACAATAATCTTATGATCACATAAGGTTGTGAAAATAAGTCTCCTTGTCTCATTTTCCTGTGTATATCGCTTGAATGTTTGTAGGAAATTATTACCTAACAAAACATCTGCTTCTGTATCATGGAAATAGATTGGTGGCGTCTTTAATTTGTACCATGGGGTACCGTCTGCACCTCCGATCATGATTTCCGCTTGTTTGATTCCTCGATTAAGAATAAGAATCCTTTTAGAGAAATCTCTTCCTGCGATAGCTAGTAGATCTTCTCCAATTTCTTTAGGGAAAACCTTCTGCTTTGTAGTGCATATTCCAGCGCCTGAGTCGACATAGGCGGTGAAATATTCGACCTTGTATCCATCATATATCATTCCGATAGAAATGTATGAGCTAGTGGTCATTTGATTATGTATCTTTTATCTGCCACTGTGAACTCCATTCCATCTTGTAATCTTTCCCAAGGTTTATGATCCTTGAGAAACTCAATCCCAAGTATCAACTGATCTGGGATCCGTCCTGCAATTCCCCTCATAATCAACTCAATTTCACCCATCTTTAGGTTTCCTTGAAATTTTCCGATATCGGTTGTTGGAGGTAATATAGGACATTACAAGGGAATATATTATCCCGTTGAGTAATGTCGAATACCACTTTAACTCCTCTTCATCCTTCCGGGCACTTCAGCTCTCCTTGTGTTTTGAAAACATTTGGGATTCGCTGGGTTGTACTCCGTCTTTTTTCTTCCCAATGGTTGCTGCTCATTATTCTATCTTGTTGGAAAGACATCCTCCTTGGCTCAATTCTAAAACTTTGACTCTCGTTGAAGACGGGTTGATCTTGGATTCTCATATTCGATCTCCTTTATAGTTGGAGATTCAATAGGTTCCGGTAGAACTACCCTGGTGAAGTCCTCAAAGATTCTTGGAACTTCAACAAATTCCTTTCTCAAGAATACATCTAAATGATGTGTATTCGAGAAAGCATAGGAAATTTTGTAGGTTATTGAGTAAGGTCTATTCCTTTCTTTCATCAAATTATCTCTTTTGAAATCTTGATGAAGGGTTAAGACTCTGTTGAAGTCTCGATCTCCCAGATTGTATGCAATTCTAGGATAGACATTAAATGCCAATTTCCCTGCATACAAATTTCCTGTGATTGCTCCAAGGCATGAATCCTTGAGATTTGAGATTCGCTTGTCAAAAATTACAAGATTGAGTGGCGAATCTATTCTTTCTTTGAATGTTGTTTTAATAACAACTGTCATGGCTCCGATGTGAATCCATGAGAGTGTATTTGTAACTTCTCTCTTGACTCTACTTTTGATCTCCTGAATCTCTCAATAAGGGACCAATTGCATCTCAATCAGGTTACCAGTGAATTCCATTTGGATGACAAATTCTCCGGTAGTTACTCTATGGATAATTTGGTGTTTTCTACTACGAAATCCAATCTTATCCAATGCCTTCTGCATAGCTCCAATGGTAAAATCATCGTATATCTGGAGCTTTGGATCCTCTTTCATAATCCTCATTAGAGTCTCATGAGACACCGTAGTATGAGAGAGAAATCCTGACATATCCTCTCTCACCGTTGATTGAAGAATTTCTTCTTCACTCTGATTCTGAATTGGATTCACTTCCATTATCAGAATAGATCTCTTCTTCGTATATGCTTTCATCTGAGGGTAAATCCTCAAATTGATACACCGTACAAGATCTTGATAATAGACAACTTCCTCAAGTTCGGGTGTTACCTCGAACTGCCTAATTCCTCATTTTTGATTTTCCGGACAATCCGTTGAGATATGTCTTCTTGCTCCACACGTCCAACAATTACAATCTTTAAAACTTTCATTAGCTTTGGTGTGAGCCCGTCTGAAAGTTCTCATTCCTGTGGTCCTGCTGACACTTCCTTGATTTGAGCCTAATGAAGAGACTCTACTCCTGTTTGGTGCTGGTCTTTACCCCGATTTGTAACTTCAGGCCTTTTGTTTTGACCATACTCTTTTAGGTTTCCATGAAGACCAACGACTATTTCTCTTGTTGTTACTTCCACGGTGGTATGAATGGCTCCGTTGTTTCTTCCTTTTATGCCTCTGTGGTTGACCTCCAACGACTGTTGGGATGTCATTTTCTTCGCAACATAAGAGAAACATTTTATTGATTCCTCGCAGTCTCTTGTAGTTCTTGTAAAGTGCTGCTTGATGACACTATTCAAATAACTTAGCCTTTAAAAAAGACATTCTTCTGGCCACTGTATCTAAGTCATTCGCACCCTTGTATTCCTTGATCAACATTTCTCTCTAGGGACTTGGTATCTTCGCAAAGAATAATTGTGAAGCCTCTTTGTCTTCCACCTTGGACTTCCATCGGTACTCAGTGAATAACTTGATATATTCGTCAATATGATAAATATCATGTAACTCGAGGCTGTAGAGGGCTTGATTGTACCTTTTTCTTTTTTTTTTCTTCCAGTCCCTCAAAATAGCGTATGCCGATAAAATGGATTTTGAATAATTTTGCCATATTATCGACAATTCCTTTTAATGACTCACCAACTGTAACGTTGTTTTTCATTTTTGGTGCTGTCATATCCAATGCGATCTTTACAGATCCTTCAAGACTCATCTCGAGTAATAAGATGAATCCTTCATTTGTAAGATCGAGGGTTCCTGCGGCAATCCTCATAGCCGATGCCCAATCATCGATAAAGACTTCACGGTTCTTGAAATCTGGGATATCCAGATTTAACATCAACCCATATGGATATATCGGGTCGAGCTGAGAATTTCCATAAGGCATATTGTAAAGATTCGTCCTTCTGGAACGTGGTCGAGTTCCTGTGACAATAGGATCTCCTCTTGTGGTCAAATCCCCCACGTGTGGCACTGGTTTGTCCACATGATATGATCCGAAACTTTCTGCAACATTGGGATTAGTTGGTGGTCTCTGCTGTTGGTCACGAGTAACCAAAGTAGATCCATCTCTTGCGTTCATCTTTAGACCCACAATTCCTAATCCCGCGAAGGATTCGGTAAGGTCATGTAGATCTTCCAGATTTATCTTTTCCAAATTCATCACTTGTTTATGACGACTTTTCTTTTGATGATGACAATAAGTTGTTCATCATCAGTCATGCGTCGTACAACTTCGATTGGTTTCCCATCTTAGTGTAAATAGGGAACTGTCCCAAAATCTATACGTCTCCTTCCTCCGGATGAACTTGGTCTGTTCTCCAAATTTTTGACTCGTTCTTGACTATCATAAATGATTTTAAGAGTCTCCTTCTGATTTTTTATCATTGTCTCCATTTAACCTTGGATCTGATAAACTTGTGCTGGTAGGTGATTATGGCGGTTACCATAACTTTGTACCATCTTCTGGATTTCTCTAAGATCTTCAGAAATCTTAGAGGTATCTGGAAGTATCTCCTTCCACTCGGGCACTCCATCAGACATCATGGTTTTGATGGGTTGTTTCCTGATGATTCATCAGATCAACCTATAACATCTGGTTCACAGTAAGGAAACCAGATAATATGCTGCTTGTCTATCACATTGCCTCAAGGTTTCCTCCTTGGCACCTGCGAGTTCTTTTTCGGCATATTGGTCATTCCAATATGTCACCTTGTCTTGATGCTCTTGAGCATACATCGTTAAATTTTGACGATATCTCCTGTAATATATACATCTTGGACATTCGTCCAGATCCATATTTTCTCGAATAATTCTCATCACCATTTGTTAATTACAGAATAATAAATATAAATTTAAGTTCTTAATAAACCTGGGCTCTGATACCATCTTGCGCTAGGGTTCTAAAAATCATATGGATAGTATATATTGGAAATTCTTGGAAAATATGTATAACTTGGAAGTAGCAAGATAACTTTGGACATATCATTTTTCAATGATTAACATTAATTGCAAAAAGTGTGTCATAAGGATATTTAAGTCTTTGCTCAAAATTTTGTGGTAGAAAAATATATGTTGTTATATTTTGTGGTAGAATATATAAAATATTATACTGAGTGGTATTTTTGTTTGGTATATGAAAAGTGGTATTTTTGGGATTTAATTCTAAATATAATGTATGGTGTACATTAATACTCTCTTACTCAATATAAAATTTTATATATTTCAATATCCGTGAAGATCTTAAATAATAATCTTTTATAAAAATATATAAGTAATTTGAGTTCAGTGAAAAAACCAAAAGGAAGAAAAGGGAGTGTGATGTCTATGAGACAACATCCACATTGGATGCAATTTTCATCATATAGATTATATGTAGTATATTCATACTTAGTCACAATATATTTGCACAGGTAGTATATTGATCATCCAAAGGCTTCAAATCGAGTCATCTTGATCTTCAAGTGATCGTTTACGTGCTCCCAGGTTAAGCTTAAGGCTTTCAGGAAGAGAACAACAAGCGCCCGATTCTTTCGACAAAGATCAAACACCTGCACCAAAAACTGGAAGTGGTTAGAATGTGGTCTCATTTTGATATGTAATTGTGATCCTCACCGACGAGGAACTCCTTCCCAAGTTTGTCCTCCTCTTTGAAGCAAATCACAGTACTTTGCAGCTTCATTTTTGATATTACTGTATAGCGAACACCTCAAGAACAAGTGAATGAAAAACTTAACTTTCTTGAGAAGAAAAAGAGAAAGTATTCTTCCTTGATTAACAAGTGAAAAAGAGTGCCCTTACAATACATAATTTCTCCTATTTATATTATTTCTTCATACAAAGGAGGGTATTTCCGTCTTCTCCTCTTTTGACTTCCTTATTGCTTAGGCCATCCAAAATATTCCTTTTATCAAAGTACTACTTTGGCTGCCTCAGGTACACCTTTCCTCTTCTAGACTCTTCCATTTTCTCTTATGCAGGGAAATATCTCTTTTGTCTTTTTTGGTCACGTCAACAATGCCCTGATTCATACTTATCATCCTTCTCGTAGGTTATCATCCTCTACCTCGAGCGCATAAAGCTTCACGTCTGCCGTCCAGTTCTTCCTTGTCACTTCTGTGACCACCTCAGCTCTGCGAGTAGTAAGTTTCATCGACACGTCTGCAACTTCTACTTTGCTCGGAAATTCATCCCTTGTAGGTATTAAGAGAACAGTTCTGCCATTTATAGGTGCAGCTCTGGACTTCTACAAAATTATGAACTTTATTTATTAAAAATATAGTATCCTGGAGTAATGACGTATCTCAAGGACTTCCTATCTCATCCTTCCCACATCAATTTTGATCTTCAAATCCTCTGAAACATGAACCGGAAAGAGACAAAACATCAACGCAAATATGTTAGTAAAAACTTACAAGAACACCCTATTGGATATCCTCGACAAGCACCTGAAATTTAATGCTGACAGTTTGGATCGGTTTCTCCACTTCCCCCATTTTCCTTTAGAAAACAGAAGTCCAAGTTCTCTCTCAACTTCACTGCAGTAAGAATAAGGCATGAGAGAAACTCAAATGGTCTATTTTGATGCGGATATTGAAACTAAAATCACCTGCGATTTCTACGAGTTTTCATGGTACATTGTTGGTTTTCCTGGTGAGTCAGCACATATACAGATTTTGATGCCTCTCACCAAGGATTTGCCTCAAATACTGCATGTATAACATTCAATCTTATATTTTAAGGCAATGATAGAGAATGTTAATGGCATTTCATGCTGATATTTTAATTTTATAGTTTCCAATCTTTCAAACCCTAAATTGATAAAATTCATTGTTCATAACCCATCTTAATACATAACTTATTTTTAGTGACGTGGATGGATAAAATCTCATTTAAACAAATTTTAAGAGGTCGAATAAACTTGAATTAAGTGACTTTTTCATTTTCAGAGTAGGAGCTGAAAAACCTAATAATTCTATCAAATTGATACTTGATCATACTTGGATCTATCTTACATGTGCCCTAATAATTCATAAAAGGAAAGAAAGTTAAAATGTGCATAGTAATGTCCAACTTTAAATACTCCAATAATATATTTAAGACAAAAAATTATATACCCCTGTGACACATAAGAACGCGAATTTATGTGTTATATATATCATCTTCAGGTGTTGTATAAATACCCTATAGGTGTTATGTTTTCTGATGTTATAAATATACTTTACAAGTATCATATGAATATAAGAGCATACATGTGATACCTGAAGAGTATATATATGATACATGTAGAGTATATGTTGGAAACATTTAAGTATGTTTTGATGAGACAAAACCTTAGGAAAGTAACTCTAAAGCATAACCAATCTTAGGAGAGGTTACTGCGACAAAGTTATTGCAGAAGAAAGAAAGATCAGAGAAAGTGTCAAAGGAATGACACTGAAGAGAATGGTGAAAAAGAATCGGGTGAACTAATAAGGATACTGATGACTACAGGAAGCTACTGGAAAAGACCTCACCAAAGCAAAATGCAGCGAGACAGGAAGCTTCCTGAGAGACCATGCCGAAAGCATACTGCAGGAGCAGCATGCTACAGAAGCCTCAAGCCGCCTGAAGAAGCAATCCAGAAAAGGAAGCTCCAGAGTGAAGCAAGAGGAGGAAGCTACAAAGCTGGCATGGGAAGAAAGTCAAAAGTTACCGGTAGACACAAAGAAGTTACCGGTAGAGAGAAGAGAAGAGGAGCCAGTCAGAAGAAGACACGTGGAAAGCGAAAAACTGAATGTGTCAGGAGTGCAGTGCATTTATAGATTAGGGAACCTACCTACCTTTAACGGGCAGATTTTCTAATCTATAAATAAAGAAGAAGACTGACGAAAAGGAGAGTGCGTGCAAGAGAGAGAAGATAACGAGCACAACATAATATACAAGCTCACAGAGAGAAGCGCAAAAAAAAGAGAGAAGAGCTCAACAGAGAGAAGGCTCATAAGAAGAAAGCGCAGAAAGAGGGGGAAGACAATATAGAAGAAGAGAGAGTGTTTAGAAAAGCAGAAGAAAAGAAGAAAATCTCAAACACTCCACACCCAAGAGACGCATGCTCAGTCAGTCAGTCCAGCAGCAAGCTTCAGCAGATCAGTCTGCAAAATAAGGCCAAGCTTGCTGCACCTAGTTGAAGAAGAAGAAGAAGAAGACAAACTCCTTCTAAAGGACTGACTTAGAGTACTCAGTGCGAGGAGTAGAGTCCTGCTAAGTTTTCCACTTTTTAGGAGAGAAAGTGAGGACCCTGAGTGGGTAGAATAGGATCCTGTGTGGGTCAGTGGGGAAAGTAAGCAAGCAGCTGTGTGAAGGCTTGCTACTTACTTATTAAGTGAGGGTTGTAATAGATAGGTTTATGTAAAACAATTAGCTTAACAAAGGTTCCCTCTTGAGAAGAGGCAGAGAGGACGTAGAAGGATTACTCCACCTTCGAACCTCTATATATCCATGTGTTTATGTGTGCTTATTGCTTAACCTGCATACTCTATGATAAAACAACACATCTTCTATACTTGGCTCTGCAATGAGAGAAAAGCATTTGAAACCACTCTAATTAGTAACCTCCCAAAAGGTTACTGATATTAGAACCAAGCCGATAGAAGAAAGAGAAAAGTTTGAAAATATAGTAGGCTTATTCAGCCCCCCCCCCCCTCTAAGCCTACTACCAGCCTATTTGGGACCAACATTATATATTTAACATCATATGATGATTAATTTGGGGACACCGTGCCCTTGGGGCACACAAGTGTCACTCTATATTTAATAGGTTGAAAATTGAAGGCAATGATAATGCTCGATAACCGAATTTCACACATGTTTTTTTAAAAACAAGCAACAAAATAGACTTGGTAGGAATGAAAGGGAGGGGATAAAAAATTTCAAATAAGTTGCGTGTAGGGGTGGCAATTTCCCGAGGGGAACCATCCTTGTTCGGTACCCATATTTATGGGATGAGGATTCCCGGGTCAAATCGGTAAACGGGGTGGGATGATGAATCCCCATTTAGAAATTACGGGGATGATATGGAGATGATATGAAATGATATTTATACCTCCCACCCAATCCCCGACCCCGAAACCGGCCCCATACGTAGATTGAATAATACATATGTTATTTTTCTTTGCAATGTTAAGGTCAAAAGGAAGATAGAGAAAAATATTCATATTATTATTCATAAAAACTCATGTGCAAGTGTCACACATTGCGACAGTTGCATTTATTATAGAAAAAGATATATTTATGAGTGACACGGTGCCCCCAAATTAATATATACTCTACAGGTACTATGTATATACTCTTCAGGTATCACATGTATACTCTTATATACATATGATACATGTAGAGTATATTTATAATATCAAGAAACATAACACTTATAGAGTATATATATAACATCTAAAGATTATGTATATAACACCTAAATACGTGGTCTTATGTGTCTCAGAGTTATATAAGTTTTTGACTATATTTATAGTTGAAAAGAATATACTTGAATGTATATTTATAATTGAAAAACACATACTTATAACTATAAATAACGTATTTATAATTCATCGCACTTGAGACGGTCATAATAACAGATAAACTTATAATAATAATAATAATAATAATAATAATAATAATAATAATAATAATAATAATAATAATAATATATATTATATTATTATTATTATTATTATTATTATTATTATTATTATTATTATTATTATTATTATTATTATTATGTGAGTCATAGGTTTGATTCAAACAACAGATTCTGAGTTTGTCAATAGAATATTAAAGTGGGATCAGAACATTTTCCCTTTCATTTCTTACAGCCAAAAATGAGGCCCACCTTTTAACTTGTGGCCCATGCACTTTGCCTATGATTTGATTTTAGGGTTTGTAAATGTTGTCTTATTTTTTTCAGTTTTTTGAGGTGTTAGTTTGACTTCCATTACATAATATGGTCAAATTAACTGTTTTAATTCTTGTATCTTACAATGTAAGAGATGAATTAATTCCTGAAAATTTGTATCTAAATGTTGTTGCACTTTTGTATCCAAATGAATTTCTTGCAAATTGAATCTTTTTTATGTGATATCGAAAAGGATTTTCTTTACGCTACAAATTCATAAAAGTATGTAATTAATTAACCATTTATGTTTTGGTAAATCCAAGCTCAACTAAAAAAAAGGTTGAAAAATTAAAATATTGTATTTAATTGATCATTAAAGAAGTTGAAGCATAAGTCATGAAAAGTTGATAGTTCAAACAATTGGCAAAAACTTATATATCTTTGGTGCACATAGAGGTACAGATCTAGATGTTATATAGATGTTCTTCAGGTGTTATAAATATATTATATATGTGTTATGTTAATATATTCTACATGTATCATATCTATTACCTATATAAAAGTATGAATATTTATTACAAAATATGGATTGTCTAATATATCCTTAATAAAGATTTTATTTAAGGTTATAATAGTAATTTATGATTTTCATATGTAAATAATTCTACAAAAGAATTCTAAACCAAAATCATATAGAGTTTTATTATGAGTAGGACTCTAATTTACTATACATTTTTTTGAATTTAATTTAATTTAATATAGATTGTATATCCTTATAAAAAAATTATTATTTAACGTTAATAGTATTATAATATTTTTTATTTAAATAATTCATCATCCACATGCTACGTATGTACTGATATTCGTGTATATAAGAATATACATATGATATTTGAAAAGTACATACATGATACCTATAAAATATATATTTAACACCATATGATATTTAATTTGAGGGTATCGTGCTACTCCAAACAATTTAAACAGAAGATGTCTCCATTCAGTTCTATCTGTAGTATTATCCCCCACCTGCTAGTATCTCTCTCTCTCTCTCTCAGGGTCATTAAATGATAATTAAATAGTAACTAAATTAATAATTCCCGCTTGTATAAATTGGAATGAAGAAAGGTCGTTTTGGTGAGTGTTAGAGCTTCATCAATGGAGGAAGAAGAAGAAGAGTGTAACACAAGCAGGAAATGCAGTCCCAAAAGCAGGGCTGAGAGAGCTTCTTACACCTATCATCACTATCACCATCACTTGCAGCACAATTCCTACACACTTGGCTATGGTTATGGCTATGGCTATGGCTATGGTTTTAATCACCAAAATCAATACCAGAATTTCCCTGCTTTGCTTCCTCTTCCTCCCACCATTCCTCTCCAACTCACTCTAACTTCTCCTTTTTCTCAAAACCACACCTTTCCATCCAAAACAGATCTCCCCAAACCCCCTCTTGCCACCTCCTCGGATTACCAGGTTCAGGATTTTTCACTTCCTCGAGGTAATTAATGAAGCTGTCTCACCCCTTGTCTTTGATATGGTCTTATCTTGCTTTGTTCATATTCATGAAAGTTGGTTAATGAAATAATCTTGGGGTTTTGTTTTGTTGGTGATGTTTTCTGTTATGGACTATGCTAGTTTGTGTTTTTGAAATGATGTATGAATGAATTCATTATGTTTTTATCCTGTATGGTAATAGTAATTCCAAGAGTGAATGTTGGAGAAAAACTGAAAAGTGAATGGATCATATCATATGTTTGTCAAGATTATGATTGTAGTCTGTAAGAATTTTGTGCTGTCTTCACGATTCAATTTAATAAACAGGTCCAAAAGGGATTCCAAAAACAGTTTTTCTGACCCATGATAAGAATCAAAATGGAAGAAAGGTAGTTGATAGTAAACCAGACTCATATGCTGTTGCAAAAAGACCAGACTCTGGTGGGGTGGAAGGGAAAGTTATCAACCTGCTAGCTAATCATTTCTTGGTCCAATTCAACCCATCTCAGAGTATATTCCATTATGATGTTGAGATATCTCCAAATCCATCAAAGGAGGTTGCTCGTAAAATCAAGCAGAAGCTCGTTGAAGAGCACTCAAAAGTGCTATCCGGTGCTCTCCCCGTCTTTGATGGTAGAAGAACAATATACAGCCCGTTAGAGTTCCAAGACGATAGGCTTGAATTCTACATTAGCCTACCGATATCTGTTAGTAAAACTGTCTTGCCAATGATGAACATCCCACAAAAGACAGACCAGCATAAGATTTTTCGAGTAAACATCAAGCTTGTGTCCAAGTTCAATGGAAAAGCTCTAAGTAGCTATTTGGATAAAGGGGATGATTCCACTCCTCTTCCTCAAGAGTATATCCATGCTTTGGATGTAGTGTTGAGAGAGAGACCAACGGAGAAGTGTATAGCATCTGGAAGGTCGTTTTACTCGAGTTTAATGGGAGGTACTAAGGAAATCGGGGGAGGGGCTGTTGCATATAGAGGGTTCTTTCAGAGCCTAAGGCCAACACAGCAAGGTCTTGCTTTGAATGTGGATTTCTCAGTAACTGCTTTTCATGAGAGTATTGGGGTGATTCTGTATTTGCAGAAACGCTTTGATTTTATGCTTGATGTTCAAAGAAAGAAGAGATGCTTGACAAGGGAAGAGAAGAAAGAGGTGGAGAAGGCACTTAAGAACATGAGGATCTTTGTTTGCCACAGAGAAACTGTTCAGAGATATCGTGTTCATAGCTTGACTGATGAAGTTACTGAGAATCTATGGTTCCCTGACAGAGATGGAAAGAATTTGAGACTTATAAGCTATTTTAAAGATCATTATGACTATGATATACAGTACAGAAACTATCCATGTTTGCAGATTAGTAGAAGGAAGCCATGTTATCTACCTATGGAGCTTTGTGAGATTTGTGAAGGGCAGAAATTTCTTGGAAAGCTGTCAGATGATCAGACTGCTAAATTACTCAAAATGGGCTGTCAACGCCCGTTGGAACGTAAGGCTATAATCGATCAAGTTATGGAAGGACAAGCTGGGCCAACCAGGTATCTAACATGAGCTGATATTATCTGCCCTTTTTATTCTAAGTTTTTTGCCTGTGAAGATTGTGCTTGAATGAGTTTTTGTGGTTTGTAACAGTGGGAATCATGTTAAACAGTTTAAACTCCAAGTAACGAAAGAAATGACTCGATTGACTGGACGAATACTTCAGCCTCCCAAGCTCAAGCTTGGACATGGTGGTCATGTGAGGAACCTGACTCCTTCTCGTCATGATCGCCAATGGAACCTTCTGGATAGCCATGTCTTCGAGGGTACACGGGTTGAGAGGTGGGCGATAATAAGCTTTGGTAGATCCAATACTGATCAGAAGTCCAATGTTGCAAAATTCATAAACCAGTTGTCTCAAAGATGTGAACAATTGGGCATTTTTCTGAATAAAAACACTGTGATCAGTCCACTCTTTGAGCCAATGCATGTGCTTGGCAATGCTAAGCTTTTGGAATCAAAACTCAAAAAATTACATAAGGCTGCTTTCAACAATCTCCAGCTGCTTATTTGTGTTATGGAAAAGAAACACAAAGGATATGCAGACTTGAAGCGAATTGCTGAGACGGGCATTGGGGTCCTAACTCAGTGTTGTCTCTTCTCGAATCTTGGCAAGCTAGGTTCACAATTCTTGGCCAATATAGCTCTTAAGATCAATGCCAAAATCGGTGGATGCACGGTTGCATTGTACAACTCTCTACCATCGCAGATGCCAAGGCTCTTCAGACAGGAAGACCCCGTCATCTTCATGGGTGCTGATGTCACTCATCCTCATCCATTAGACGATTTTAGCCCTTCTATAGCTGCAGTTGTTGGTAGTGTGAACTGGCCTGCTTCAAACAAGTACGTTTCAAGAATGAGGTCTCAAAAGCATCGACAAGAAATCATCCAAGATCTTAGTGCAATGGTGGGGGAGATATTGGATGACTTCTATGAAGAGCTCTCTGAACTTCCAAGTAGAATCATTTTCTTCAGAGATGGAGTCAGTGAAACACAGTTCAATAAAGTCCTTCAAGACGAACTTGAAGCTATCCGCCATGGCTGTTCAAAGTTTCAGGATTATAAACCTCCCATCACCTTCATAGTAGTCCAGAAAAGGCACCATACAAGGCTGTTTCCATGTGACACTGATCCACCTTTTCAATTCTCAGATGAGAATGTACCACCAGGAACAGTTGTGGATACGGTGATCGCTCATACAAGAGAGTTCGACTTCTATCTATGTAGCCATTGGGGAGTAAAGGGAACCAGTCGACCAATCCATTACCACGTTCTATGGGACGAAAACAAGTTCACGTCTGATGAAGTTCAAAAGTTGGTGTACAATCTTTGCTATACATTTGTGAGGTGCACCAAGCCTATTTCATTGGTCCCACCGGCTTATTACGCGCATCTTGCTGCCTACAGAGGAAGATTGTACCTTGATCGATCTGATTCAACCACAGCTTCGACTATCTCTCGTCCTTCGCCTCCAAAGCCAATGCCTTTACCTAAACTTAGTGAGAATATTAGGAAGCTAATGTTTTACTGCTGAATTACACTTCTTACTGATTCAATACCATCTTTGTACCTTAAACAAGATTGTTATGTATAGTAATCTCAATTCCTGTTTCATCAAATATCTTTCTACCCCTTTAGCTACTAAATTTGGAAAGTGGGAAATCCATATCCAAAGTAGAATTTTCTTGATTTGCAGCATTGATCTGGTGAGATGTGACCATTGCCACCACATATCTGTTCCTAATAAAACAAGATTAGAAACAGTAAAGAAATTGACATTATCCAACTATTAATCATTATACTTGCTGAATAAAATGCGTTATTTGTAACTTTTGTCATATCAAGTTTGCAAATAAATAGGAGTTTGATTTCAAGGTTGTATAAAGACAAAGATTAAAAAATATATGTAGTGTAATTTTTGTTGTCAATTACCACTACAACTAGTTCACCTTATGCAGTGAATAGTGTCAATGCCACTTACTACAACTCAATCATGCAAAAGTTTGAAAGTGGAAATACAATATTACCCCTAATATAATACAAGTATGTCAGAAAAGGGTTGAGAATTTTGTACATATATGCAGGTTGGTGATAGAGTAGTGATTTGTCATTTAGTAAAAGCAGGTCTCCAATAATGCTACTGATATGAATTAAGGAGTCTGGTAAGATGGAACTAACCTACCACTATTGAGTTGACATTAATGGAGCTTTGTCATCAAAACTGAAGCAAATTTTCAGAAGTGGAGAGGGCATTAAGTGAGAGAAAAACTGCCTCACTTGGGCTAAAGCATCCTTTTTGACAGCACCACAAAATATGAATTGTCACATAGTATGGAGAGAGAGAGAGAGAGAGATGAATAGTCACATTCAGGAATGGACAGAAAGAATGCAGAGTCTAGGGGCATTATTGGGATAGCAAAACTGGTAGTATAACAAATAAAAAGTCTGACTAGAAAGTAAAAAAGTTGTGTGTGCATTTATATTTTCTTTTCACATAGGAACTCTATTTGTATATAAAACTAGAGAAATCATTTGTGTTCCAAAAAAAATAAAACTAGAGAAACCATTTTTCTTAACAAAAACTATTTTTAGATTCCAAGAAATATATAAAATTTCATAATTCTCACTGAAAATAAATCTGCCCCTTAATATATGCTCAAACCCCATATCATATATATATATATATATATATATATATTATAAAATACTAAAAGGGGTATCTAGTAAATGAGTCATACTACTCTAACACCATGGACACATTAATGTGTTCATCGTTGGCGTGTCAAATATCCAACATATCAATTAATTTCAGTTTTCACATAATGAGGAGATGAAATCATTACACGTTAGTGGTGGATATATTAAAAACTGACCATCGTGAATATTTTAGCATTTTCCACTTGTAACCGTAGATAAGTGTGATATAGGAAAAATAATAAAGGAGAAAGTAGGGTACAAAGAAACAAAAGAAAAGCCGAAGGGGGAGTTGGATAGAACTAAAAAAGCCAACGTTACTTACTCTTCTGTCTCTTTCTTTATTTCTCTTTTTCAATTTCCTTTTTGTCTCACTAATTCATTTCTCCTTTCATTCATTTTATTTTTGGGACAATTTTTGTCTCTATTATTCATGCATGAGTTTAATTGAATTTTTGTCTGTGCAAACTGCAAAGAGTACACTGTAAAGACTAAAGAGAATGGGCCCATAATATTTATTTACAAATTTCAATAAGAGGAAATGGGGTAAAACACCGTAAAACATATAAGCAATACATTTTTATACCATTTATTATAATATATATTATCACTTTCTACTACTCAATATAATAAATTGTCACTTTCTACCACTTATTTGACTTGGTTTTATTTGAATAGTTACAATGATGAGGAAATGATGACTTTTTCTTACAACATATTTGGATGTTTGCAAAAGTGGATTCTTTTTTTTTTTTACTTTTTTTTACTTCTTCATATGCATTATTAGATTCTTTATTTTTTGTTTTATTTGATATTACATACATTCACGTGAAAACAATAAAAGATTGAAAAAAAAATCACTTTGCAGTGTGATTTGATATTACATACATTCATGGGAAAATAATAAAAAATTTCACCTTTTAAAGAGAATAGAGATGAAAGTGTAGATTCATTCAAAAAAAAAAAAAAATTTGAAGAAGCAATCGTTGTCACAACCTTCCTCAAGAATCAAGTAAGTTTTTATAAATTATTTTATCCGTTTTAATATTTAGTTAGTGTAGAAAATTGTTAATGGTACAATTAAACCGTGGGATATTATTAATTTAGTTTAATAGAGGGTTTCATGAATTTTTTTTTTTTGTTACTCGAAAATTAGTGTTGGACACATATATAATGTTAGTCGAACATTAGGATTAGTCTGCAAGTATATTTTTGGGTCCACGAACATTACAAACCATCTTTGTATACGACTACTCGAACTTTAAATTGTGTTACTCGAACAATATACAAAGGTACTCGAAGTTTACTTTAAGGGTTACTCGAACTTTAAAATATGGGTTACTCGAACTTTACAATAAACGTTACTCGAACATTGCATTGTTACTCGAACATTCAATTGGGTTACTCGAACATTTAATTAAGGTTACTCGAACATTGCATTAGGGTTACTCGAACTTTGCATAATGTTCGAGTAACCCACTGGAATTTTTTGTAATTTTAAAATTTCCTAATTTTTTTTACTTATATAGGTCAAATTAATTAGAAGAAAATGGTTTTCTCAGTAATGGTGTGGTTTGGAGGTTATTGGGAAGGTTTACAATATGTAAACGGTTCTCAAACATTGATTCATCTTCAAACAATGACATATCTTGACTTATTGAGCTTAGTTCACGGATTTGTTCTAGCCGACATGAATTGTTGGGGCTATTTGACTCATTATCTAGTTGAAATCAATGGAAGATTGAAGAAGAAGAAGAAGAAAATTAAGGATGATTTAGATTTGAAGCAGGCGTTTTCAACTGTTGATGAGGTTCTAGTTGTTTTTATTTCTTTGAAAAGCATGCAAGTCGGAGCATTAAGGGGATCCACATTTTCCGTTCATGAACAGTATAATGAAGGTCCTTAAAGTTTTTTTTCCGTTCACAGACGAAGTGGAGCGTCAAAATTCCAATGTCAACATGGGAGAGAACTGGATTTCTTCAAATATTCCCTTAGGGCTACAGAGCGACGAAGGATTTTATTCAAAATGGGGTGTTAGAGATGGGATAAAAGACACTTTTGTTGGAACGTCTTCAAATCAACAAAGGGAGCCTTGGGTGGCATCATCCAGACGAGTTGATGCTACTAATTTGAACAATTTGGACTTGAATAGACTCCCAACTGATGAATTAGAAGATGTTGAGGCACACGAAAATGGACCGCAACAAGAAGAGCAGGATGATCGAGTCGGTATGTAAACATTTATGAACTTAGCATATTGTATTATTTGTGTTTATTGTGATTAACAATGTTGTGTGTTTTTGTTGTAGATCCAAACAATGAAGAAGATGACTTTGCACTTGATGAAGATGTAGAGGCAATGTTGGATCAGGAGCAACGGGAGGCATATGAGCAATTTTGTGATGACATAATGAGAGCGAAATGGTATATTCCCGACATTCCATCATTCGATGAGTTACCTTCTTGTTCAGAGATTGATCGTGCTCCCCAAGGACTGCAAAAAGGTTCGACTTTTGGTAGTAAGACTGAACTAAAAAATGTTGTTGGGTTCTATCATCTGGAGAATCAGATTGAATATCGTGTGGATCATTCGGACAAACACCGATGGTATGTGAAATGCAGCCACAAAAATTGTTCATTCATACTCACTGCCTCTGAAAAATATGGTATTTGGAAAATCTCCAAAGTTGTCCTACCCCACACTTGTTCATATGAGTTGAACGCCGGTGCTCCCCGTAGACTTCCATCCACTTTAATTGGAGATTACTTCATCGAGAGGCTCCGAAAAGACAAATCAGATGTTTCCACTAGAGACATAATTCGAGAAATGAGCCAACATGGCTTGAATTTGAACTACAGATTTGCATTAACTGCAAAACGTCATGCCATGCGAACTGCATACGGAGATCCGAAGAAGTCATTCAGCATGCTTCCTGCGTATTTATAGATCTTAAAGGAAACCAATCCGGGAACACATACTGCACTAGAGACGCATAAAGGAGGAAAATTCAAGTTCACATTTTTTGCATTAGGTGCATCCATTCGGGGATTTGCTCGGTACTCGAGACCTGTGATTGTGGTTGACGATTATCATTTGAAGGGACAGTTCAAAGGAATTGGGTTCGTTGCTGTTACGAAAGATGGAAACTAGCAAATTTTTCCACTCGTTGTTGGGATAAGAAGTGTTGAGAATGATGAATCCTGGACATGGTTCTTTTGTAATGTTCGAGAAGCATTTGGGTGTCCAGATGACCTGTTGATTTTGTCTGATCAATACGCAAGCATCAGTAATGCCATTGAGAATGTATACCCCGAAGCAGCCCATGGACTTTGTTGTTTCCATCTTCAACAAAATTTAACCAAGTATGGATCACATTTAGTCAGACTATTCCACATGGCTGCTTATTGTTATGATGAATGTGATTTTGATAGGTATGTTTTCCTCCATTGTTTTTAAGCTACATTTTAATAAATAAGAGTACCAAGCTGCCGAGTAAAAAAGTTTATTATTTCTACAGGTACATGAGTTTTGTCCATGAAAGTGGAATTTTGGGAGTGATTGAAGCCTTAAAAAAGGCCAAAGCAAAGAGGTGGTCTCGCGTCAAATGTCATGTTTGACGATTTAACTTCATGACATCAAATGCTGCCGAGGTTTGGAATTCTCATCTCGTTTGGGCAAGAAAGTTACCCATTTGTGCCTTCTTGGAAGCTGCTCGAAGGATTATTGAAAAATGGTTTGCTGAGAGGCGGATAGGGGCTGAAGAAAGAGAACAAACTTTCACGAAATCGACATACGACAAGTTAGCCGACCTCATGAGCGTAGGCCGACAAATGGAAGTGGACAGACTTGGTCGAGGCAAATTCAAGATCACAGATGAGCGAAAACTATTTCTAGTTGATCTCAGCGGCCTCGTTTGCAGTTGTAAGGTTTCCCAGAGCGAGTTGATTCCATGCGCGCACACATGTGCGGCCATCAGGTTCTATGCACACCAACAATTTCTATCTTAAACTATGTTTTATGTCATTTTGGAAAGTAATACGTTTTTTGTTCCAGTTATTCGAAGGAGTCGGTCGTATCATATGTGTCTCCTTATTACACGACATCCTGGTTGAGGGATATGTGGACTGGAGAAGTTATGCCTGTTCCCGACCCGACTGTTTGGGTAATTGATGAAGATACGCGCCTAACTGTTTGTGTTGCGGCCGATCAACCAAAACAGGCCGACCGACCTAAAACTAAGAGAATATATACATTCAAGTGGAATAAATTCGGGGGCACGTCGAAGTACATCCGTTATATGTACTGGTTGCGGTCAACCTGGTCACAACATTACCACATGTAGTCAGTACATGCCCCCACCTTCACACCAACATGAAGATTTGGACGATGAAGATAATCTGCCAGCTCAAACTCAAACGAAAATAAGAAGAAAGAAGAAATGTTCTGTTTGTGGCTCAGAAACGCACACCAGAAGGAAATGTTCTGTCTATTTGAGTCAACTGCATGACGCTGGAAATCTTCATTGATTGTGTTTGAGTATGAGTTGATTCATTAGGGCTTGTGTTAACAAATTGACATTCTACATATGTATAAAACACCTCAAGTCAAATATTTAAAAAGTTCACATGTTCAACAGAATTTGGAAAATCTAATGTGTACCAAAACGAGACCATGCTCTTTTGAGAAAAATCTACTCAAAAAGATCTGTAGGACAAGTGTCTCTGGGGGTGGAGTGTCGGAAAATGGTCAATGCTATTAACTTTCGGAAAGCTTTGATACCTCGATATTTCGCCAACGTCGTTCGAGGCCACTCCCCTGTAAGTGAGCTCTCAACGCCCAATATGGCATACACACCACACGAGATGCTATCTTTCTGCTCATAACAGAATTCCTTCCTATACATGTGGATAGCAAACTCTCATGTGAGTGTCTGCGTCCAATGATGACCATGCTCGGCTGTCTTTTGATAAAAACCTGTGTACTCTAACAAAGCTGGCAACACACGACGAAGTGGGAGGGTCTACCTGGTGCGTAGCTCTTGTACCTCCGGTGTTTCCCTCCACCTAAGGCTAAGCTACTAGAAATCAAAACACTTGTCGTTAAGTCAAATAGAAAAGGTAGAAGGACTCAAAGAAAAAGATAAATTCTGACGAAAGAACGCTAGACACCAGGACATTGGATACTAGGTCGCTGATAGCAGGATGCTGGACATCAGGATACTAGATACCAGGCTAACTGGAGATTAGGTCGCTGGATGGCAGGACGCTAGATATCAGGATGCTAGATACCAGGGGCTGGATACTAGATCGCTGAACATTAAGTCGCTGGGCACCAGGACGCTAAATACCAGGATGCTGGATACTAGATCGCTGAACACCAGGTCGTTGGGTATCAGGATGCTAGACACCAATGAAATGGATACTAAGTTAATTGACATCAGAATTTATCATCAAGTCACTGGATAAAGGGATCTCTTGGATGTTACAAGTCAAAAGCAGTTACTGAGGAAATATTTCTTGGTAACTTGCGTACATTTAAAGGAGATCACTTTTTTCCAGAAATAGACTACCTTTTCAAAACCCTAAAAGAATTTCAGCCGTGCGATTAGAAGAATCCAAAGGTGGAGATCAAGCAGTTGACCACGTCATCTCAAAGAAAGGAGAAAAGACATAAAGCTGTAGAAACTGTCAACACCTTTATTGGAAACTGGCGGAGTAGTTAATGAGATCCTTGAAGATCTAAACTGCAAACAGGGAGTATTTCTATCCCTATAAATACATGCACTCCTTATTCTTCATTAAGCATATATCGATATCCTCTCTCTCTCTCTCATCCCTAAGCATCATGGAACCCGATTGTTGGAAATCCTTCTCTTCATTCCTTCCAAAAGACGCATTCTCTGCAAATAATCAACCAAGCACACCTCAAATCTCATACAATCACTCTTCACGTTTGACACTCGCTAAGCATACCATTCTCAGAAGAGTTGATCTTCTAGTTGTCAACTCCCATCTCACCTGTCAAGAACTTGCACTCAAGTTCTTCTCTTCAAGACAGGGGGATAGAGCTAGGGACCCCTTTCCAGCACCCCCAAGGCGTCATGTTATTGATGATGTCAAAAAGGGGGAAGAAACTGCGAAGGGTCATGGAAGATCAAAAGACTTCCAGAGGTAGAGAAAAAGATATTTCACCCCTTCTATGAGATGAATTCTCTTTTGAGATGCAAGAGAACCAGGAGGACGGATAGTTGGAGGGATGAGTGGAGATTGAAGGAGAAGGAAAGGCAACAGCAAGCTACTGGCGTCTGAACTTCTCTGATTTTTTACACACTTTCCTCCAAACGAATTCCCTCTCTCTCCTACATCGCCTCTCACACCTCCCAACAACTCTCCCCTCTAACCGACAAGAAGAAACTACTGAGTGCAGGTGACTACATCAAGTGAGGGGGAAGGAAAGCAGAAAGAGAAAGGAGCTAGCAGCAAACAAGAAGAGGAAAAGAAAGATAGGAAATAGCAAAAAGAATAGAAGAATGAATCTAGATAAGATGTTTATTGTACTCTGTTTACTACACTGTAATATAGATATTTTTATCTAAATAAAACTTCTTCTGTTCTTCAAAACCGCTCATTCCTTATGCACTTTTTTTAGACTTATATGTGATTTGTGTATGAAAGTAGTATGCCCGATTATGTCATGCTTTAAATATGCTTTCTGTGCTTAAGAGATTATACTCTTTTGATCTTCTGTAAAGGTTTTGTCATCATCAAAAAGGGGGAAATTTTTGGATATATTTATAGAATGTTTTGATGAGACAAATCCTTAAAGTAACTCTATAGCATAACCAATCTTAGGATAGGTTACTGCAATAGAGTTACTGCAGAAGATTAAAAAGGATCAGAGAATATGTCGAAGGAAGGTCACTGAAGAGAATGGTTGAAAAGAGTCTGTTAAACTAATTAGGATATTATTGACTTTAGGAAGCTACTGGAAGGGACCTCGTCAAAGCAGAATACAGCGAGACAGGAAGCTACCTGAGAAGACCATGCCGAAAGCATACTGCAAGAAGCAGCATGCTACGTACAGACGCCTCAAGCCACCCGAAGAAGCAAGCAGGAAGCTCCAGAGTGAAGCAAGAGGAGGGAGCTACAAAGAGGCATGGGCAGAAAGTCAAAGTTACCGGTAAACACAAAGATGTTACCGTAGAGAGAAAGAGAAGAGGAGTCAATCAGAAGAAGACATGTGGAAAGTGAAAAGCTGGCGTGTGTTAGGAGTACGACGCATAAATGATGAAAATCTGTCTACCTTCAACAGGCAGATTTCACACCCTATAAAGAGGAGGACTGAAGACTGAAAAAAGAGGGTGTGCGTGAGAGAAGCACAGAGTGTGCAAGAGAGAAAAAAAAGTGAGCACATCAGAATATCCAAGCTCACAGAGAGAAGTGCAAAAGAAGAGAGAAGAGCTTAAAAGAGAGAAGCGCGGAAAGAGGGGGAAGCCTTAGAGAAGAGAGTGTTCAAGAAGAGCAGATGAAAAGAAAGAAGAGCTCGAACACTCCACACCCCAAGAAGACACCCAGTCTACTAGTCAGCAGCAAGCTTCAGCAGAATCAGTCTGCATACGAAGGCCAAGCTTGCTGCACCCAGTTGAAGAAGAAGGAGATAAACCTCTCTAAAAGGTTGCCTCGGAGTACTCAGTGCGAGGAGTAATGTCCTGCTGAGTTTACCACTTTCTAGGAGAGAAAGTGAGGACCCTGGGTGGGTAGAGTAGGATCCTATGTGGGTCAAGGGGAAGTAGGCAAGCATCTATGTGAAGGTTTGCTACTTATTCATTAAGGGTGAGTTGTAATAGATTGGTCTATGTAAATCAACCAGCTTAACCAATGTTCCCTCCTGAGAGGATGAAGAGAGGACGTAGAAGGATTACTCCACCTTCGAACCTCTATACATGCTTGCGTCTTTATCTGCTTACTACACTTCATGCATACATGCATTCTCTCTGATAAACTGCACATCTTCTACTCGGCTCAGTAATAAGCTTCCGCAAACCACTCTAATCAGTAACCTCCCAAAAGGTTACTGATATTAGAAGTGAGCCGAAAGAGTTAGAAGAAAAAGGGAAAAAGAAGGTAAGCTTATTCACATCCCCCACCTCTAAGCCTACCTACATTAGTTTTGGGACCAACACATTCTAAATTTGAGACTAAAATTAGTTTGATCATATTAATATATATTTAAAGAGCTTATTCAATTATATATTAATTAAAAGCTTATGAAAAAAAAAAGTTATACTATAAATTTAATATTTTTATTAAAGTATTGTACTATTA
This sequence comes from Scutellaria baicalensis, assembly GCA_005771605.1. NCBI lineage: Eukaryota > Viridiplantae > Streptophyta > Magnoliopsida > Lamiales > Lamiaceae > Scutellaria > Scutellaria baicalensis. Next base: position 39,344,791 of record CM016721.1, read on the forward strand.
GAAGTTATAGATAACTTCAATTTTGGTTTTTTATGTAAGACAATTTCCTTTTTTTTTTTTTTGACAATTAAGTATTCGTTTTTCAATTTTGGTCCTCTATATTTTATTTTTTTTCAATTTCAGACATTTTTTTTATCTAAATTTTCAAAACTGCTACTGTAGCTACCAAAATTGGAGGCAAAATATAATTATCTTTATATAAGAATCTATAAGTTTGAACTACCAAAATTAAAAGGAAATAAAATTAAACAACCATAAAGATTTATTTGGAAGACACAGAGACTTTGGTTCAAATAATCCATCAAACTAAAATTAAGTATTATAGGTACTTGAACTTTGAAATTTTATAATATTATCCTCAACATTTGCGAATGATACTAATAGACAACCAAATGTTGTCGACGGTGGAAAATTCCCCTGAAGATATTTATTTCGAATGATATTTTTATCTTTTAAACATATTGGGGTGGAGACTGTAAGTTTGAAAAAATTATAGAAATCACATTAGTTCTTATTATATTTTAAATTCTCAAAATCATTCATTCAATTCAAGAATAAACAAGAGAAATTGAGCCATTTGGTTATGATTTAGAGGAAATTTAGTTTTCAACTTGAGGGACAGCCATAAAGTTTTTCGATGACTATGATGAGGATTATTTGATGGTACTAGTGTGCGTTTTGTCATATTTTTATGGAAGGGTAAATTACGAATTCAAGCCAAACTATGACCACTTTTGCACTTAGGTAGCCAAACTTTGAAAGTTTATTATATAACCACTAACCTTTTGCGAATTTACTACATGACTGCCAAAATGTCATCGTCGGCAGAATATGCTCTGAATATTCTTTCACCGTCGGTGAATATTCTAGGCATATTCGAAGCATAATAAACTTTAACTTGTATACTAAATTTTCAATTATATCATTATATGTCAAATAATCTATATATTTTTTTCTTTATTTCTTTCATTTCAAATAGTAATTTTTGTAAACTGTATATCTTTACAACTATAAATATTATAAAATCATCATTAACGTTTAAAATTATCAAATTACCATAAAAAAATATAACTATAATTTCAAATTTTTCTAATTAAATTCTATTTTAATAAACATAAACGTTGAAAGGAATATGAAAATCAAGATTTAAAATTTTAATTTTTTTAATAATTCAAATTCTTAATTTTTATGTCATAGTTACCAAGATATAAATTCATATTTAGATTAAGATTGAAAATAGTCAAAAACAAAGTAAAAGAATAATATTAAAATATTCTGAAATAAATGTAACTAGTAGTGTACCTGTGCGTTGCACAGTGTGTTATATATATAATTATTAAAAAAATATAATAACATATAAAATGTAATGATTATTATTTTAACAAAAATATATTGATATTTTTTTAATTTGTATTAGTATAAAGCTAGGTATTTTAATTTTAAATTTATACCATTATAAATAATTATATTCGAAAATATTAAAAATTTGAAATATATAAAGTAATATATTAATCTATGGATTAAACAAACAAATAAAAAAAATTGTGTCAGAACATTACATGGGTAGTGAAATTTTAAAAAATAAATTTAATATCGAAAAATAAGTTATATGTATTAGAAACGTTATGATTTAAATATTGAGATAAATAAATTTATATTTTATTGGCATTTATAATTATAAATACACACGTATTTTAATAATTTTTTTTGGTTCAACGCCTCATATAACTTATTTATTTTAAATCAAATAAAAAAATTATATCAACTTATCAAATACATGAAATCTCTCTTGCTATCTATTTAAATGAAACAATTCAAAATTGGACTTAATCTACACATCTTGAATAAAAAAATTATGAATAGTAATTATAAGATTAATAAGTCAATATATCAGGGACTAAGAATGATGAAATTTTAATTTGTGAAAAAACCAGAAATATTACCTCTGTCCAATCTCTTATGCCGCCTCAATTAATCAAAATATAAATATAAATAAAATTTGACAACAAATAAATATAAAATAAGAAAGATAAAATAAAATATTTGTATATTTCAAATGAATAAGTTGGTTAACTTGCAATAATAATTTTAATCTAATTTTTTCTATTTGATATGTTTTATATGTGTAATTTATTAGATACACCTATAATATTTTTTTATTTCTATATTTTAATATCAATTTACAGTAAATTAATACTATATATCATAAAAACATTTAAAAATGAAAAATCATTGAAGCCCACACACATACATTTCCATATTTCAGTTTGATAAATTTTATATGAATATTAAATTTAAGATCATTAAATAATTATTGATTTTATATATTATATATTTAAAATTGATTTAAAATAGGGTAAATTATAAAAAACAACCCCAACTATCGACTTTTTTAAAATTGCAACCTAATCTGTTTTTTTATTTTAAGATTATCATCCAGTCTTTCTGTGATTTTGTTGATTGCAAAATTTCCGGTCATTTTTCCTGCAAATGAATTAATTTTTTTCACTTTGCAACCAAAACTTTAATTTTTTGTCAAATCGCAAATCATGATTTTTTTTCGCTTCACACATTTATGTTATATATATGAGTGTGACATTTATGTTATATAAGTGTGATCGATATTCATAAAATAAATATCAAGGAAATATTGGTCAAAATTGGTGAAATATATGTAACATCGGTAAAAAAATCGATGGAATATCAATAAATATGGAGAAAATATGGAATATATTGGTAAATATAGAAAAAATAACAATAAATATATGTACTCATATTTCCATCGATATCGATATTTTCACAATATTTCCTTAAATTTAAGTTACCTATATTTTCACTGAAATCGAAATTTTCATTATTGGTTGCAATCTGATAAAAACACAAAGTTCAGGTTGCAATTAGATTTAAAAAAAAAAAACAAAGTTTAGGTTGCAAAGTGAACAAATTAATCTCCATTTCATCGGAAAATTTGCAATCGACAAAACCACAGAAAGACTGTGTGGCAATCTAAAAAAAAAAGATTAGGTTGCAATTTGAAAAAGTCGATAGGTGGAGTTGTTTTTTGTAATTTACCCTTTAAAATAAGTACTTACAAATAAGATGAGAGATAATAAATATATAATCTCTATTCAATAAATTGAGTATCATAACTGATTTCTTATATTTATTTATTTGTATTGAATTTCTTAAAATACAATAAATAGGTTTATTTATTTTTATTTGTATTGAGTTTCTTAAAATACAATAAATATGTTTATTTGTATTTATTTATATCGAGTTTCTTACAATAAATAAATATGAAAGGTATTAATAGGTTTCTTAAAATAGTAATTATTTAATAGGTAGATAATTTATTGCAGTTATTTTTGGCAGAATATCCTGCTTTTATATATATATATATATATATATATATATATATATATAGATTCATAACATTAACAATTATGGGAAAAAAAACACTCAATTCTTTTCAATTATTGTATTACCAACATGTGCAAAACATATGTGTTAACTTTAGAAGTTAAGGGAAAATATGCAACATATATTAAATCACACGTGTAACGGTGTAAAAGGTGTATTTCTTTTAACACAGAAGAAAAACATAAACAATTTAATATTATAAGAGGGTTTGACGCATTTTATCCAAGATCAATCTATTGAGTTGCAGATGACTTAACTGTAAATATTATGAGTTATTTAACAAATAAAATAGAAATATTTTTTCTTAATTTTATGATAAAACAAGAATAATGTGATTCTAAAACGTGAGCAAACAATTCAACCGATAATTTTTAACTAATAATTGAATGAACTTTGAAGAAATTATTGTATTAATGAAATTCTTATATCCTAAAAATTAGTACTTAATATTTTCAAAAAAAAGTATTTAAATAACAAATCATGTCGTTGTAATCTTCCACGTACAGCGCACGTGTGTTATACTAGTGTGTGTATATATATATACATACATATATATATATATATATTTCTTATCATTGGCCTGATTCTTATTTAAGCTTTAGGGTTAACAAAACAAAATTTGGATCTCATTGGCAAAAGGGGAAAGACACCGTTCATAGAAGAATACTGGATCAACAACTTACTTCCTCAATAACAAAGTTATTGAGGAAGTAACTTAACTTACAAGTGATAGTAAAATATGAACCCTAATCTTTAGCCTTCAGGGCATCCACCTTTTCTTTTGTTTTTGCAAGAGTGGTGGGGAATCGACCCGTCATTCTCATTTTATTTTATCGACCACTAGCAATGTACCCGTGTGATATTACTTTTAAATATGCCCCTCAAATGCTAAGTATTACTTTTATATTGTAGCCATGCAACGAATGATGATGAGATATAAATGCAAGAGCTTGGCCTCTATCTAATGTGATGCCAAATGGTTACATCGATCATTTAAAAGCTCAAGGTTTTAGGATGAGTATCACATTTGGTATTTTAAAATATTTAAGATAATCTATACTATAATAATTGAGGAATAGTTGAGAATATTTACATAAATGTCATTTTCCCCTAAAAAAATGTCACATCAATAAAAAAAAATTCTCTTTCTTATTTTGCATTTTTTATTATTTAATCCATTTAATCCATATTTTAATCCATTTAATCCATATTTTAAATATATTTTTAATATATTAGTTTAATAATTTTTTTTATTTTTTTATTGTTTCTTTAATATTGTATATAGATTTGATTTTAATATAAATATTGTATTAGTTTATGCTTATTTTTTTGATCTTAATTAAATTATTTTTTATTGAATAATTTCTTAAATACGAACAATAGATATTGTCCAAACAATAATTAGAATAATTAGAAATAATTGATATCGTAATTAATAAAAATTAATAAATAAATGTAACATCATTAAAGATGTGTGTGCATACACATATATGTATTTAGTGTGAAATTATATGTCATCCTGAGTATTTTTTTAAATTAATATTTGTATTTTATATATGTAATATCATTCAACATTTTATCCTTTATCGATATATTTTAATGATGAATTGAAGATATTGTTAAATATACAAATATAAAAGGCTAAGATATTGTTAATATCATTCAATTTATTTCACTGGTAGATATTCGGATAACAATGAACATATTAGAACTCTATTACAAAATCTTATGTGTAAAAGACTTACTGATTTTAGGTGGTATAAAGATACTTTCCTTAGTAGAGTTATGGAATTACCAGAGAGTAATAGTGCTCACTGGAAGTCTAAATTTATAGACGGATTACCTTATTTATTCACAGAAAGAATTAGAAAACATTTAAGAGGCAATAATATTGCTATATCTTATGAAAATTATACTTATGGTAAATTAATAGGAACATGTATTCAAGAAGGTTTAGCTTTGTGTAATGAGATAAAGTTAAATCAACATATTAAAAGACAAAATCTTTCTGAAAGAAAGCAATTAGGGCAATTTTGTGAACAATTTGCTATGGATATGCCTAGTACTAGTAAAACTAGTAAAAAGAAAAATAAAGATAAGGATAAGGATATTAAACCTTATAAAAGAAGAAAATCTTCTAAGAAACAAATTGAAAAACATCGTTTTAGAAAAGAAAAACGAGAAAATGAAAAAAGATATAAGAAAAAACTTATAGTTTGTCATAAATGTCAAAAAGTTGGTCATTATGCAAGAAATTGTTGGACCAAGAAGAAGATTAATAATCTTAAAATAGATAATAATATAAAAGAATTAATATCAAAATTATTATTAAATGAATCTGATTCAGAATCTTCTTATTCTTCAGATAGTAATACTAATAAGATAGATTCAAAAGAATCTACAAAGCAATATATAAAAGAATTAGAAATTAACTCAGATATTTCAGAATTAAATTCAGAATCTGAGTGTGAATCTAATTGTGATTGTAATGAGTGTATACAAAGAAAATCTTGTATAAAAGAGGATAATAATCCTGAAAATTCTGATGAAATTTATAGAATATTTTCTCAAATGAATGATTTAAATATTAATGTATTAAATCATGATAATATCATGGAATTATTAAAAGTGATTAAAGATCCAGATCTAAGATCTAAAATTATAGATCAAGTGGAAAATATTCCTAGTACATCTAGTACATCTAATATTGAGGAAAAGGTTAAAATTTCTCAAGAACCTTATATGATGAGTCATGTCTATAAAATGATAAGAGAAAAGCAGAATAATAATTCTTCTGCATCTTTTAATAATTTAACAGAAGAGATAAATAATCTTAAAAAAGAAATTATTTTATTAAACAAAATAATTATTCCTTTGAAAAAAGAATAACAAATATGGAAAATAAGTATATAGATAAATCATTATCTATAAATGATAAATTAAAAAGTCCTATTAATAATAATGAAGGATTTTTAAATATTTTAGAGATAATAACATCTCAAAAATGGTATGTGAAAATAACCATTTATATTGATAAATTTTATAATAAAGAATTTATTGCTCTTAATGATAGTGGAGCATATTTAAATGTTATACAAGAAGGGTTAATCCCTACTAGATATTTTGAAAAAACAACTCATTCGTTGTCCCATGCTGGTGGTGAAAAACTTGATATAAGTTTTAAATTACCTAAAGCTTTTGTGTGTATTGATAATACATGTAATCCTACTAGTTTTTTACTAGTAAAAAATATTTCAAACCAGGTTATACTTGGAACTTCTTTTATAAATCTAATTTATCCTTTTATAAAGGTAGATAAAGAAGGTATAATAGGTACTTATAATAACAAATCTTTACAAATAAAGTTTATTGAAAAACCTTTTACAAAAATATTACATAATATTATGGATAATATTAAGGCTAAAGAAAACCAGATAAGTTTTCTAAAATCAGAGGTTAATATATTAACCATAGAAGATAAACTTCAAAATACTAAATTACAAAATAAGATAAAATTGATTTATAATCAGTTTTCTTTAGATATTTGTAATGATCATCCCAATGCTTTCTGGGATAGAAAGAAACATATTGTCTCTTTACCTTATGAAGATGATTTTAATAAAAATCAGATAACTACTAAAGCTAGGCCATGTCAAATGAATTCTGAATATTTAGAATTATGTAAAAAAGAGATTAAAAATCTTTTAGATAAAAGATTAATAGCTCCTTCGCAGTCTGCTTGGTCATGTACTGCTTTTTATGTTAATAAACATAGTGAAATTGAAAGAGGTGTACCTAGAATCTATATATATAATAATAAGGTTGCAACTCTCCAGAGCTCGACACGTCATCATTTTGAAGCTTTCTTAAAATGACATGTGTCATCCACATGTCATCCTTTGTGTCATGTAGAATCTAAAGAGTCAAAAAATATGAAAAGTCATTCCACCTCTTCATCTTTTTATATTGTGTCATGTAAACTCCAAAGATTCATGTTGCATTTAACGGTGTGAAAAGTGTTGAAGGTGGCTGTTAAAGCGGTGGTGGTCGGGCGGCGAGGAGAGAAACATGGATGGTGATAAGTTCTGTTACATGCTTCATACCCATTTTCCAAAGAAGCGTCATATTTGGCCTCCGTGTACCCTCAGGTAAGGTCTAGGAGTTGTTATGGTATATAGTCTAGATGATAGGCCTTGTCATCAGAATCACTCCTTTGTCTTACCATTTACACCTTTATTCATAGGTGTATCTGGACTTTGGGCTGGTAGTGCCTAAACTTAGCTTTCATGGGATGTTATCCTCTGTCAAAGAGCTCTTAGAGCTAGCACCTATAAAGAAGGTGAATATTATGGATTTCATGAAAAATCTCACTTTACAGTATTGAGATGCTTCCTCTAAGAAAGAATGTATTGAAGTTTCTATGCTTTAAGGAATCAAAATGATCCTCCTTGCTAATATTCATGAAGTCATAAGATTAAAGGATTTTACTAACTTAAAACAATATGTATTGCGATTGGCAGGTGATGTTCAACACTGATGGATGTGGTTTCCATTAGCAGAGAATCGGAGAGAGAGAGAGATAGGGAATTCCAAATTGTTGTAGGAATTGCAGACGAAGACGACGACTAAATGTGGAGAGTTTATGGGTTAGCTATGTGAGCGCCCATTTATGCTCTCTGCTCACTCTCACTAATCAGGACCGGATTCTATTAATCTTATCCTAAATTTGATCCATCTTTATGAAATACTTTCAAGATTTATAAGCCATGCGGATATGCAGCCTAAACTCTTTTACTCTAAACCTGTACAAAGTTGATGAACCGAATAATTGACATGTAAAATTTAGTCTTTTGATTAAGGTTGCAACATGGATGTCCACAGAGCCCATGTAGGTCTTAAAAAGTTGCAATGTCATTAATCTTCCACTCATCAGGAAATCTGATTTTATGTCCTTTTACGAACTGAGTTGTTGGTTACTTTCATATTATAGCTTTGTAATAATTTTTTTCTTTCTTTATTTGTTGTCTATTATTACAGGGAAGCCGCCGCCATTTTGTCGGGTTCAACACTAAAATTGATGAATTTATCCTTCACCGGATATGATAGAGGGTGGGTGAGTTCTTCCCCATACTAATCGAAGTATCATTGAATGATTTAAATAAAAGCAGAGAAGTGAGAGTAGGCCTGAGGCGTTTCAGTAAGTTTTGTATTGTGATGTTCTTCAAGGGTTTTTTAGTGGGTTTTATTTTCTTTAAAATGTATGATTGAATATTTGGTGGATTCTCTATACTTGGTTATCTATTTACTTTTTCATGAATAACTGAGGTTGGATTTGTAGTTTGATTTTCTTTTCATCATTGCATAATTTATCTTATAGTTATAGTTAATATTTTGTATTGAGATCTTTGTTGTCATTTGATCTTTAAAAGAATGTATGATTTCTTTTCATCTGTGTTCTAAGTTGTCGGAATTATCATGTGCTCAATCAAAATTGCTAAGTTACAACCCTTCTTAATAGTTTAATCGTTGTATTTAGTCTATATCCTCTATTTTTTAGATTTGGGCTTATGAAGACCGTCAGATTCTTGAACTTTTGTATTTAAGTTATGAATAAGAAAGTAGGAAGACTTGAGAAAAAAAGTAACGTATCTTCAATCTTCAATGGTGTTTATCAATAGATCGCCCCTGACATGTTTAGTTTAATATTCACATCAATATTTAAGGAGGATTCTCAAGAATTAGGACATTGAGATAAAGCAGAAACATTGTAATTTTGGTTTGCTCAACACTTTGCTTGCTTGAAAATAATGAAATTCATCCAACTTTCAAGAGAGATGAAGTTGCTATTGACCAGATTAAATTAGTTTTCTTTTCTTTTTGTTTTTTATACTTTTTATAAATGTTGTGTATTGCAAAAATATTTAAGTACGTAAGAATCTAATATCAATAAAATTTGATGTGGAAGTATCTTTAAACCTTTGTTATATTAGTGATATGATTCTCCTTTTTTATTTGTTGATTGCTAAAGACTCAGAGAATTTGACTGTCAGTTCTCAACGACCATCCTTCAATGAAGGGGTTCCCAAATGAGGTTGAAAATCTATTCTAGATACTTTTTAATACACAACATATTAAGTGTAAAAAAATTATTTAAATATTCATGTCAAAAATATCAAATAAATTCGCACCAAATTATACAATAGCTTCACGATGAATAAAAATATATAAGTTAAAATTTGAATCACTTATAAAAAAGATTCAAGACTCAATTTTTTCAATGAAGATTTTAAAATAAAAATTTCAAATCAATCCCGTGCGTAGCACGGGCATTCTCTAGTGGTAATAAATTACAAACCTCTAAATAAAGTCTTAAAATGGATAAGACACCCGATTCCTAATAAAAAGGATTTACTTGATAGATTATATAATGCTGTTATATTCTCTAAATTTGATTTAAAATCAGGATATTGACAAATTCAAATTGATAAGCCTGACAGGTACAAAACTGTTTTTAATGTTCCAATAGGACATTATGAATGGAATGTTATGACATTCGGTTTAAAGAATGCTCCTTCTGAATTTCAGAAAATTATGAATGATATATTTATTCCTTATAGTAATTTTATAGTTGTCTATATAGATGATATTCTTGTATTTTCTACTTCAATAGAAGATCATTTTAAACATCTTGATATATTCAAGAAATTAATCATACAAAATGGGTTAGTTATATCTAAACCAAAAATGATTTTATGTCAAACTAAAATAAGGTTTTTAGGACATAATATTGAAAGAGGAAATATTATTCCTATAAATAGAAGCATTGATTTCACTTCAAAATTTCCTGATAAAATAACTGATAAAACTCAGTTACAAAGATTTTTAGGAAGTTTAAATTATATTTCTTCTTACTATAAAAATCTAGCAGACGATACTGCTATCTTATATGAAAGATTAAAAAAGGATCATGTTCAGTGGTCTGATAGACATACTGAGGCAGTAAAAAGAATTAAAGAAAAGGTTAAATATTTACCTTGTTTATCTATTACAAATCCAAATTGGATAAAAATAATAGAAACTGATGCGTCAGATATTGGTTTTGGTGGAATACTAAAACAAATTGATCATTTAGATAAAAAGGAATATTTAGTAAGATTTCATTCTGGAAAATGGAATGGAAGTCAAAGAAATTATGCAACTATAGCAAAAGAAATTCTTTCTATAGTTAAATGTGTTTTAAAATTTCAAGATGATCTATATAATCAGAAATTTATCATTAAAACTGATTGCAATGCAGCAAAGTTTATGTTTAAAAAAGATTTTAAACATGATGTTTCTAAACAAATGTTTGCTAGATGGCAGACTCATTTAGCCCCATTCGATTTTGATATTATATACAAAAAAGGTAAAGAAAATTCTCTTCCTGATTTTTTAACCCGTGAATATTTGCAATGATTGCAGGTATGTATGCTGGAGGCCGAAATTCCTCTTATAGGGGAAGAGGCAGAAGACGACAAAATCAGAATAATATTCTGATTCAGCATGGAAAGAAACAATTGATTTCTTCCAACATATCAGGAATATCTGATATAAAAGATTATGATGAATTTCTAAAATGGAAACAATCTCAAGGAAGTAATACTTCTCAGGGTGAATCATCTAATTCACAAACTCAGAGTTCATATGCTCAACAGTTATCAAAAGATGATGATTCTGATTTTAATAAAAAATTCCATAGAATAAAAGGTTGAAAATATATAATTGATTGTGCTTGCATCAAGTTCATACGTAAAATTTCTATTTTTATTGTGTATTGTTTATATATATACATACTCACACACACATATTTAATTTAAGTAATTGAATTTGATTTTTAATTCATAATTTATTTTTATTGTTTTTAATATATCTAATTTAAGCGATTGATGATATTAGTTTGTAACACATGTGATAAAAAAAATGTCTCAATTAGAAATGTAGTGCATAAAAAAGTTTTGAGTAGGATTTGGGTGCCCGTGCCCCCAACCCGACCCGGACACTATATATAATCAAAACCCTAATTTTTCATTTCATCTTCTTTCTCTGCGCCTCTTCTTGCACCTTTTCTTTCTTCCTCTTCCTTCTTTTTTCTTCCTCTTCCACAGCACCTCTTCTTCCTTCTTCTTCTTCTTCTTTCTTTCTTTTTTCTTCTTCTTCTTTTTCTTCTCTATGCATGTTCCTTCTTCTCCATTATTATTCTCCGTTCTTCTTCTTCTTCTTCCTTCTTCTTCTTCTCTGTTGTGTTCTTTTTTTTTTGTTGTGTTCTTCTTCTTCATTTTCTTCTTCTTCTTCTTCTTGTTTATTTCTCATCTCTGCTCCGACTCTGCTTCGCATCTCCACTTCGACTCCGATGAGGAAACATTCGATTCACTCTTTGTATTGACTAAGTTATGGAAGGATTTGGTTTGCAGAGTATGATTATTTGATCAAATAGATGAGATTTGTTTGATTGATCGAATTGAATAGATTTGCTCTAGGGTTTCTTTGCACAATGCTTTTTGTGATACAAATTCATATGAATTCTGCAATTTTGTAAATTTTGCAGAAAAAAAGGAGGAAGAATATGATATAAATCGTGATTTTAGAATTTATAAATTTTAAACTCACTATACAGTAATGTAATACCTATAGAATACATATGTAATACCTATAGAGTATACATGTGATACCTATAAAACAAAAGTTCGAACAAATAATTCAGACATTTATTGAATGAACATATGATACATTAATTAAGAGTATACATGTAATACCTTAAGAGTATATAGTAACACCTATTGAACAAAAAATCAATACATTTATTGAGTAAGTTTGTAATACCTATAGAGTATACATGTAATACCTATAGAATAAACACATGATACATATTATTGAATCTCAAGAAGTATAAGAGTAATACCTATAAGAATCTCAAGAAATATAAGTGTAATACCTATAGGGTATACATGTAATACCTATAAAGTAAACACATGATATCTATCATTGAATCTTAAGAAAAATAAGTGTAATACCTAGAAAAATAAGTGTAATACCTATAGGGTATACGCGTAATACCTATAGAGTATACATGTAATACTCATCACTGAATCATTAACTACGGAATCAGGTGTGCGTAGGCGCACACCAGATTTGCTATGGGCGCGCGTGGCGGTGCGTGGGCGCGCGTGGCGGTGCGTGGGCGCGCGTGGCGGTGCGTGGGCGCGCGTGGAGGCTGCCCACGCGCCAAGTCGGGTTAGGGAGCACGGATCTTAGCCCCCGAGGTACACAAGTTTTTGACAAAAGTTTTTCAAAACTTATAAACTTTGCAAGAAAAATTTCCAATTTTTATTTGAAGATCATGATTGGTACTTATCTTTCTAGTATTAATCATGAATTAGTGAACTGAATATGTATAATATCGATAGGTTGTTGTAAATTGAATTATTTTAAGCTAATTTTAGATTTTCTTAGTTATTAAATATTATTTTATCTTCTATGTACTAAAATTATTTATATTATATTATCAAATAATTAATATTTAACGACATTAGGGCGAAAACTAATCCATGATAAAGAAGCAAAACTGTGAAACCCAACACCAAAATCCCATTCCGACAATCAGATAAATTATACTGATCGGCCACATTAATTCTAGGATGTAGATCTCGCTATTGAAATTATAAATAAGTTAATACAATACAAAAATAAACAATTAAGAAAAACTAAATCAACAAAGAAGAAGATATATATTTTCTTATTTTGCATCTATTATCTAATAATATAATCAGTATCTAAATATTTAGTGCACAATTCAGAATTTTAATTAGAGGAAGAACGAGATCAACGCCAACAAGAAGACGATATATTTAATCATAAAACTAACCTTGAAGTTATCAAGGGCATATCTCGACTTAAACGAAGGGACAATTTCAATTTTGGTCCCACCCTAGAGGTGTCGTCCGATTTTAGTCCTCTTAAAATTAATCTGATTTCAATTTTCATCCTCCTATTGAAAAAATTGTCCAATTTTGGTCCAATTTCATCGGAATTTCAAATTTTCTGATCAATTTCCGGCGAGTGACACACACTAGCCCCCAATCTCCGATTTTTTTCTTATGTGGCAATCATTTTTGCATTATTTTCTTACATAAAATGCCAAATTATCCACCACATCATTAAACCACTTAAGAAATAATACAGAAAAATAGAAATTTAAAGGAAAATGAAAAATAAAATCGGGATTAAACAAATAAAATTCCCTAATTTCTTTACGAAAACGGGATTCCCCAGTTTCTTTAGAAAGGACATTGGGTTTGCTAAACATGGTGGAGAAGAGAAGGATGGAAACATAGCAGCAGCCAATGAAGCAGTCGTGGAAGAAGAAGGGAAGAGAGGCATCCGGCGGTGGTGGTGGGTGGAGAGAGGCAGCGACGGTGGTGGGTGGAGAGAGGCGGCGGCAGTGAGGGATGAAATCTGCTTGTTGGTGGCGGTGTCCTACACAATCTTCAGTCATGGAAGAAGAGGCAAAGAGAGGTGGCAGTGGGGGTGATGGGTGGAGGAAATGTGTATGGGTGGAGGAAATGTGATAGGTAGAAAATAGATACTTCCTCCGTCCCTTGTTATTTTGCCTAGGTTGACCCGACACGTAGCCTCAGAAAAAGTTGTTGACTTTGATTGAATGTGTTATTTTAATGTTTTTAAGTGGCAATTTTGTCATTTAAAGGTATAGTTTGAGTGCAAATTTTATAAAATGAAAGAAATGGAGGGGTAAGGGAGTAAATTTTTTTTTTTTTTGCCATTTTTGGGCTAGCAAAATAAGATGGGACAAACAAAAAATGGAAAGTAGGCAAAATAGAGCGGGACGGAGGGAGTACATTTTATTATGGATTAAATTGAGTTTTTATAATGTTTTATATGATTGAACACATCATTTTCTTACCTATACGTGTTTTTAAACTTGAGATACTTTATATTTTACTTTCTCGATTACTATAGAAATTTTGAAATATTTTGAAGTTGGTGGAATAAATGGGCTAAGGCCCAATGGAAGAAGATCAAAAGAAAGAATTTCATATCACAACAAAGAGCAATTCTAAACGAATCCAAGAAAATTCTCACTACAGTCACCAAGGAAATAAAATTCTATTTTTGCCCTTGAACCTCATTATTGATTTTTTTTTATAGCCTAATTCCTACTTTTTCTCTTTTTTCTTTATAAAACCAATATATTCAATTAAGTTTCAATCCTACTCAAAAAAAAATCATGGGAAAGGGAATTAAAACTTTATAAAGTAAAACATATTATAGTTCAATTTTTAATTATTTTTTTTTGGTGATGAACATGACTTTTTAATGTAGTAAACATATGTAAAACTATTAAGGCATTTCATCGAACAAGACATGTACAATTTTTGAAAGAATGGAAAAGGCCTAATAATAAAAATTATGTAATCAATGATATTTTTGAAATTAAAGTACTAGGAAATCATAATCGAAACTCAACTAAAATCTCCAAACAAATTATAATATAAACTACTTGAAAGGATCGTAAACATTTTCTTTCATGATCATTTTTCCTAATGCATTGAGTTCAACACATATCTCCGAAATAAACATGATTAAATTTCTTCTTAGAACTTGATATTTTGTAGAAATATTCTTCCGTTATTATTGAAACATTTGTCTTTAAATTGATAGCACAATACATATGGCTGTGTAAAAGGGAAATTAATGAAAATGATGTATTGTTGGGTTGAATATTAAGAAAAAAGATTTAAGGGCAAAAGAAGAATTTTATTTTAATATGGTTGTGTTAAAGAAATCTAAGAGTTATGTTTAGAATCACCCCTAAAACAAAAAGGGAAATTGAAAGAAGAAGGTTTGGGCTTAAGGAATAAGAAAGCCCATTTCTCCTCCACCATGGATTTGGGCTGGACGTCCAAGTGCCACTAAGGCAGATTAAAAGGGGAATTTCTTCTCCCCAAGTCATACACACAAATAGAGTTATAAAAAAATCGAATCTTTTTGATTTGATTTTGTATTCGAATTCGAATATAATGATTCAAATTCGAGAAATACAAATAAGAATCTGAATAAGAATACTCTTTAATATTTGTATATTATCCGAATACGAATAAGAATATGACGGTATTCGATTCGAGTATTCACGAATAAATTCGAATAATTATATTATATATATGACAAAATAGTTTGGGCAACTGGTGCATGGATCTAGGATCCATGCACCCGGTTCGACCCACCCCACGCGCCTTTGACACACGTTTTCACACGACCAAACACGCTCCACGCGCTCCAACGCGCCTGGTGGGTGCGCTCAAACCTACCAAGATTCACTCCAGGCAGTCATACCCTCATGTTATGTTAGAGTTACCTTTATATTATGTCAGTGTTAACACTGACATAATATAAAGGTAACTCTAACATAACGTGAGAGTCACTCTAACATAACATGAAGGTATGATTAACATTGTTTTTTACCTTCATGATATGTTAATGTTACTTTCATGTTATGTTAGTGTTACCTTCGTGTTATTTTAGTTCAGTGGTTTTAAACTAAGGGTATTAAATCTGGAGAAGGGGTCACATTAACATAATGCGGAGGTAACCCTAACATAACACGAAGGTAACACTAACATAACATGAAGGTAATGACCAAAACACACGAAAAAAGTAAAGAGGCGCGGCTGGGCAGGCTAGCCCAGCCTGTGCGCGACCTAGTTGAACTGGTGCATAGGAGAGTAGCTCTATATATATATATATATATATATATATATATATATATATATATATATAAGTTCTTATTTTAATTATATATACATATACATAAATGGAAATCCTTGTATTCATAAATAATGCCTAAGTAATAAAACATAATTATATATTACATATATTGTAAAATAATGCCTAAAAATAAATATGATATATATTGTTATATATTTGAAATATGATATTACTGATTTGGAAATAAATATATTTTTGAACAAAAAAATTGAAATTTCAAGTTCAAAATTTTCGAATATGAATATTCGATTATTCTCCAATATATTCGAATAGTTGATTCGAATCGAATATGAATTGCTTTTGTTATTTGAATAATTAAATGAATACGAATAGAATATCACGGTATTCGATTCTATTCGATTCGATTCGTTTACAACCCTACACACGAACACAGAAGAGAGATAGTTGGAGAGAGAGAGTTTTCTTAAAAACATATTTTTAGTTTATTTCTTTTATGGATTATTCTTCAATTTTTGTGGATTTAGTCATGAAATTATCGGTTAGTTTTCTAATTCCGATTAGCAGGAATGTTTGAAACCATTATCTATTTATGTTTTGATTAATCCCGTTTGCCCTTCTCCATATTTTAATTAGGAATTGATTATGCTATATGTGTGTTGAATGATTTCGATTGTTGATGCTTAAATTGGATTGACCACCTAGGTTAAGTGTTTGATAATTGATTGCTAGAATTTTAAATCATGAATCCTAATTGTTGTGGTTTAATTTTCATTGGTAGTAAACTAGAGGTCGCACATGTCTAGGATAGTATAATCCTAGATTATCAAATCGAGCTTGTGTATTTGGAGTTTAGTTCATTCTCTCGTCTTGATGATTAATGCAATTAATGAATTACATCTAGAGAGCTTATTCTAGGTTGTTCAATTAAATATGGTTAATTAGTGATCTTATCATAATTTAACTAATCTTAAGAGACGATTCGGTTTAAAAGAGTTTGTTGTTAGACTAGAGGTGATAATTCCATGATAATCTGAGAGAGAGATGTAACATTGATTAATGCATAATTGATATTGGGGGATAACTGAATTGTTAACTGGAATGTTTTCCATCATTTGATTAATTGTTTAATTTGTCTTTGTAATCATTTTAGTTAATTAGTTGTTAGTAATTAATCAATCCAAAACCACACAAAACTCAAGATTATGTAAAGTTTTACAACAATCAAGAGTTGAACTAAACTCACCCCACACCCTATTGTCTAGCTGTTGTTCAAAATGCTCAGATTACCCAAAACTGATCACCACCGTTAAGAACCTTCCCCTGAGTGTCCTGAGCGTGCTGCCAAAGTTATAGCTCGATCCAATGGTTAGAATGTCCAAGACAGCCCCTCGAACTAGACTGCACACACAATCTTCACACACACAGCACCCTACTGTCTGAGCACGTTTCCCAATGCTACAGAACACCGAACAAGATCTTCAAAGTTCGGAATGTAGACCCACAAGTCCTGAACATGCTAACCAAATTCCAACTCGATCCAACGATTGAATCTTCAGATATTGCTTGTGAAAGATTGCTGGTTTGGGTGACTTCTCAAAAAACGGATGATGATCTCTTTCTGTAAATTCTACTCTTGTTTTTCTCTATGGAACTCTTCAAAATAATGAAGTATTTATACCTAGGGTAAAATAGGTAATAAATGAACTTTTCACCTTTTGGTTACTCTATGTGGGCTCAATACACATGAACTTTTAAGTTGTGCACTTGGGCCTTGACATTGTTGGAAAACCCAACCCAACAGAAGGCAAAAGTCAAATCCACTACAAACACCAGGGGTCCCATTTACTTGCCCATATTAAGAGTGATAGATATCATATCAACAAAATTAATTTATTTGATTGAAAAATATAAGTTATGATATAAAAAGACTCAATATTATATTACTCAATCTTGTGATATGATTACTCATAAGGATTGATGGATAGTTTATCACATGTATTCAAGTCACATTGATACAATCAAGTCTAATCAATAATTTGAAGCAAACGGACAGAAAGTTGCAATCCAAGAACACCCAATATTACACCAATCACAAGCAAGTTCAAAATACCATTACAACCCCATAAAAAAAAAAGAAAAAAAAAACGATAGCAATTAATTGGATGAACAGAAACAACGGAAACAACAAAGAAGCAACTGAAAACTAATTATTGTATAGATTTTCTGAATAAATGACAATCAAAACACGTTGCGTCGCCGGCTCCGACAAGGCGTAACTTAATTTTGAATGGTGGGCTAGTGCAATTCAACTTCAACCTGTGTAGATTTAAAATTAGAAAGAAAAAAAAAAAGAGAAACGATTTAAATACTAAATTTAGAGAAAAATTTATGTATTATATTTATGTAAATATATATATATATATATATAAGCAGATTATTCTGCCAAAAATAACTTCAATAAATGTTTCATTTATTAAATATTTTCATTTTAAAAAGAGTGACATTTGTGTGCCCCGGGGCACGGTGTCCCTAACTTAACTTATTATATGGTATTATATAAATACTCTACAAGTATCATATACATATTATTTAGGTATCATATGTATGCTCTTATATATATATATATATATATGATACCTGTAGAATATATGTATAATACCAAGAAACATAATACATATAGAGTATATATATAACACCTAAAAAACATGTGTATAACTCTTAGATTTGTGCCCCAGGGGTATATAAGTTTTGTCCTTTTAAAAAATCATTAATAACTTTTATTTTAAATTTATTAATAAACAAATACATAAATATTAATATTTAATACATTTAATTTTATATTTATTGTATAGAAACTCAAAAGAAAAAGTAAATAGATAAATTTATCTATATACTTCTATACTATAATAATAGAGGAAAAATTTGAGATATTTACAGAAATACTATTTTCTCAACAAAAAAGTGTCACATCAACAATATTTTAATTTTACATTTTTTATTATTTAATCCATTCAATTTATAATATATATTGTATTAGTTTATTCTTATTTTATTAATACTAATTAAGTTATTTTTTATTGAATAATTTCTTATACACCAACGATAGATAATGTTCAAACAATAATTTCAATAATAAATATCAATTTGTTTGGGGATAATTTTATCATATTTAATATAAATATAATTTATAAATAATTGTAACACTATTAAAGATGCGTATATATACATATATGTTATATATAATGTATTTAGTGTGAAATTATATGTCATTCTAAATATTTTTTAAATTAATATTTGTAAGTGTCACATCAACAAATTTTTTATTTTGCATTTTTTACTATTTAATCCATTTGATCTAATATATAAATATTTTATTAATTTATTCTCATTTTATCGATCTTAATTAAATTAATTTTTATTGAAGAATTTATTAAAAATCAACAATAGATATCCAAACAATAATTTCAATAATAAATATTAATTTGCATGAGGATAATTTATACCATAATAATATAAATTAATAAATAAATATAACACTATTAAAGATGTGTGTATATACATATATGTATATGTAATATGTATTTAGTCTAAATTATATGTCATCTTAAATATTTTTTAAATTATAAATATCTCATAATCAAATAAAATTTTAGTTTTTTACTTTACACTTAGGACTTCGTATATTTTTATATGAGAGTGCACATTTTGAATTTATATGGTTCACCTAATTATTTAAATTATATGTTTAGTTTCTAATTATATTGTCATCATCATGATCTTAGACTACTACTACATTTTGATTATGTGTTGAGTTTAAATTATAATGATCAATGTCTTGCTACATCAATTAATTTACGTGATACTTATAAAGGAATAATTATCTGTCATCTTCGATGTTAAGCGATATTAATAAAAAAAATTGTAATTCAATTTATTTTGAAATAAAAGGTTGAAAATACATAATTGACAGTGCTTGCATCAAGTTCCTACGTAAAATTTCTAATTTTATTGCTATATCAATTAATGTTTCTATATATACATACTCACACACACATGTATTTAATTTAAATAATTTAATTTAATTTTTAATTCATAATTTTTTTTAGTTTTTTAGTATATTTAATTTAAGTGACTGAAGATATTAGTTTGTAACACATATGATAAAAAAAAATGTTTCGACTATAATTGTTGTGTATAAAGACCTTTTTATAAAAATTACAAACTTTACAGGTAGAATTTCTAATTTTGATTTGAAGATCATGATATTGATACTTTTGTTTTTTTAGTATTAATCATAGATTAGTGAATTGGATATGTATAATATCAATATATTGTTGTGAATTGAATTATCTTAAGCAAATTTATATTTTATTAGTTATTAAATATTATATTGTCTTCTATATATATTAAAATTGCTTACACTATATTATGAAATAATTAATATTTATCAACATTATATCACAAAACACGCATCGCGCGGGTGCGAGTACTAGTATTATAATATTTCACATTAATTTATCATTTGTAATTTTAAATTTATATTTTAGTTTATATTTCTAAATAAATTAAAGTAATTCATTTTATCTAATCTTTTCATTTGTCATAAAAGAAACTATTGAATTTTGGATTTTTTTTTTTTTTACAATTAAGCCTCTTTGTTAATCTTTTATCTTTCTTTTTATTTTATAAAACAATTCATAATTTATTACTTAAGTTTTAAAATAATTCACATTTTTGTATTATTATGTAATGCAAGTTTTTGTATTGATCTATGTACAATTTTATATTGAAACATAATTTATGAATTTTAATTTATATTTCTAAATCAATTAAGCTGGATTTCATATTATATATCTTTTTATTTGCATTAGTATAATTGTAATTATACACTTTGAATTGAACATATAACTGTTCAAACTTGTTTGAAACATAGTTGAACTTAAAATTTTGAATAAGTCTTATGTGAAACCGTCTTACGGATCATTTCATATGAGACGGATCAACCTACAACCCACCCTTCACAATTCATGTATAAATTAGTGGAAATGGGTTGGGTTAGTGGGTAAATTGGATCTGTCTCACGAAAACTACCCGTGAGACCGTCTCACGCGTTTTTGTGTTAAAATTTATGTTTGAGCTTGTTTGATAATTTGATAATAATCGAATCGAGCTTGAACTAGCTTTAGTCAAAGCCGAATTCGAGTCAAGTTCAAGTAGTTTGATATTCTTACATTTTTTTTTTGTATTGATCGAGCTCCAGTTCGAGTCGAGCTTTAGATCTTTTCAAACGCAAACGTATGTTCAAACTTGCTTGAAATATTTATCAAATCGAGTTCAAACGAAACTTTTATCGAACGATCTTCAATCGAGTATCAAATAGTTTGTTGAATTTTCAAACCTAGAAAGATGACCTGAAAAGTAGTTTGGCTTGAGTGACAAATTTGTATAGGTTTTATATATGTATGTAAACAAATTCTCTTGTGCACCAAGTGTGCAGATCTAAATTGATGCAACTAGGGCAACCCGACCCGGATCCGCGCCATTTAAGTTTTTTTTTCTTTTTTCGCTTTAGGCTATTACATTTATATTATATGAGTGTGACCTTTATGTTATATAAGTGTGACGTTTATATACAAATCTGGTGACTTTTAAGTTTAGTAACTTAGAAAAAAAATGAAAATTTTCACAAAATTTTTTAGATGAACATATATTTATGTGATATTACTCATACCTTTATGTGATATTAGTTGCACCTTTATATATGACATAAAGGTACAACTAATATCACATGAAGGTGCAAATTAATATTATATAAAGATACAACTAATATTACATAAAGATAAATATATACAAATTTTGCTAAAATTCTTTTTTTTTCTAAGTTCAATTCTATAAAGGTAACTACATTTGTACTTAAAGTCACATTTATATAATATAAAAATCTTACATATACAACATAAAAGTTACACATACAACATAAAGGTAACAGTTTGAAGAAAAATATACAATTCAAAAAAAAAATGTGTGGATCCGGGTCGACCCAAACCCGATCCGAATTATATGTGTACCTGATGTATAAGAGACCAACTCATATATATGTATACTAGTGTCATAAATTGAAACATTAATTTATATAAAAATGGTTGATAGTTTGATTTTTTTTCCCTGCTTAACCCTCATGTAAATATGTAGTCTAATCGAAGATTATTCCTCTTGATTCATGATTAGAAGTTGTAGAGTTAATGATTGAAGAAAAAAAAATTGGAAAATAGAAAATGAAAAAAGATTTTTAGAATTATGTTAATTGATTGTGAGTCTTGAGATTATGCGTTTGGGACTTGAAATTTTGTCTCCCACTTATTAATGGTAAAAACCATAATTTGCAAAAAAATTAAACGAAATGATAATACAATTTTGATGGAAAAATTTGGGGAAATTCAATTAGAGAATCATGTGTATATTGAGAATATTAGTTTTGCTCACCTAAAATACAAAATAAGATAATCAATTGTTCTTTTAACTTAGTGTTTAATTTGATCCATCACTTAAATTTATATTTGACAAAATATAAATTTAAAAAAAAAAGGGGAAGAATAACGCTAAAACAGTTTGGCTTTAAAACTAGTACCACACTGTTCCAGACTCTAAAGATAGTGCTTGTAGGAGGAAAATTATGACGGTGAACATTATTGTTGTGTTTAAATTGTGTACTTTGACAAGTATTTACATGGTTTTATTAAGCATAACACTTAATATCTATATGTTCGATTATTTCATATTCATAATTAATTATTTATTCAAATTTATAATTTGATACTAATATTATTTTCAGACGTGTAATATTGATATGTGTAATATAGATTTGTAAAGGGAAAGGTAAGTTTGGTTGTGGAGCCACCGCCCAGAAAGCCACGTGTCATATAAAAAAGAGCAGCCGGCGTCCACCACTGCGTGCTGCTCTCCACCTCACACTACATCATTCTTCCTTTCTCTCTCCTCTTCTCTTTCTCTCTCCAATTATAATTCCAAATTTCCTTTTCCTGAAAAATTGAAGAGAAAGAGAACCAAACCAAACCAAACCAAACCAAACCCTCTCTTTTTCTCCTCAATCCATTCATCTCCCCTCAATTGTTGCCGCATTTCTGTTCAATTCTCTTTTCCCCGCCTCCTCCCCAGAAAAAAATTAATCGATTGTATTGAAATTCACTGCAGTGACAATCGCAGTCATCTTAGATTCTCTTCGTTTCAGCTAGAATCTCAGAGTCCCTGCAGAATTTCCCAAGCCCAATTACTAGGGTTTTGTTTTCTTCTTCAAAGTCCTTATTTTTGACAAAAATATCCATAATTCTCTGTTGTCCGAGATTATATTTGGAGAATTTCGGTTTGTAGGTTTTGAAAGAGATTTTTATTGTTGTAAGAAGATATAAAGCATGAGTTTTCAAGATCTTGAATCAGGTCGCGGAAACGGGTTGCGAAGGGGTTACGTTAATGGCAAGCAGGATCCCACGCAGGCCGTGGCCTCCGGAATATTCCAGATCAACACGGCGGTTTCAACATTCCACCGCCTAGTTAATACTCTCGGTACCCCCAAGGATACGCCGGAGCTCCGGGAAAAGCTGTTAGTTTTTCATTTTCTTGTTGATATTTTTAGTTTTTATTTTTTTTGATGCACAAAGTTGACTTTTGTTCATCTTCAGTTTTTATTTTTGTGAAAATTTTGTTTTGTGGAAGAAGTTATTTATTTGGAATTGGAGCTAGTATTTAGATTCTGAGATTATGATCTGAGGGCTGCGGATGGTATTGCAATTCCAATTATGAATTTTGAATAGTCTGTTCCTCTTCTCATGGTGAGCCAATGTATATCTTAAATATAGGTTAGTGCTAAGCTTCTCAGGACTACAATTATGCTCCAAGCAATTCAAATGTGTCGCCCTGTGTAATAATTGGAACTGATGAAACCCTCAAGCGTGGGAATTGAGCTTAAATATTGAATGAAGTACTGCGATATAATCCTGAGCCATTCTGTGGATGACATCGGAGTTGTTAGGGCTTCATCATGACTTCGATTGACCTGTAAATATATACCTCAGTTGGCTCTCATTCTATGAGCACACGCTTTTCTTGCCTTAATCTTTGTCTAGCATCCTCTTTAATTAATCCATTTATTTTAATTATCTAGGAGAACTCCAAATTCAAACATTTATCATACTTATTAACTATCAATCTTCTACCTGAAAGTTGGGATGTGAGTCCTCGACTGTTGAGTGCTGGAGAAACTCTGCAGTCAATTGGATGCATTTTGTTATTTTTCATATGTACCTTCTACTTATAATGCTATTTGATGTTGATCATGGAGAAAAATTCAAGTGAACTTCCTCATGAAATAAAAAAATTTCTCTTGGAAGTTGGCATGCAAAATGCAATTGTGTTCATGAGTTTACTCTCTCTCATTTGGAAGGGAAGCTAGTCACTGCAAGGGGCAAGTTAGAAGGAGGATTCCCATTAACTATAAGCTCAGCTCTTGTAGAACTGACTCTCTATTGGGTTACGTGCCTCATTTAGTCTTGGCCTTTGCTGAAGGGTTATTGCAATGTTCTTAACAGAGACGTCATATCAAACTGCCTCTTTGTACAACAATACTTTTTACTCTGTCTAAGGAGGATGTAAGATAAGTGAGGGTAATAATTGAGATCATTTTTCTTGTTTTGTAGTGAAAGCTTTCTTGGAAGGGTCAATTTATGAAGCAAGGTTTGTATTAGAGTTCTAAGAATCTCTAAGAGAGAAGTTATGCTATGAGAAGTACCTTTATCTTATGATAGTGAGGAGCTATAACACTAGCCAATATGAGACAAATCCTAGTTATTATGATTCCAAGGGCTAGCAGCATCCTAAATTGGGGAAAGAGATACTTGAGCTAGTAGGAAGCTGCATGGTTGCATTGACTATCACTTGGTGGGACAAGGGTTGTTGGGGTGTATGCTTCAACAGGTTTTGTATGCATTTCTGTGAATTGGTCCATGCGGATAGGAGTAAAGAATACAGAAATAATTGCTTCATAACGAAGTATTTAAGTGGGCTTTAAAATGGATTATCCTACATATATTTTTGGTTGTTGAGCATAACATCAAGTTTATCTGGGGAACCATGGGTTGGATACTAAGTAGAAGAGAGTCTTAACACATTTCGATTGGTTGCTGAATCATGAATGTGCTCTTTTGTATTGATTTTCCTACCACTAGGCCAAGACAAGTAGTTCCTTTTGGAGCCTTTGAGAATGCTTTTCTTGGTTGGGTGTTGGGCCGGAAGATGTTGTAGGGACATGTACTTTCTGAAATGCAAAGGATTCTGTTTCTTGGAGTGTATTAATTAGATTATTTGAAATATTTTTAGGGAATATTATATTTTATAGTTATGGGTGGTGGGTGGTGAAAGGAACTAAAGCCAAATATTCGCTTTGTTTTTGGTGAATCCTTTTGCACTTGTAGTCATCCATAACACTGCCATGTCTCCAATCTGGTAAACCCTGCCCAGGACAGATTGAGTAGTTTGATTACTGTGAGGATGTTCGTGATCCTTAACATATGATATGATATCCTTATGCAGTTGAGGCTAATATTATAATGCAATGAAAGTTTTTGGAGGCTCTTATGCCGGTTTAATTCAATTGCAGGCACAAAACACGGCTACATATTGGACAGTTGGTGAAGGATACCTCAGCTAAACTTAAACAAGCTAGTGAAACCGACCATCATGTTGAAGTTAGTGTAAGTTTGCTTTCTTGACCTAACTGTTGAATTTGCAGTTTTTGTTAATTCATCTGTCTCATGATCTAAGTATACTTTCATCTGTCACAATTGCCTGATATTGGGGTCTGACAGCTAGTGTATCGCAAATTCTTATTAAATGAGTACAATGCCAGTGGACATTATCTGTAATCCTTGAGTTTCTTAACTTGTATTAGGTCATCATGATTGACATCTTTTTTACTGCAGGCTAGCAAGAAAATCACAGACGCAAAACTTGCAAAAGACTTTCAAGCTGTACTAAAGGAGTTTCAGAAGGCTCAGAGGCTTGCGGCTGAGAGGGAAACAGCATATACTCCTTTTGTTCCTCAAGCAGTTGTTCCTTCTAGGTAATATATTCTAGAGGTTGTGATGCTTTGCAAAAGAGTTTAGTTCTAAATGGTATACGATCTTCGCCTTGTTCTGGTGTCAAAAGTATAATAGCTACATAATTATAGACAATTTTTAGGATTAGATTATTAGTTAGTATTGTGGTGTGCGGTGGATCATTTGCCTAAACTAACACATCAACATATGTAATGTATCTATGATATGATTGTACTGCAGTGGCTTATCGATTGAAACTTACTAATCCTGCAGTTACTCAGATGGCTATATAGATGGAAGTACAGACACGAACTCAGAACAGCGAGCTCTGCTTGTCGAATCTAGAAGGTACATCAATGTAAAAGATTTAACATGTGATCATTGTTATTAGTAGACAGAAAATAGATATGTAAATCCAGCTGCTCTAGAAAAGCCCGTTGTAAATATGGGTTTTCAATTCAGTAGAAGTATGAGAGCAGCAGAAAATTGAAATTTTATAATGCTCTATTATACATACCTGATGGTACTCCTTGCATGTACAAACTTCTCTGAATTCCTGTTTTGTTCATTGTAGCATTATAGGATATTTGCATTACAAATTATGCACAGACGAATTTTTTCGTGTACAATATAATATGTCCTAAATAAAATTGTAAGTGAATCAGCCCATTTTTTGTGGAACTATCAGAATAAAACCAACTCACTCCTTGAGATTATCATGATTAGTAAAGGAATACTTCTGAACATCCAACTCCGCTTATCTTGACTGATAGTTATCCTCCCTTGATTACGATGTTACAGTTTTAATGTTCTGAAAACTCTGCAGGGGAGAAGTAATGCTTAGCATGATGTTGTCAGTAAGATTCTGAAGAAGAAATTGCTATATTAAATGTTATTCTCATGAGTTCAAAAAGAAAAGAAAATCAGCTAAAAGTATTACCAACCTAGGTCCAAAGATCAGTTAGTGAAAACGGTGTTGACATTTTGTGTGTAATCAATATTTGTGAAGCTAAAATATTACACCAACATCCTTGCAATGCTTCTGTCTGCTCAAATATGTCTCTCTCTCTCTCTCTCTCTCTCTCTCTCTCTCTCTCTCTTTCTTTCTTTCTTTCTTTGTTTTTTTAATCTTCATAATTTTCTGAATTCTGTTGCATTACAGAGTGTCATCATTGGATATTTTAAAATTTATATTATTGGTTGATTCATTGGAATACCTTCATGTGAGACAAACAATTTACCTTTTACACTTTTTGAAACTCTTATCATGACTTGGATGATTTAAGAATAACCGCCATTTGCAGGAAGGAAGTTCATTAAATATCATTTTGGAAGTTTCTTTGCTTATTTCGTACTGGCTATGCTGCAGGCAGGACGTTTTACTGTTGGACAATGAGATTTCTTTCAATGAGGCCATCATAGAGGAAAGAGAGCAAGGAATACAAGAAATACAACAACAAATTGGTGAAGTGAATGAGATTTTCAAAGACCTTGCTGTACTGGTTCACGAGCAAGGAACTATGATTGGTGAATAATTTGACCTCATTAGATTTTTACATTCTTTTTTAACAGATCTAACATAGGAATAAATGTCTCTGTTAATTAGATGATATCGGCTCGCACATTGAGGGTGCTCATGCGGCAACTGCGCAAGGAAAATCCCAACTTGCCAAAGCAGCTAAGACCCAGAGGTCAAATTCATCTCTGGTGAGTTGGCAAACAAATTTATGTATGTCAGGTTGACAATATACATTAAAGGCTTGCAAAGTGTGTTTTCTATGCCACTTCAGCTTTTTTTTAAAGATAATCACGGGAGTTTAGCAGCCATGCCTATTTAGTAACATGTTTAAAACAAACTGTTGTGACTGCGTGACCATGATTGTATAATAGAGTGACTAACCACAAAATCTGTTGTTAAGGACGGATTATTTGACCGGGATCAACTTTGTACAGCTTCGGCTGAAGTAAATAAAAGTTGCTAATGTGCTGGATGCCAGTCAATTCTAGTCTCTTTCAGCCAATTATTTGTCAATTATTGTCATTCCTTTGTGCGAGTGTGTAGTATACTGTTGCTATATGCGAACTTCTAATTTTTTTCCTTTCCACTTTGCAGACTTGCTTACTGCTTGTGATTTTCGGGATTGTGCTACTCATAGTGATTATAGTACTTGCTGCCTGAAATTGGGGGGATCGAGAAAGATGGTGCAAAGTTGAGAGAATCATTTGTTGGTCTTTTATGGTTCATGTTATCTTGCGATATCTGCAAGGTGTTGTGGTATGTTTGAGGTGTGTGTTGCTTCTTGAATCAAAAGGCCACAAATACTCAAAGATGGTTGAATACAAATTTGTTCATTGTTGTGAGGCGTGGTTTCGTCTTGTAAATTCTCTCTTGGTTTCTTCATGTGTTGCTTGTCATGGATTGACTGATTTCTTCCAATTCAATAAGTGTTCTTCCTCATGCACTGCTAACACTTTATTTATCATGGCTCACTTTCTGCTTTCAGTATTTCCAGCAGAGATGCATTTTGTTGATCAGTACTTGGTTGAAATGGTGTCATGATGACTGAAGGTGTTGGCACATTAATGTCAGTTTTGGAATATAAAAGAACAGAAAAAAAAGCAGTTTCTTTTTCTAGTTTATTTTCTAATTAAATAAAACCTATTACCATGCATCCAAAGAACTCATAAACCTCTTGGAGCTAGAGGCTTATCTTATCACTTGTTGATTTATCCAAGTTATTTTCAACATCATGGTAGTATCCAAAAAGCTCACTTCAAAAAAGCTACTATACAACAAGAAGGCAAAAGGGGGCATGTTATAGTGGGATGCTAATTGCTAAATTCGAGTTACACTAGACAAAAGAATCAAATCCACTTCCAGCAACTACACAACATTCAGGTGTAAAGAACTATATTACGAATGCTTTAATCTGTTAGAACCTTCACTGTTTGAATAAGAAATTGATGTCAATACAATAACCAAAGCGGTTACAACAGCAGAGCCAAAAGTAACAGAAGATACAATTCCAGCATGTTCCTTGATCCCACATGGTATGTCCCATATAACTGAAGTAGCTTTCTCGTCCGAAATATGGTTGATGGGCATAGATAGGCAGCTTGTATTAGGTTCATGTCCTTTTACGCTGCAGCACATTAATAAATCTAGTTGCCTGAACTGAACCCTCGAAAATTCGAGTCCTAAAGGCTGTAAAACCAAGAAAAACAGAAAAGGAAAGGTGCAAAAATGAAATGAGTAAATGTATCATATCAGCTGTAAAAATTATATACTGCTCTACATCAAGAAACTAGATACCACCACCCTACTTATTGACTCTGCTGTACACAATACACGTATGCTGGATTTTACAACTAAGAGTTTTTTGGTATCTTCTTGAGGTCAAAAGAGTAGACTTTTCAGAAGAGGACATTTGATTCAGGTACTTGACGGATAAAATTCCACCTACTAAATGCTAAATCTCCATGACCTGTGGGTTGAGACTTGAGACAACTCTGAGATCTAAGGTCTTTCCAAGGCTGAAAATATCCCGACATATCTCCGATATATCCCCGATATTTCCATTTTTTCAAGTGACCGAAACAAAAACGGGCTGTCACGATATATCTCCGATATTTTCATTTTTTGATAAAAAATAAATGAAAAATCAATAATTATTAGCTAAATGTCGGTAAAAATTGGTATCGATTTCAATATCAGTAGCTTCAGGTAAAAATTATAAGAAAATTCATGAATATCAAGGAAATATCGGTAAATATCGCTGAAATATCGATAAATATCGGGAAATATCGGTAAATATCGGGAAAATATCGTTAAATATCGGGAAATATCAGCAATATATCGGTAAATATCGAAAAAATATATGTACCGATATTTCCACCGAAACCGATATATCTATCGATATTTCCGTAAAATCAAGGTACCGATATATCAATCGAAACCGATATTTTCATCCTTGGGTCTTTCGTCTTAAATTCTATCCTTAACTAATTCAATGTCATTGGAAGTTCATCAAGAATTCCAGTTATGCTCAAGTGCAAACATATATTGCTACTATAGCAAAACCAAAACTGGATCTTTATACAGAAAAATCATGGCCAAATGAGATTTTTCTTATAACCTTCATTCTGATTCCTTTATAACACGTGAAGATTGCTAACAGTATAATTTTTTGGAAACTTGTATTACATGTTTCAGACATTTTAAGGATTTCAAGTTTTTTTGAAGGAATCATTTATCCTTTAACTTTCTTATTAAAAGGAAAACCTTGGTTTAATACCAAATGTAGCATATCCAATGAGCCCTAATGATTTTTAGATCTCTCAACATAAAAAGGACATTTTCAGCCTCAAGAAGTAGCACGAAACTCTTAGGTGATGAAGGTCCATATCTCAGTGCGATAGGTGCAATAGCATAAGGTAGCCCCAGTAATAGAGGGAATGAAAGCTATAGTTATATAGCAAAGTATTGTGGGTGCATCAACCAAAATACATGTTGGAAGCCCACTAGAAGAAGTTTCAATTTTATACTAATGGAGGGAATGAAGCCTATGAATAGGCTATTGCAACATTATATGCATGCATCTCAGTATTTGACTAATACATTACCACTTCTGAACAACAAAATATCTTTTAATAGATATAAAGGAAATTTATGCAAACACTCCTTATACTAGAAAATTCAACCTTTTTCAAATCACTTACTGGATATCTTGCATGCAACGGAACCTCAAGGTTAACTTCCAGATCATCTTTGTACCATGACAACATTTTGGAAGCAATGCTCATATGTATCTCAACAACTGATCGATTTGAGCGGAAAGAGGGCAGTTCTAAATTTGTGTCACCAAACACTGCTGCATCAGTGAACACTACACAGAAAAACATGAAGCCCATAAACATCAACTTCAGAGAAGCACTGAAAAAGATTGGTTTTAAAAAGGCCGTGAGTCATTTACCACCACGCTGGACAAGATGCTGCAGCTCAAAAGGATCAGCAAAGACCCCAGTGGGCAATTTTTCAATGGTTATGAATTCACAAGAACGTGAATTAAGCTCAGGTTTGAATTCATGCTGCAACTTAAATCGGATAGAAGAAGATAAGCGACGATGAGAACCTTCACCAGTAACACTTCGACGTAGACCAGACTGTGTGGGAACAATGTGACATTTATCTTTAAGCACTTTGCTGCACAAGCCAAGTGGGATCTCATTTGCCATGAAATTTTCGAACTCGCTTTCTACTAAAATATCATATTTGTCGAAATAACTTTTTGCAATGTATTTGTCCACAGAAGCTAATGCTGGCTGCAAATGTAAAATGCAAGAATTAACAAAAAGCTCAATTAACAGCATTACAGATACGTGAGACAAGAATATGAAATCACTGACATTGCATACAATTAGAAATAGTTAACAAAACAAGGCAGAAAACTGGTGTTATACTGGCTAAAAATCTCAAAAAAACCCATCAATAATAATGACTCCATCATTAAGACAGAAAAGAAAATGTAGCAAGAAACAAGATGAGTGTTTTACTCACATCGCTTGAAGCATAAACGGAGTATCCGATGCTAATTAGAAATATCACTGCAATTGAATGTATTAGCTGTTGAAATAGTTGAACTTCCATTTCCATATCTGATCTGAAACAGAGAAAAAGAAACAAGATAATGCTGCAAAATAAATCCTCAACTATGTGTCATGGATTCCCAAAATCTTGATCAAAACCCCAACCCACGATCGGAAAACGAGAAAAACCCAGTTGGTAAAATCATTTGAGATTCAACATTCAATTTCGGAAATCAGAAAAAAAAAAAAAAAAAAAAAAGAAGATAATTTCCTATAAAACATCCCGTGATCTACCATACTATGATTTGAAGAATCCGCTGAAGAAAGGAGACTTAAAAGAGGAAGGAATAAGTAACGATAGAAAGAGGGTTTATATGTAAAGATGCGCCACGTGCGTGATGAAATCAACGGTCCAAAATCAACCCCCAATTTGAAAATCAGATATATATATTTCCAACCCCCAAATTGAAATCAGTACACAAAAATAAAAATAAAAAAATGAGCAGCGGTGGCTTGTCGGCGGCGTTATCGTCAACGACGGATGAAGCACAGTATTTACATCATGAATTGGCGTTGGCGGCAGCAGACATTAATACAATCTCCATTCAAGACCGCAAGAATCAGACCCTTCAAGGTTCCAAACCCTGTCTCTATTTATTCACATTACTATTCACACCCTATCATTTCTTTCTAAACGCACCTCATTTCTTCTCTTCATCTTTCCTTCATATTCTCTTCATGTTCAAGGAATTCTAAACAAACCCCAAATTCTTAAAAGGGTACACCCAGAATATGACCGAACACACCCCAAAAATTGTATTTTAATGCCTTTCATTTTCCAAGAAGTAGGGTGCGTTTAGTAAATATTTGGTGTGTATAGTCTCACCCTTCTTAAAATTCAAAGCTACGAAATTGCATTATTTGGGGTATATTTAATACACACCCAAAAAATATTTTGGTGCCCTGAGAAATTTTCTTGTTCATGTTTCCTTCCATTCTTTCTGTATCTTTGAGTTGCTCTTCTAGATACATGCATGTTAAGGGTGGGACTAAAACAGCCAATTAGATACTAAGTGCAACCATCTACTAAGAACACCCCAGCTCTTTGATTCACATATTCAAAGATTTCTAAGTGCACCCCAGCATACAAATTTCTTTAAATATAAGAAGGCGAGTAGCCGGGTTGGTCCGAGTGGAGAGAGAAAAAAAACTACTACCTCCGTCCCAAAATAAATGACGTTTTAGCCTTTTGCACATATATTAAGAAATATGATAAAAAGTCCAATCTACCCCTATTTAAGTTTAATTAATGAGGTACTTTTATCTCTTTAACACATTTAATTTGAGGTGAGTAAATAGGGGTATATTTGGTATATTGCACGTAAACATGCTTTGGAATATGAAAACGACAATTATTTTGGGACAAATTTTAGTTGCTAAAACGTCATTTATTTTGGGACGGAGGTAGTATATACCCCAAAGAAATGGAAATTGTATATCTTTGATATTTTTAAAATTGTGTGTTTTTAGTAGGTTATGAGGTGTGTTTAGTTTTTTGTGTTTAGTAATACTAAAAAAGTTGTGTATTGTTTCACTTCTGGGTGGGGCTATAAACACCCCAATCAATCCTAAATACCTTCATGTTCCTAAACACAAAAAAATGTGGGGTGTATCCAGAAATTTGTTCCATTTTCTAAATGCGGGGTGTACTTAGTATTTAATGGGGTGTTTTAGTATTGTGGGCTTCATTGAAAGAGTGATTTTTTATTTTTATTGGAATTATTTGTAGGGTAGGAATAGGATTCATACATTTTCAATTAAAAAATATAAAAAATATGAATTTTACCCTTAGCTACCCTACTAGCTCCATTCGACTGTGATGACAGACCGTGTATGTGTTCGGCCGTACGTGCTTCTATGTGTTTCGGTCTTGGAAGCGGAACACACTTCTACTTGTTTGGCCAACCAAGGCCAAATGAAGGTAGTTGGGTTTGATCAATTTGTCACGTTTTTCCATACAGTTTTGTTGCATTTAACTAATTCATGAAATGTTCATCATTATTTTGGCATTACATTCCTCAAATAAAAGATATACCATTAAAGAAGCAAAAAAGATGAAAAGAATAGAGACAAATGGTGGAAGAGAGAGACTAGGGTTGGTTTCTTCTTTTTTTTTGGCATGAAGGGTAAAATTGGTATTTCAAATTGTTTTAATTTTTTAATTGAAATGTTTTTTAATTAGTGTGGGTTGTCCGAGCCATATTTGTATGACGTTGATGTTCAAATTTAATTTGAGTTCAATGTTTCCATGGTATTCCTCTGATTTTGTTGAGTACTGAAGTGGAGCATAAAATTGTTTTGGATGGTTAAAGAAAGGCTAGCTGTTCATCAAACAGCCTGGCCTTCTGATATTTGATAAAAAAAAAAAAATTTGAATTTATGGAAACAATTTATTCTGGAAACACTATATTCATAAGTGGTAAACCTTATCTTTAACCAAATATTATGGGATTTCTTGAATTTTGTTACATTATACTATTCAAACAAAATGGAAAGTGTGAAAGAGTGCTTTATATTTGCAGTTCTTAGGTCTGAGTTGATGGCCAAACTTGATAAAGAGGTTAAGTCGTTGGATGATGATAGCTGGATGTTTGATGGACCTCGATCGCGCATAAACCTGATTTCTCGCCCTGGTAAATCATTTGATCCATTGTGTATTGACTTTGTGGTGCATGCATATTCGTGGCACTTAACTTAGAAAGCTGCATTTTTTGTAATAGTTCTGTTACGTTGAAAAAGTAATGAGGAACTTGGAAGAATGTCCTGCTCTAGTTTTGGGTTAATCTTTAGATTATTTTTCTTTGGGGCATTGTGGAAAGAGTCTGAATCTCTTGATCGCCTTCTTTACTACAAATTTATTAATACAAATGACAAATTCGAACACCATTAAGGAACTTAAATGTTGAAACTTTAAGTGAGCGCAAGTTTTTAGTGAATCATGCATCTATATGGAAGAGTGCTAGGATAGTTCACAAGAAATAAGAACCTATGTTGTTATACAAGAATGTGCAATGATTATCTAGCTATTTTAGAAAGTTAGATTGAGACTCTTGGATTGAGAATTACGAGCTGATTTGATTGGTGAATCTTTTCTAATAACCATTTGACCTTAGAGGATCAGCAAATTCAATATTAGTGTTGTATTTGGCCAATTTCGTCCCTATAATTCTTATCATTGAATTTGTTAATGAAAATTACTGACAACATTTTGTTGTTGTTTCTAGACTCTAGTTCAACATCAGGGGCATCACCTCATAGCTTAAAGTTAATAATGTTATTGATTGCTCCGATGCTGCTTTTAATGATTATGTATCATTGGTTGAGCTACTAGATTGCGATCAATGTATAAAATGTCTTATGGTTCCTCTTTTATTTCAAATAAAATCACAACTTTTTTACAAAATTCCATTTTCTTCTCTTCACTCTACAAAAGCATATTATATCTTTGTATACAAATTCTACAACAAGGGTACTAAAGGATTGTGTCTTGAGATCCATATATCTAGTAGATGTCACCAAACATATTTAGCAATGTCCAAGTAAATATTTTCAATGCATGAAGCATAAAAGAAATGAATAGACGGGTCCATGGTTGTAGATCTAACTTCAAATACCTAATGCAACTTTTTTGAACTTGGAAGCATGGACATTACTAATCTTAGTCTATTCACGCGCAACGTTGGTTAAACGACTAGCTTATTGCACTCTTGATTCTTCGTAAATTGCTCATATGATCACTTTTACTAATTTTTTGTATGGTAAACAGGTGGTCTTCGACACAGGCATACATTAATCTCGGCTCGTCATGACATGGCCCCAGAAAAATGAAGATGATATCCTCAGCACTTTTACATGTAGGTTAACTTAATTATGTTTCGATCACTAGGAAGTGAGCTTTATCTTATTGGTTTCTGTTTCTGTTCATCTAGTTTTCACTCCTATAGAAGGCACTCAATTTTAAAGAAACCAAGATAATTTTTGCCCCAATTTCAGAAGTTTACTGTGTTTGAATGTATATGTACTGCACAAATAGGAGATCCCAAAAAAATTGTTTGCTTAAAGAGTGAGTTTTTTCCAGAAGTATATAATTCAGTATAGTATTAGTCTTTGTAGGAGAGATATAGTCAATGTATATTCATAATTATATTTGTTACTACATACACTATTTCTTTCATCTCATATATAAGATTGTTTATCTACCCAACATGTGTAATGAATTTAAAATCTCCACAATCATAACTTATTTAATTAAATAAAGTAATCATAAAGTAATGGGTTAATGGTAATTATTAAAGTAAAATATTGGGTTCATACTTATTTAATTTAATAAAGTAATCATAAACCTGCATATAATAAGGATACATTGGTTTTAAGGAAAACTAGTAGTATACCCGTGCGTTGCACAGTGTGTTATATATATAATTATTATAAAAATATAATAACATATAAAATGTAATGATTATTATTTAACAAAAATATATTGATACTCTTTTAATTTGTATTAGTATAAAGTTAGATATTTTAATTTTAAATTATTATATTCGAAAATATTAGAAATTTGAAATATATAAAGTAATATATTAATCTATGAATTAAATAAATAAATAAATTAATTAATTAATATATTAGACACATGTAATGTTATATAAAAATAAATAAAAAATCATTGAAGCCCACACACATACATTTTCATAGTTCAGTTTGATAAATTTTATATGAATAATAAATTTAAGATCATTAAATAATGATTGATTTTATATTCTTATATATTTAAAATTGATCTAAAATAGGGTAAATTATAAAAAACAACCCCAGCTATCAACTTTTTTAAAATTGCAACCTAATTTGTTTTTTATTTTTTTAAGATTGTCACCCAGTCTTTCTGTGGTTTCGCCAATTGCAAAATTTCCGGTCATTTTTCAGGCAAATGAATTAATTTTTTTCACTTTGCAACCCAAACCTTAATTTTTTTGTCCAATCGCAAATCATGATTTTTTTTCGCTTCACACTGATACCTTTATGTTATATATATGAGTGTGACATTTATGTTATATAAATGTGATCGATATTCATAAAATAAATATCAAGGAAATATTGGTCAAAATTGGTGAAATATATGTAACATCGGTAAAAAATCGATGGAATATCAATCAATATCGAGAAAATATCAGAATATATTGGTACATATAGGAAAAATAACAATAAATATATGTACCCATATTTCCATCGATATCGATATTTTCACGATATTTCCATGAATTTAAGTTACCTATATTTTCACCGGAATCGAAATTTTCATTCTTGGTTGTAATCTAATAAAAACACAAAGTTCAGGTTGCAATTAGATAAAAAAAAAAAAAAAAGTTTAGGTTGCAAAGTGAACAAATTAATCTCCATTTCGCTGGAAAATTTGCAATCGACAAAACCACAGAAAAATTGGGTGACAATCTGAAGAAAAAGTTAGGTTGCAATTTGAAAAAGTCGATAAGTGTAGTTGTTTTTTGTAATTTACCCTTTAAAATAAGTATTTAAAAATAAGATGAGAGATAATAAATATATAATCCCTTATTTCATCTTATTTATCTATTTATTTTTTTTATTTGAATTTTTTATACAATAAATACTAAATTGAGTATCATAACTGATTTCTTAAATTAAATATTTATTTATTTGTATTGAATTTCTTAAAATACAATAAATAGGTTTATTTATTTTTATTTGTATTGAGTTTCTTAAAATACAATAAATATGTTTATTTGTATTTATTTATATTAAATTTCTTACAATAACTACAATATGAAAGCAATTAATAGGTTTCTTAAAATAGTAATTATTTAATAGGTAGATAATTTATTGCAGTTATTTTTGGCAGAATATCCTACTTATATATATATATATATATATATATATATATATATATATTGATTTGAAGACTTTGTTGAAGCAAGTGTTGCCTGTGTATTTGAGAAGTAGCTAAATTATTCATGAACTTACTTTCTTTTTTTCCAAATTAATTTAGGCAAAAACTTATATAATCTGGGGTACAGAATTTAGATCTGTGCTCCCAGTGCATGATGTTATATATGTACTTTTCGGGTATCACGTGTATATTCTTAATGTATTACGTTCCATGTAGTGTGGTATTAGATATATAAATTTTAGGTATTACGTGTATACTCTTAAGATATTATTTCTAATCAATGATAGGTATTAGATATGTACTTTTCAAGTATCACGAATATCTTTAAGGTGTTACTTGCTTATTCACTAAAGATATCAATTTTTTGTTCTGTATATATGTAATATCTTAAGAGTATACATGTGATATTTAAAAAGTATATATCTAACAACATGCGGTGGTCGAGTTGGGGACACCGTATTCTAGGAGCACATATGTCACACCCACACTTCTTACATAGCGAAATTTATTATATAAATATTTATTTTTTTATAGAACATAATAATATAAATAATTTTTTCGTTGCACACGAAACAATTTAGGATTATAACAAACTTCATAGCATACTACCATATTATCAAGCCACTCCTGTTATATTTACATATTTATACATATCAGAGTACAAGTATAAAACGGAAGTTAAAAAACATTAACAAAATATCGTTTAAAACAAATAAGCTCCATAACGCCGTCTAACAGGTTGTCATCTATGTATATTGTCCCCGAACCCATCGGATCTCAACACACCGTTAGTAAGTCTATAAGCTTACACGTCATCAGATTCACCTACAATGCATGATCTATATGAGCTAAAACTCAGTAAGCAGAAATTATACACACAACATGTGTAATATGAATGATGTCAATGATGCATGTTAATGAATCAAAACTTTTATTTGAAAATCATTTTCTTTTATAGGGTCCTTGACCATCATCTACTAGACATCAGATTGAGCTCAACATAATATCATTCATCATATAGTCATATTCATGTCTCACATGCCACCGGCTGAACAAGTCCAGCCATATTCATATCTCACATGTCACCGGCTAAACATATCATTGGTAGTCATATCCATGTCTCACATGTTACCGACTTGACGAATCAAGTCATATCCATGTCTCACATGTTACCGACTTGATGAATCAAGTCATATCCATGTCTCACATGCCATCGACTAAACATATCATAAGAATGACTTTCATGCCTCGGTGCACTAGTAGTGGTCAATGAAATATTTTTTCTTCTTGAAATCATGGTGTGCATGTAAAATGCAATAATCATCATTATTATAATGTGTATGCATGTGTCGATGCGATGACATTCTTAATGCACCTCATATAATTCACCATATCATCAATTAAACATGTCAATTATCAAAGAGACATAAACTCACATAATATCAATCAATTCAAATATAACATGAAATACTATGTCCATACATTATAGTTGTAAATGAATTTCCACCTACCTCAATAACTTAGCGTTATCTCGGAGTCTTGGGATCACCTTTTTAAGCTCTTCTAATCTATTGAAAAAGTTAAATTTGAAATTATAAAAACAAACTACTAGATTAAGACTAGTAGGTTATTATATAATCTATATGAATTCATAATCAGTTCATTAAAAAACTAGGTGTTATCCTTATTATTATTAGTTAACTTATTATTGTTAATCAATTATTTAATTTCACTTGGTTTCTATCTGCTGCCCTCTTTCTTTTTCTCATTTTTTTTTTCATTTCATAACCAAATTAATCAATTGTAGTAAGAGATAATATTTTGCATGCAATTAAGATACTCAAAAGTATATCTGATTTAGAATCTCATCATGATAAGATAAAGTGAAGACTAATTTTAATATGATGAAGTGAATATCTAATTTAATTAAAAAGTAACCTACTATTGGGTTTAATGAATATTTCTTAATTCTTTTGCCAACATAATTGTTCATTTCCCCTAAATTGGACTATTCAGATTCCACTACCATCATTTACATATATGTATATAATAAACTAGGGAGTAATTAAATAATGAAGAACTTGAATTCAAAACTTCAAATTGCAAATACATACCTCTATCTTCTTTTCGTTCTATAAGTCTCTCTTTCATTTGCTTTTTTTTTAATTCTTATACTTGTACAATTAGAGGTGTAATATATGTTTCAGCATCTAAAGTGGACACATGTCCTTTTGTGGCTCATCATTTTATGATCTAAATCACTAATAATTCTTCTTATTTAAGTATAACACATAATATTCTTTTTAGTTATTATATCAATGGGTACGCATATATACACATATCTATAATGATATAGTGGCGCACACATATATTTACTAAATCTTATGGGGAACATATCTACATACATATAAATAATCTATAAATTTTACATATAACATTTTTTTCCAAAGTATTAGCCATAAAGATGTTTGAGAACTAATTTTTCATTCCTAATATATTCTTTAGCACGTAGGTTATAAGTTAGGGGCTATCAATCACTGATAACAAATAAACAAATCCACGATTTAACAAGTTTATATAATTAATAAATGAAACGAACACTATGGGATATCAACTCAAATATCACATAAACATCATGTCATAATTCATACAATGTATGGATGTGTGAACTATATTGGTCATTTGAGTAACGAGAATCTCGGGCCTCACAACATAAGTGCAACTCATTAATTTATCTTATTCATACACACTAAGAGATAAATATTTGTAAGATAAAATTTGAGAAGTAGATAAGTGTTTGTTTTTTTAAGAAAAAAATGAAGATAAATGCTCGTTAGATAACGTAGCAATGTGCATGCTTTCTTCACCTATTGTTTCTTAGTTTTCCAAGCCACGGAATCGTTAACTGTCATATTGAAAATACATCAGATAAAATTTATTTTATCATTTGTGTTGTACAATAACAGTTATATATATTAACAATAAATCAATCAGCGATATTAATCATAGAAGATCCGTCTTAAGCTTCTAAACTTAGAATATGTACTCTTCACAATTAGTCAAAAAGGCACTATATATGTCCATGAGAAAAATAAGGGGTCCATGCATTGCTACAAGATATTTTGAAGTTGGTTTTTCATATGTTAATTTTGGCATTTCCCTTAGTTATGTGATCCTTGATAATAAAAAATCTTTGTTATCGACATTGTCGTCCCATGTCACCAAACACATGACAGAGTTCATTCTCTCTGTTTCTTGGTGTATTACAAGTTTACAACCTACACTCACCACAAACATACACACACCCAGAATGCAAGATATTACATATTCATGTGAATGTGGTGATCCTAACCCAGTCGAATGCACCGGTTGTAGAACGTAATACACCCCATTTCTCTTGGACCAAAAGTGTCGTCATACATACACTTGGTAAATACCAAGAGAACAGTAAAATTTTCTACATAGAAACTACAAAACTTGGCATAAGGACAAAGCGAGAAGATTGTGGAATTAGAAATTTGAGGTTAGAGAAACCCGAAAGTATAGCGCGAGTAGCAAGTATAAGGTTCAAACAAGTTGCAAAAAGATAATATGTGCAAAGAATACAGAGTATCCAAAGGATACTAACCTTTAAATCCCAAGTAAATAGGCCACTGTGACACAACTGTCAGATTCGGGAGGGAGGAGGTTACATTACCTTAGATAATTTAAACTTTTTTGGCATTAGATGAAAGAAGACCCATCTGCTCTGTGAGCTCTGACATGTGTTGAGATTTGTCCCACCCATTCTCCGATGGCTTTGCTTCGTTTCCATCCAGAAGTTCGTCTGTAAGTGTTGACTGCATCTCTGTGTCCACAGGAGGTGGGCTCTGAAGGAACTTTTCCCAGAAGGGGTCACTAACTTCAGGAAGTTCTGGTATCTCATCCATCAGGTTGTGATCCCATTCTATCTCTGGCTCAGGTGAAAACCCACCTACTTCAAATGGGATGTTGCCACTGGAATCCATGAAAATGTTGTTCCTTGTTTCGGATCCAAGACCAACATTGCTTTGTTGTGGTACCATTTGAGACAGCTCAGGAATTATAGCATCCGAAGGTGGAAGGGTGATGGGAGGCTGCGCTTCTTTAGCTCCAATCACAGGACTCTCACCAGGAAATTGAATATTTGTGATTTCAGCACATACTCCTCCAACGGAGGGCGATTGAACCTCGGATGAAACAAATGCTGGCCCAGATGTCGGTGTCACCTCCTGAAGAGTCACTCCTGAGACAGGGGTGGAAGAAGTGCCACATTCATTAGATGATGAAGGCAAGAAACTATCTGGAGCATTTTCGAAGTTATCTAGAATAGGAGAAGAATCTAGTTTCATAATCTGCCTCAGCATTGCTTGTGCTGCCTCAGTCATCGACGGTTGGTATTTAACAATCTGACCATCCAAGGCGCTCATGGAAGAATTATCATCAGACACCCCGTCTTCCTGTTTCAGTCTCCGCTTTTTGTTGCCTTCTGATATCCGCCGGTTGCTATCATTAGGCTGCTGCACAAATTGTGCGAGAAATCCAGGGCTGTTCACGGCCTTTGCAAGGAAGGACATCATCTGCTGTTGGCGTTGTTCCATACCCTGAAGACGGTCAACCATTGCTTGTAGCTGACCATCAGTGGCTTGCTGCTGTTGCCTCAACCTCACAAGCTCCTGCATCAGCACATTCTTGTCGCGTTTAAGCCTCTCAACTTCCTCTTCGAGTCCAAATTTCCCAACCTCAACACATGCTCCAACAGAAGAACTCTGTCCATTTGGTTGCTGTTGGGGCTGAGGGTGCCCATGGGCAGGTTTCCTACGAGTGATAGTTTTTAGCAGATGTTTTTGTCCTCGTAAGAATCCCTCATTAGCAAACTCCCAGCGGTCCGGGTCAACCTTTCTAAAACCCTATCCCAACAAAACCCCATAAAGGAAGTAAGAAAGAACAATTTTTAAAAAAAAGTTGCAACTCGTAACACATTAAAGACATCTACACAGTTGATGGAGTTCAAAACTCATGTGCAGTGTCTTGCCAAGCTAATGAGAACTTATTTCTTATACAGAAGGGTGAAAACATCTGATCATGACCCTCGAAAAATTTACAATAACATAACAGCAATCTCTGTGATACCTAAACTGAAATTTTAGTTCTTCAACTATATCTGTGCATATAAAGCAGCAAGAGATTTACAAGTACTATATCTGATGCTAAGGACAGAATTCTTCAATGACATTGAGGGCGAAAAATTGCACTAGCCCAATCTGGTCACAAGAGGAAGTCGGTAGATTAACATCTTTGACACATTCTTTTATGATCTTAATTGTGAATGTCAAGTCAACATCAGCTAATTGCTCTTCTTGACTTTAATTTACAGTCATGTGTAATGCATGTATTCAATTAACTCCTTTTAATGAATAGATCCAATGGCAACATCAAACATGAAATTCAAAGGGATCAAACCTCTGAATCATAGAACTATACAGGTAA
Organism: Scutellaria baicalensis; assembly: GCA_005771605.1. Taxonomy (NCBI): domain Eukaryota; kingdom Viridiplantae; phylum Streptophyta; class Magnoliopsida; order Lamiales; family Lamiaceae; genus Scutellaria; species Scutellaria baicalensis. Next base: position 39,388,174 of record CM016721.1, read on the forward strand.
CAAACAATATCAAATTTGAAAAGGTGGCAGTATTAAATTATTTGATCCTGTAATCTTGATTTCTTGACAGAATGCAGATGCCAATGACCATAGTTTTAAAGGGCAAGAGGCGCACAGAGGCCCAAGGGATGCCCTAGAGCTCAAAGTGAGGCATAAAAAACATATAATTAATAAAAAGAGTACAAATCACGTAGTAAACATCACAATAACAAAGCATGTTTAATTCAAACTTCAACACAAAATCCAATAACATGTAAGAAAACATCAAACATCAATTAAAACTCAAACATCGAGAAAGAAGTCCAAACTAATTATCATAATCCTACTCTCCCACATCCTCGTTAAAGGGGATCTGGTTTGTGTTATGTTTCCTTCTTCTTTTTTTTCCATTAAAACTATAAGGAGAACCCTAGTTGTTTAAATATATTTGACCATTATATATGGTAAAGTATTACAGTTGGAAGAGAATAGAAAAGAAAAAATGTGTTTATTTCTGCAAGAAAACACTGAAATTGTGTATCAAAAGCCTCGGGTGCATACGTATAGGCACAAAAGACATGCGCCACTGCACCTTCTTAACAGTGTCCACCCCACCCATGTATAGGCATAGAGCCCATAGCCCCACGTGCCTCACAACAAGTATGGTCTATTAATTCTAAAATATAAGGATAACAGGACACGACATATCAGAACTTGCATATAAAATATTTCAGTCCAGTACCAGCAAATTAAGAAGGCTCCTTATTTTATTTAAAACGAACACACACACACACACACACACATATATATATTCAGCGGAAGGTCAATGCATTTCAAGTACAAGCATACATATTTTACAATTATCACAAATTCAAGTTAGTAACTTGTTAAAACATTTTATAGAAAATCAGAAGTGAACTTGGCCAGAAGTTGAATCAAGACTATTTCAAAAGAAAAATTCCTCATGAGAGTGAGTATTTTTTGTACAAGTGGATAGTGAAACAATCAATTGAACATTGAGAGTACATTAAATCAGACCAAAATGATTAGGCAATTTGTACTTGACTGTCAACTTACATATGGGAACACACCTTCATTTTAAGCATCAAAAATAATGGAGAATGACAGAATGTTAACATAAAAATTGGATCCCAGTCTCCACAATTTTGGTTTGCAGTTTTATTGACCAAATATAAGAGGTGATCTATTCATTACCATTAAAGAATAAACACTATGCGCCTTTTGCTAGCAATTTTGGTTGTGCAAATACCAAGGTGATGCAATTTACAGTCATACACATATGATTGCTCACAGCAACAGGGCAATGGCTTTTACAGAATTGTATTTTACTTGAGGGACTTTGAGGAAAACAAACCTTAAACACATTACAAGATATGAAGGCAAATATCGAGTATGGTGAATTGTTGTGATTCTATTTTTTGGATCTCTAGAACTTCCAAATTAATGCCTTTTCTATTGGTGGTTTGAAAGATAAGCATACAGAAGATTATGAATACTTAATATACCACTTCTTGTAGTGAAATACACCAAATCATAAGGAATAAAAAATTGGTTGATTTTTTGATAAAATGGTGATTAATTCTTATTAATGTTGTTATGGGTTCTCATTGTTATAGTGGATATAGAATTATAGTTCTTGTTATATGATAGTGTTCTTATTATCTATCACAGCACTAACTCAATTAAATGAGGAATGATACTCCTAAATCAAAGAAAACCAATACAATTGTAAAACAATTCGATCTTCAACTTTCAATATGAAACAAGGTTTATATGCAAAGAAATTTCTTTGATCTATTGGTCATACCCCCAATTTGTAAATCCTAGATCTGCCACTAGATGTCTTGATAAGGGAGTTTCTCACATGGATTTACAAGTTATTCCAAATGTTCTCCAACCATAATTGTAAAAGTTCATGCAAACCTTACTCCTAACATATTGGTAAAACATCAAGCAACTCTTTCTCAACCACAATCATTAAACTTCATTGTTCTCATCTTATTTTGTCTAAAAAGACGTAGATAACCTTCTTGCTAGCAGCTTTCATTACTCTAAAGCTCAACTAGTTAATACTATTTCTAGTTGTAAAAGACATTAAGTCTAACATTGTTTTCAAAAATACCATCAAACACTAAAAAGCCAATGACCATTTTTTAAATTATATCCCAGTAGAATTTCATGCTAAATATTTATTTTGATCGACCAATCAACTTTTAACATTCAAAAAAGTATCTCAGCATGATCATAAATTCTGTTAAGCTTCTCACAACACCAAAAACACTGTTGAAACTCCAGGCACTACTCACCACATGTTCATAAATCTCAGCAAAAAGTACTATAGTCCCACATAACCTTTTTCAACTTTCACAATAGGCAAACAAATCAATCTCGCATTCCTACCTATACTCAAACCCACATAAACAAGAAAACTAACAAGAAGAAAAATACAAACTCAAGACTCAAAACATCTTATTTAGAAGTGCAGCTTCTTATCTTCCAACTGCCAAGTGATTCATCATACACACAATAAAATATACAAAACTTACCATCAATTTATATCAGCTAAGAGTCATGTAACATTCAATTGAATGTATCAAATCACAAACAAAAACTCAAAAAATAATTCGCATACAAAAATCATGACAACCTCAAGTAAATTGTAACAGAAAGGGACCTACATACATGAGCATTGCCCTATCAAAAATATTAATAACCAAACCTACAAAAAAAACAATGAACTATAGCACACGAAGTAGAATGTTTTCCAAGTCAACATCAACGAACAACATTTCAAGAGAAATTACAGCAAAGATAAGAAATCTTAGAAATGGAAATAAAATTGGCAATTGAGAGAGGGTCACAGAACATACATAAGTATTGAGCTGGCGGACAAAGCTGGAGAAATTGTTGTGCTTGAAGTACTTAGGAAGCAAGTCTCTGGCGAACTCGGCAGAGTCCCACACCACGAAGCTGTTATTAGTGGAGCTCCACGACACTATTTTGTCCGTGCTTGGGTCATCCACCATATCGTACGTCTTCACAAGAAACGGCGGTGGAGCATTCGCTGACGGCATCGGCGCCGGCGGAGGAACAATCCCTCCTCCCTCGCCTCCGCCGTTGGTAACAGTGGAAGAAGACGCCGCCTCCATATAAGTACACTACATCAAATAACAATTACAATAGAAGATCGAATGATTTTGTTACACACTACAAAATTCAGGATATGTAATCATCTTAATCTGATGAATTAGGGTTTCTTTTTAGGAGTTCAAAAGAAGAGGGAAAAAACCCTAGGATTTGGGAAGAAATTCCCGTAGTGTGTGAGAATTCTTTATTTTTTTTTCCCTCTTTTTGGTCTGGAGAGAGAAAAAGAGAATATGTGGTTGTACGGTCACGGGAAAGAGGGTCACTTTTGAAAAAAGAAAATCTATGATTTATCTATATCTATATATAAAAACAACCATTAAATATTATTATTATCGTCCTCTTAACTACTCAAATATAAGATTAATAATTATATTAGTATTAGTATCTATACTATACTAATAGCAAAATGTTTGGGAAAAATTACAAGAATGTCATTTTCCCGGCCATTTTATTATTTGTCCTTTTGTCCAAGTGTCAAAATGTGATTGAACATTAATTGTATTTTATTTCTTATTTTTTTATTTGATCATTATTATTAGTTATTTTAATGTTTGGCTTAGATGATACTTTTCAAAAATTAAATAATATTAAAAAGTAGAAGTTATGATTATGTCTATAGTCTATAGATATTTATAGACAACTTTTATGGGAGAAATCAATAGAATGACTTGCAACATACTCTTCCATCTATAAAATAATCTATATCTATATTCATACTATATAAAATATCACATAAATTTGTGTAAATAACTTTTTTTATTTTTTTTCAAGATTTCATTTTGATTTTCTAAATTAATTTAATAATTTTAAATTAAACTTCCATCTCAAGCCATTGAAATCAAATTTTCTTTCAAAGTCATTGTCTTATATAAAGAATGTTTATTCATTTAACAACACTCACTTACCTAACTTATAAAAATCAACAAAATTTAATAAATTCTTTTAATAATAATAATAATAATAATAATAATAATAATAATAATAATAATAATAATAATAATAATAATAATAATAATAGGTAATATATTAAAAATTATTTCAAATAATAGAACTACAAATTTCTCGCCCATATTAAAAATTATCTATACTATACTAATATCAGGACAGTTGGGAAATTATATAACAAGACGCGCAACACGCGGGTACACTGCTAGTTTATTATAAATCCACAATCAACACATCTTTAATAATAAACATAAAAAGTTGTGGTGTAAAAATTTATATGTATATAATTATTACAAATAAAAATTAAAACTCTGAATATATTGTATAGTATGTCTTAATATTATATGGTTTTCAATTCTAATTTAATGTTTATATATACACACACTAAAACAATTCAAAAAATCATTTTTGTACCATATTCTCCAAACTATTATATTTATTAACCAAAATGCGTTACATTTTAATATTAAGTTTTTTAAAATGTTAATTATAAATTAGAATCTCATGTAGCAAATTAGATTTATACTAGATGACACATGTCATCCTCTCGATAGTTCAAAAATATTATAATATTTATTGTATAAAACAATCTTTCTAGAACCACATCAATAATTTATTGTCATTTAAAATTATGTCAATCATGTATGAATGATTTAAATATCATTTAAAATTTTGATTTTTGTTTGATTAAAATATTTAGAGAAAAATATAAATAACTAAAAAAGAAAAAGCTAAGTAAAGGGGCATGAACTAATTAAAAAAATTATTTAAAATTTTCAAGTTTATTAAATTATGAAATCTATTCGATAATTTTTGGTTTTCCTTTTTTATCATTTACTGAAAAGAAAATTTGATGTTTATATTAAAATCTAACACCAATATAAAACTAAAAAATTGGTGGAAGGCTAGTTGAATAATATAATAATAGACATAACAGTACATATAATCTCTAAATAATAAATACTAAATTATTTATGTTCATTTACTAATGCACCATATATTTCTTCAATTAAATAATATATTAATTAAACTTGATATGTTTAATGCGAAATTAGACATCGTGTATTTCACAACACCATAAATATGTTTCTCCTTATGATATAAATAATATTTACATTTTTCTAACTTTAATAAAATTAATTTAGTTATTTTTTTTAATTCTCGTATATTACAAAGACTCTATACTAAATATAGAATAGTATATACATAAAAGAAAACCACAATCGAAAATAGCAGATCTTGTGTTTTTCTGCCTAATTTCAATTGCTATTTAAAAGTGGTGTTTTTTTCCCTTTCTATTCTTGCTATTTTGAGAACCATAAAGGATTTCAAAGCCCTAAAAGAAATCAAGAAGACCAAATATTGGTACCTTGAGTGTATTCTTTGATTTATTACATTTACTTAACTTTTAAATTCTGAAAATTTCCATCAATTTGCACAAATGTATGGCATGTATATGTTTAATTGAAATGTATGTATGCCCATATATTTTATTGGACGAAGTTCAATTAAAATACTTGTCACTAGCATAATATAAATATTACGATGTTAAGATAAAAATTTTATGATAGATCTGAAGATTGAGTCATATCATGTATAGATAACTGATATATAGTTATAATTTTAAATTAAAATATTCAGTCCTTCAATGATTACACTTAAAATTAGGTGCTTGATTTGATATCGTGTCACTATTTTGCTTATGTGTTTGATAGATATATAATTTTGACCAAAAATACTAATTGATTAAAATCGCAACTAATTGGTGGAACTGTGAATTAATTGACAAGATTGAAAGTAATGACCAAAACGACAGAACTTGAAACGCTTTGGAACTTTGAAGGCTATCTGTGAAGAGTTAGCCAAAATCCAATATATTTGCTAAGTAAAGAAGAAGTCGTGCTTTTACTTATAAAAATGTAATAAGAATAGCGCATTTCTGAGGCAGTTTTTTCGGTTAAGGCAGATTTGATCTCAGCCGTTAATCAGATCCAACGGCTAGAGATATTATCACATGTGATGTATTCAGTTTCAAGCTGATAACTTCGAGTTAGCATATCTCACTCGTTTCTTGAGCGATTTGAGTGATTCTTGTTGTTGAGTGTAACTCGTGTATAGGTCTATAAATAGTGAGTCTTAGTTTCAGTTTTAGAGTTACAGAGAAAAAGTTAAAAGTTCAGAAAGATAGGGCGATAGTCATTATCAGCTTTGTGTTTTGTAAACAGATTTTGTGTTTGATTCTCAATAAGATTTCCCTCCCCAGTTTCCCGTGGATGTAGGCATTTTTAAGCCGAACCATGTACATCGAGTGTGTGTTGTTTAGCTTCAGATCTCTTTCAATTCTTGCTTCAATTCGTTTTGTAAGATTTCTTGGTTGTGTTTGTGAATTGGATCGTTTTGGATTGGTTGTTTTCTTGACAATCTTGGCGCCGTCTGTGGGAAGCATCGATCGATTCACAACAAGATGAGTTCAGTAAGGTTTGATATTGAAAGATTCAATAGGAAAAGTGACTTTGGGCTTTGGAGGATCAAGATCAAGGCTCTGTTGGTTCAGCAAGGTTTATCTGCAACTCTCAGAGGGATAGAAGGCTTGCCAGAGGGTTTAAGTGACTCAGAAATCTGTATTGCTTGAGAAGGCTCATAGCACTCTAATCTTGTGCTTAGGAGACAAAGTTCTCAGGGAAGTTACCAAGGAAGATAATGCTAAATCTGTATGGGAGAAGCTTGAGAGCCTGTACACGGTGAAGTTTTTGGCTAACCGGCTTTGCATGAAGAAAAGGCTCTATGCCTTCAAGATGCTTGAAGAAAAGTCAGTAACAGATCAGCTTGAGGAATTTCTCAAGATCTTGGATGATCTTGAGAACATAGGGGTTGAATTGGTGGAAGAAGATAAAGCCTTAATGCTCTTAAGTTCCCTACCTAGTTCTTATGAGCACTTCACTGATACAATCCTATATGCAAGGCAAAATTCTATCTCTTTGGAAGAAGTAATTGTTGCTCTGAAGTCTAAAGAGCAATCCAAGAAAGGAGCTATCAAACAAGAACAACAAGGAGAAAGACTGAACATCAAGCAGAAGGGAAGGAAAAGGAATCAGCAAAAGGGAACCAAACTTACTCAAAAGTAGCAAGAAACCAAGGTCCAAGAAGGTCATAATGACATTGAGAACAATACATGCTTCCATTGTCATAAACCTGGACATCATAAGAATGATTGTTTGAAGTATAAGCAATTCCTTAAGTCAAAGAACAAGACTTCTCAGACACAAGCAAATCCAGCAGTTGAGAAGGAAGCCTCAAGCTCTGGATATGAATCAGCTGAAGTTCTTGCTGTCACTACCTCAAATTCCAACTCTGAATGGATCCTGGACTCTGGATGCACCTTCCACTGAGTCCATGAATTGAATGGTTCAAGGAGATCAAGCTCAAAAGATCAGGATCTGTTATGCTCGGAGATGATCACACTTGTTGCATTGAAGGTGTTGGATCCATTGAGCTCACTATGTTTGATGGGGTAAGAAGGGTTTTATCCAATGTCAGGTATGTCCCTAACCTAAAGAGAAATCTAATCTCCCTTATCATGCTTGATTCCCAAGGCTACACATTTACCTCTGAAGGTTGAGTCATGAGTATTAGCAAAAATCAGAAAACAGTCATGAGAGGCCTAAAGAAGAATGATCTCTATTATCTTCAAGGATCAACCTACAGTTTAAAGGAATGCTATGCCACTGAATCAGACTCCACTGAATTGTGACACAAGAGATTAGACCATATTAGTTTGAAAGGTCTGATTGAGCTTCAGAAGCAAGGGGTTTTTGGAAGTGATAAGATAACAGATTTGCAGTTTTGTGAGAATTGTGTTCTAGGTAAAGCAAAGAAGCTCAGTTTCAGATCAACCAAGCACACAACAAGATCACCTTTGGAATATGTTCACTCTGACTTATGGGGCCTGCAAGAAATCAGACTAGAAATGGAGGAAGATACTTCCTCTCCATTATAGATGATTATTCCAGGAATGTGTGGATCAAGATTTTAAAGTCTAAGGATGAAACCTTTCAGAATTTCAAAGATTGGCTAACTGAGACTGAGAACATCACTGGGCTAAAGCTCAAACACCTAAGAACTGATAATGGATTAGAGTTTATCTCTGAAGAGTTCAACTCCTACTGCAAAGAAAAAGGTATAATGAGGCACAAGACTGTTCCATCTACTCCTCAACAAAATGGGCTTGCAGAGAGGATGAATCAAACCATCCTCAACAAAGTTAGATGCATGCTTATTAGCTCAGGTTTGCCAACAAATTTTTGTGGGGAAGCTGTTGCTACTGCTGTTCATCTTATCAATAAAAGTCTTTCATCAGCCATTGAGATGAAAACTCCTGAAGAGAAATGGACTGGAAAGCCAGCTATTTACACTAGATTAAGGGTCTTTGGCTGCTTGTGCTATGCACACATAAAGCAAGATAAACTTGCACCTAGAGCATGGAAGTGCATTTTCTTGGGATATCCTACAGGTGTTAAAGGGTACAAGCTGTGGTGCATGGAAAAAGGAAATCAAAAATGCATCACCTGCAGAGATGTTACATTCAATGAGAGTAAGATGCCCCTTAAGGATAATGTCTCTACCTCAAAGCACTCTGAATCTGAAAGGGATAATTCCAGCTCACAGCTGGAGGTGGAGCACTGCAGTCAACCAAGATCAACAGATCAAGGAGCCATATCAGAATCAGAAGAAGAAGAAGAAGAAGAAGCCAGCTCTGATGAAAAAGAAGGAGGAACAGCAGCTCAGACAAATCTAGATGACTATCTACTTGTTAGAGACAGGTCAAGGAGGGCTATCAAACCACCTAATATATTTGGTCATACTAATTCTATTGTTTTTATCTTACTTGCAGCTGAAGAAGTAGATTACAATGAACATAAGGATTACAATGAAGTTATTTCCTGCTCTGAAAAAGGGAAATGGTTGATAGCTATACAAGAAGAGTTGTTGTCCCTAGAAAAGAATCATACATGGGAAGTGGTGAACAAACCAATCAACAAAAAGCTTGTAGGATGCAAGTGGATTTTCAGGAAGAAGATTGAAGCAACAAAAGGTGGAGCAATAAGATACAAAGCAAGACTAGTGGCTAAAGGATTTACTCAAAAGGAAGGAGTGGACTTCAATGAGATTTTCTCCCCTGTGGTAAAACATTGTTCCATTAGAATTCTTTTATCTCTTGTTGCTCAGTTTAATTTGCAGCTTCATCAAATGGATGTGACTACTGCATTCCTACATGGATAGCTTAAGGAGGTGATATACATGAAGATTCCAGATGGTCTGCAGGTTGCTGACAAAGATAGAAAAACTTGCTTACTTAAAAGATCTTTGTATGGTCTTAAACAAAGTCCAAGGCAATGGTATCTTAGGTTTGATCATTTCATGCTTAAGTCTAAGTTTGTAAAGAGTAAGTATGATAATTGTGTCTACTATAAGCATGACTCTAAGTATTTTACTTTCTTGCTGCTATATGTGGATGATATGCTCATAGCAAGTAGTTCAATTGATGGTATTAATGCTGTCAAAAATCTGCTTAAGTTAGAGTTTGAAATGAAGGACTTAGGATTAGCAAAAAGGATGCTAGGGATGGACATTTGTAGGAGCTCAGATTCTAGTAATTTGTTCTTACATCAAACTGACTATATTAAGAAGGTTTTGATTAAATATTAAATGAATCAAGCTAAGATCATAAGTGTTCCTATTAGCATGAGTACTAAGCTATCCTATGATCAATGTCCTAAAACTCAGCAAGAGAGAAACCAGATGAATAAGATTCCATATGCAAATGTTCTAGGTAGTCTAATGTATGCTATGGTTTGTTGTAGGCCAGATTTGGCACATCCCATGAGTGTGATTAACAGGTACATGGCAGATCTAGGGCAAGCTCATTGGGAGACTGAGAAGCATGTGCTCAGATATCTCAAGGGGACAGTTGAAAGTGGCTTGAAGTTCAAGAGAAGCAAAGAAATCAGTGACCCTATCATTGGCTATGTTGATGCAGATTAAGAGAAGCAAAGAAATCAGTGACCCTATCATTGGCTATGTTGATGCAGATTATGCATCTAATGTTGATAATAGAAAATCACTAATTGGTTATGTGTTTACCTTGTTTGGCTCAGCTATAAGTTGGAGGACAATCCAGCAGTCAGTGGTGGCCCTATCTACAACAGAAGCTGAGTATATAACCCTCACAGAAGCAGTGAAAGAAGCTATATGGCTCAAGGGTATTCTCAGTGAGTTTGGTGTAGCTCAGAAGACTGTGGTCATTTACTGTGATAGCCAAAGCGCCATACACTTAGCTAAGCATCAAGGGTATCACGAGAAGACTAAACATATTGATGTAAGACTACACTTCATTAGAGATAGAGTGGATAAAGGGATGGTCAAGATTTGCAAAATTCCAACAGCTAGCAATCCAGCAGATGCATTTACAAAGCCTTTGCCAACTTCAAAGTTTGATTTATGCATGGAGCTTATTGGATTGAGAGGATCTGCGAGCACCAAAATGACTTAGAAGAAGAAGAGTTTGTAGCTGTACTTAGCAAAGAAGTGGAGTATGGCTAAAGGTGGAGATTTGTGAAGAGTTAGCCAAAATCCAATATATTTGCTAAGTAAAGAAGAAGTCGTGCTTTTACTTATAAAAACGTAATAAGAATAGCGCGTTTTTGAGACAGTTTTTTCGGTTAAGGCAGATTTGATCTCAGCCGTTAATTAGATCCAATGGCTAGAGATATTATCACATGTGATGTATTCGGTTTCAAGCTGATAACTTCGAGTTAGCATATCTCACTCGTTTCTTGAGCGATTTGAGTGATTCTTGTTGCTGAGTGTAATTCGTGTATAGGTCTATAAATAGTGAGTCTTAGTTTCAGTTTTAGAGTTACAGAGAAAAAGTTAAGAGTTCAAAAAGATAGAGCGATAGTCATTATCAGCTTTGTGTTTTGTAAACAGATTTTGTGTTTGATTCTCAATAAGATTTCCCTCCCCAGTTTCCCGTGGATGTAGGCATTTTTAAGCCAACCCACGCACATCGAGTGTGTGTTGTTTAGCTTCAGATCTCTTTCAATTCTTGCTTCAATTCGTTTTGTAAGATTTCTTGGTTGTGTTTGTGAATTGGATCATTTTGGATTGGTTGTTTTCTTGACACTATATATATATATATAAAAGCAGGATATCCTGCCAAAAATAACTGCAATAAATTATTTACCTATTAAATAATTACTATTTTAAGAAACCTATTAATTGCTTTCATATTGTATTTATTGTAAGAAACTCAATACAAATAAATAAATACATATAAACCTATTTATTGTATTTTAAGAAACTCAATACAAATAAAAATAAATAAACCTATTTATTGTATTTTAAGAAATTCAATACAAAAATAAAAAAAATATTATTGGTGTACCTAATAGATTACACATATAAAACATATCAAATAGAAAAAATTATATTAAAATTATTATTGCAAATTAACCAAGTTATTCATTTGAAATATACAAATATTTTATTTTATCTTTCTTATTTTATATGTATTTATTGTCAATTTTTATTTATATTTATATTCTGATTAATTGAGGTGACATAATAGATTGAACAGAGGTAATTTTCTGGTTTTTCACAAATTAAAATTTCATCATTCTTAGTCCCTGATATATATATTGACTTATCAATCTTATAATTATTATTCATAATTTTTTTATTCAAAATGTGTAGATTAAGTCCAATTTTGAATTGTTTCATTTAAATAGATAGTAAGAGAGATTTTCATGTATTTGATAAGTTGATATAATTTTTTATTTGATTTAGAATAAATGAGTTATATGTGGCGTTGAACCAAAAAAAATTATTAAAATACGTGTGTATTTATAGTTATAAATGCATATAAAATATAAATTTATTTATTTAAATACTTAAATCATAACGTTTCTAATACATATAACTTATTTTTAGATATTAAATTTATTTTTTAAAATTTCACTACCCATGTAATGTTCTGACACAATTTTTTTTATTTGTTTGTTTAATCCATAAATTAATATATTAATTTATATATTTTAAATTTCTAATATTTCGAATATAATTATTTATAATGACATAAATTTAAAGTTAAAATACCTAGCTTTATACTAGTACAAATTAAAAAAATATTAATATATTTTTGTTAAAATAATAATCATTACATTTTATATGTTATTATATTTTTTTAATAATTATATATATAATATACTGTGCAACGCACGAATACACTACTAGTTTGGCCTAAAATATATTAGCAAGTATGTCGGTTTAGACGACTAGGAGCATCCCAACAATTAATTTGCACTACTTTAGTGTAGAAAGTGCACTAAAATAGTGTGGAAAAAAAATATTTCATCTCCAATTGTTGCATTAAATTTTACACTAAAAGTGCATATTGCATAATATTTTTCACACATGCATGCAAGATAATAAGAATTAGCTGGCAACTGTTCTTGAACTGAAAAAAAAAAAAAATCTATCAAAAATTATAAGTTTGATCAAAAGAGTTGCAGATCAAAATGGGCAAAATATTTTGTGCAAAATTCTAAGTTTGATCAAAAGAGTTGCAGATCATACATGCATGTTATCTAGGATCCATGCACCCAGGTCGACCCGCCCCACGAGTCCCTGAAGCGCGTTTTCAAGAGCCCGCTCCCACGCGCCTGGTGGGTGCGCTCAAACCCACCAAGATTCGCTCAAAGCAGTTATACATTCATGTTATGTTAGTGTTTCCTTCATATTATGTTAGTGTTACCTTCGTGTTATTTTAATTCAATGGTTTTAAACTAATAGTATGAAATCTGGAAATGAGGTAACACTAACATAACACGAAGGTAAGTAACACTAACATAACATGAAGGTAAGTAACACTAACATAACATGAAGGTAACGACCAAAACATGCGAAAAAGTAAAGAGGTGTGGGTTGAGCGTGCGGCCCGATTAAGATCCGTGCAACTAGTGTATATGAGAGGAACTCATCAAAATGAGATATTGATCATACTAGAAACAATCATCTAAGTCAATCGATCACTATCTGTTTGACTCTATAGTAGCTAGCCAATCATGAGAAGTCTTATGTCGCATAACCATTTGATTTGGCAACACTTTTGAAGAAATTGAAGATATTATTTTCTAACACAAAAACTTACAGGAGATGGTCTGACGGATGATTTTTGTGAGATGAATCATTTTTACCCAATAATCCAACCCATATCTACAAATCCATATGTAAAATTGTGAAATTTGGGTAAGTTTGGGTCATGGGTTCACCCGTCTCACATAAAATGATTCGTGAGATAGTCTTACATAAGACTTACTCATTTTCTAAAGTGTACAGTACTTCAAAGACCCATCTTTAAGAAACAATAAATGATTATTGTTCATTGAATTTAGAAGTATTCAAATTGAAGATTACATCCAAATCTTGAATCATATATCTACACTATAAAGGGAAGATTCATTCAGATCTTAATCTTAAGAATTAAACACATTTTGACAAAGCAAATATAAGCTTTCAAAGTTCAACCCTTGAAGTTATTATGTCTCAAAAAAATTCGAAGACATTTACATCATCAGTACTAAATATAAATTTTAGTGGAAGTGTCTTCGTATTCTTATTTAGATTATAGATACTAGGGTTACCTCAACAAATATATAAACAACTTTAGAGATAAAAGGGTACCATAACCAAAATTCCAAAGTTTAAAAATGCATTTATCATATGGAAATCCCATCATTACATGAATGAGATATAACCATGTAATCTATAATACTGCAGAACCCGACAAAAACGGCTTGTCTAGTGCAGATCATGCAAGAATTTGGCAATTCATTCCACATTTGTTTCACATCATTAAAGATCATGTTACTTTTTCCCTTTTGGGCCATGCTTTTATTAGTGGTACATTAGTTGATCTAATCTCAAAATCATATTATTTAATTATGTCTCATCATTTATATGATCATAATTTGATCAGATATAAATTTGAAATTACGCTACTTTCAACTACTTCATACAAGCTGCCAAATTTTAGGAGGTGTTTGGGGTTATTTATAAACTTCTGGAAAATCTTACAACATGTTTAAGAGCTTATAACATGATCTCAAAAGTGTTTAGTGAACATTTAAAAATAAAATTTTATTTCCTCCTAAAATAAGATGTTACGAATTTATAGCCTCTTTGATGAATAGTTAGGGGAACCCCAAACTCATTCCAAAAGAATATCTTATTTTTCATATATTCCTTCAAATTTGACCATTTTAAGTCATACAATTATTATTTCTAATATTGTATAACCTCCATTTATTTATCGATACACTTTCAACAAATTATTTTAAGGATTAAGTGTCAAAAAAATAATCACAAACTTTACTCAATTTACAATTTTAACCAACTTTTTTAATATTGACAAATATAACATGAACTTCCACCATTTCAAAACAACTATCATTTTGTACATTAAGTCATTATTTTATTTTGAAATGATGAAAGTTATTTTCATAATAAACATACTTAAATTTTTTCTGATGACTAAAATTGCAAAAAATACAGAGTTTTATGTTATATTCCCTCCGTCCTGACCGAAGTTGTCTACGTTGACCGGGCACAGAGCTTAAGAAAATGCAGTTGACTCTTACTTTTTGCTTTTTATACTTTACACTTTTTGCTTAAGGAGATAAATTTTTTTTTTTTTTTGCCATTTATAGACTGATAAGTTGGATTGGGACAAATAAAAATGACAAGTAGGCAAGTTCGGGTAGGACATATGGAGTATTTGCTAATATATAAAAAATGGTTAAAATTGTAAATTGAGTAAAGTTGGTGATATTTTTGACAATTAACCCTTATTTTAAAAATAAGATAATTATAAACTCCACTTTATAATATGAAAGAACTTATAAATTCTTTGAAATAAGATTAGCCATACATCTAGTTAGGTAAAAGAATAAAGTTTAATTCTTGTTTATGTTTTCCAAATTGTGATAAAATGGGAAGTTCCAACATGTTTACATGAAAATCAACCAAGAAATTGAAAATGGCATATTCATCCTTTTGTGCTTTCAACATTAGTATTATTGACACATAACCAAGGATGGTGGACACATTCTTCATCTTCTTATTGGCTAAAAGGGTTGATCATTATTGGCAGTGATGCAAACCAGAGATTCTGATTCGCGTGTGCGCCACACGCGCCCCCTGCATACCTTGAATTGGAGTGCACTTGCTCCCAGTTTAGAGTTTGGTAGATTCACTTTTCTTTGGTGGGGTTAGCATTAACAATGATGGTATACTCTACTTAACCGTGGTTAAATGGCTGCAGACAAAAATAGTTGCAGCTTACTGTTCCTCATTCTTGCTTTCATCAAAGCCACTACACTACACTGCTAATGCGCCATCCCACCTCTCTCTCTCTCTCTCTCTCTCCTCGCCCCCTAAGTGAGAGAAAGACGATCTTGCTGTGTGTGCTGATATAGCATTTGTAGAGAGGGAAAGAGAAGGAAAACCCTTTTGGTTGATGCCATTAGTGCTCTGCTCATAGAGGAATCTGATCTTGCATAGTTTAGTGGGAATCTTTGTTGATTTATGGTCCCTTTCTCAAAGGTAATCAATTGCTTAAACATTCAAACACTAGTAACTTTATGAGTTGCTATTGCATTTTTCTATTTTATGATTTTTCACTTTTAAAAAAATAAAAATTGGTAGCCCACTTTCTGCAACCACTTGGAATACCATTTGGTGCTTCTCCACTGCTAATTTTTGAGCTTGATTGTTTGCCCTATACTGGAAAAGTTGTGACTCTTTACATTCAAGAACCTGCTTTCTTGGTGGAAGATGAGTTGAATATGTGCTTCATCATATAGCTCTCTTGTTATGGTAATTTTATTTTTCTGTTTGTGCTGGATTTTTTTTATTTTTATTTATTTATGATTTTGTGGTTCTCCCTCATCATTTATATATAGTTGCTTTGATGTTAAGCAAGTTATAGTGCAACTGTGTACTTGTCAATGTTTCAATAATCTGTTGTTAGTCAAGTGTATCTTTAAACAGGGGAGGCATTATCATCAGGTGTTATGATTATCATTTCCATTGTCTGGTTTTGTTTTTGTGTGTTTTGTTATGGATGAATATGCAACCTTATTATTTGTTAATTGGTTTTCTTTGCAGAGCTCCATCTGGTGATTACTTCTCTCCTTTGAATTACAATTCGTTTTTGGCCTGAATACACGACCAAAAGTAATGGTTTCAAGGTCTTATTCCAACTTATTGGATCTTGCATCTGGTGGATCACCTAGCTTCAGCCGAGGGGGGAAGAAGCTATCGCGTGTTGCAACGGTGGCTGGGGTATTGTCTGAGCTAGATGATGAGAGTAAAAGCAATGGTGGCTCTGATGCACCCTCATCTGTTTCACAAGAGCGTATGATCATAGTAGGAAACCAACTCCCACTTCGTGTACATAGGAGGGACTCAGATGGTGAGAAGGGGTGGAACTTTAGTTGGGATGAGGACTCTCTCCTTTTACAACTGAAAGATGGTCTTGGAGAAGATGTGGAGGTTATATATGTTGGTAGTCTCAAAGAAGAAATCGAGGTTAGTGAACAAGATGATGTGGCTCAAACATTGCTTGAAAACTTCAAGTGTGTTCCTGCTTTCATCCCACCGGAGCTTTACAGTAAATTTTACCATGGATTTTGCAAACAGTATCTATGGCCTTTGTTTCACTATATGCTTCCTTTATCTCCGGATCTTGGTGGTAGGTTTGACCGTACTCTATGGCAAGCTTATGTTTCTGTGAACAAAATATTTGCAGACAAAGTAATGGAAGTGATCACCCCTGATGATGACTTTGTGTGGGTTCATGATTACCATTTAATGGTGTTACCAACATTTCTAAGAAAGAGGTTTAATAGGGCGAGACTTGGATTTTTCCTCCATAGTCCATTCCCATCATCGGAGATATATAGAACTCTACCTGTGAGGACTGAGCTTTTAAGGGCGCTATTGAACTCTGACCTTATTGGCTTCCATACCTTTGATTATGCAAGACATTTTCTTTCTTGTTGTAGTAGAATGCTTGGAGTATCATATCAATCTAAGCGTGGTTATATAGGGCTTGAGTACTATGGTCGTACTGTCAGCATTAAAATCCTTCCTGTTGGCATTCACATGGGTCAGCTTCGTGCTGTGCTGGATCTCCCAGAGACAGAGAATAAGGTGGTCCAACTAAGGGATAGATTTCAGGGTCAGATTGTCTTGCTTGGGGTCGATGACATGGATATATTCAAAGGAATTAGCTTGAAACTTCTGGCCTTTGAACAACTGCTTATTCAGCATCGTGATAAACGAGGTAAAGTGGTTCTGGTTCAGATAGCTAATCCTGCTAGAGGTCGAGGGAAAGATGTACAGGAAGTTCAGTCAGAAACTCATGCCATAGTTGCTAGAATTAACAATGTCTTTGGCCAACCAGGGTACAAGCCAGTAGTTTTGATTGACACTTCGCTTCACTTCTATGAGCGTATTGCATACTATGCTATAGCTGAGTGTTGTCTTGTAACTGCAGTACGAGATGGGATGAATCTAATACCTTATGAGTATATTGTATGTAGACAAGGAACTGATAAGCTAGATCATACACTGAACTTGAACCCATCATCACCAAAGAAGAGCATGTTGGTGGTCTCTGAATTCATTGGGTGCTCACCGTCTCTTAGTGGGTCCATAAGGGTTAACCCTTGGAACATTGATGCTGTAGTCGAAGCCATGGATTCTGCTCTCATGGTCCCTGAGCCAGAGAAACAAATGAGACACGATAAACACTACAAGTATGTGAGCAGCCATGATGTTGCGTATTGGGCCCACAGCTTTTTTCAAGATCTTGAAAGAGCATGTAGAGATCACATAAGGAGACGGTGCTGGGGTATTGGTTTCGGTTTAGGATTTCGTGTTATTGCCTTGGATCCGTGTTTTAGGAAGCTGTCAGTTGAACACATTGTGTCTGCATATAGAAGGACAAAGAACCACGCGATTCTTTTGGACTATGATGGCACAATGACATCACATAGTGCTGGTGATACTAGTACAAATGCTGAGGCTATTGGAATTTTGAATAAATTGTGCCGAGACCCAAAGAATGTAGTTTTTGTTGTAAGTGGGAAAACTAAAGAGACGTTGACACGATGGTTCACATCCTGCAATGACCTGAGCATTGGAGCCGAGCATGGATACTTTGTGAGGTAAGAAACTCCTACACTTGTTCACATTGGATTATTGCAAGTCGATATTCAGTTCTATCATACATTCAATCAGGAAACAACTTCTTATTATGATTCTGATGTTAGAGAAACATATGGAAAATGGTGAAAATGTAGCCGTTTTTTTCCCCCTTATCACAACATTCTGTATTTCAGGCAACAAAACAGGGCAGAATGGGAGACCTGTATTTCTGTTCAAGATTTTTACTGGAAACAGATAGCCGAACCTGTAATGCAATTATACACAGAAACAACTGATGGTTCATTCATAGAAACCAAAGAGAGTGCACTTGTGTGGAATTACCAACTTGCAGATCCAGATTTTGGGTCATGTCAGGCCAAGGAGCTTCATGATCACCTCGAGAGTGTTCTTGCAAACGAGCCCGTTTCAGTCAAGAGTAACCAGCACATCGTTGAAGTCAAGCCTCAGGTTAGCATAAATTCAAAACACATAAACATGGATAAGACCAAGAATTAGTTTCGAATCGTTTTTATATGTTGACCTCAGGTTAGGATAAATTCAAAACACATAAAACATGGATAAGATCAAGAATTAGTTTCCTATCGTTTATATATGTTGACTGTGTTTCTCTCGTCTAGGGTGTGAACAAAGGGCTCGTAGCAGAAAGGCTTCTAGCAATGATGCATGAGAAGGAAAAGCTTCCGGATTTTGTGCTATGTATAGGGGACGACCGATCTGATGAGGACATGTTTGAGGCAATAATACGTGCCAAAGACAACGGTTCTCTTTCCCCCGTTGCTGAAGTGTTTGCTTGCACAGTTGGACAGAAGCCGAGCAAGGCCAGGTACTATTTAGAGGATACTTCGGAGATATTAAGGATGTTTCAAAGCTTGGCCGATGCTTCAGATCATGCAGCCAAAACCGTCTCGTTTTCGCCTAGGGTGATTGATAAAGTATGAAATGGGCATCAATGTGTTGGTGTTGTGTTTCCTTTCTCATCCAAATTGGGTATGTGTATGTAGAGTTTGATATTCTTAGTATGGTCTCATGCATTTTGTGTTCATTGTATCCTCCAAAGAGTCTCAGATTCTATGTTCGGTTCCTCGTTACATCTCATCATCACCAGTTATCATGTTCTTACTTTTCTATCTTACTTACATTAATTACATTATTACGATTTAAAAATATATCGATCATATAAAAACATTAAAAAATTGACGATAAACATGTTAAAGATGTTATTAAACAAACTTATCCATAAATGTTTACATTTCAGAATAATTTTATGGTAATAAACTTCACACATCAATCGACTTATGTGTGTGCATGTATTAACTTGAATATAATATCAAAAAATTACATGCAATGTACGAGTGAAATACTAGTTAACAGTAACAAATACATTGGTGATGTTTGAGTTCAATCATTTTCATTTTAAATTAATTTTTCAACAATCCGAATTTTGCGATCTTTCACTTTATCATTAGTTTTTTCTTTCTTCAAAAAATTTCCTACTCTTGTAGTTTGTCAACTTAAAAATATCTTATGTTCTGTATTATTACGGTGGACATGGATTTTACAAGTTCAAATCTGATACTTAAGTTTAGATGTTGAAAATTTTGTATTTATGATACGACCATACTTTGTTTAAAGGTTTATAATTATCATTGAGATAATACATCACATTAAAATTAGTAGCAATTAATTACTTTGAAAACAAAGTTGCTTTATAAATAACTTAATTTTACTTGAAATAATAATACTTTTTTCTTGTAACACTATACATTTTGTTTACATATTTTGCAAATTTCCCTACAAATATTTTGAATTTAGTGATTTTGAATTTAGTGAGAAAAATCATATTTAGAAGCATATACAAATTTGTCAATTTTAAATGGTGTGGTGTTATATTTTGATGGCATTGCTCTGCCTTCTTGTCTCCTGTTACCTTTTTCCACAATTTTCTTTTGATATGTCAGAATAAAACAATGTTTTTTAAAACTAAAAAACTAAGTGCTAACAAGTTTATTGATAGGTTAATTAATAATTTATAAAATTAATGTACAAAATAAGATTTTATAAGTACAATAACTCATGTGATATGGTCTCACGGATAGTTTCCGTGAGATGAATCTTTATTACCCATGAATTAAACTCATATCCATAGATATTCATGAATATAAGTTAAATGTTTCATATCCATAGATATTCATGAATATGAGTTAAATATGGGTTATGAGTTGACCCATCTCACGAAAAAAGATCCGTGAAACGTCTCATAAGTTAATGTACAAAATAAAATTTTATAAATTAATGTTTAAAAAAGAGTTGGAATCACTATTTACCCACTTTTATATAAAGTAGAACTTTTATACCCACCAATATAATCTATTATCTCCATACACCCTCAATTATAACTTATTATCTCCATATACCCATTTTCTATTATACCTTTTGACTTTTCACAAACATCCAAAATTTCCCTAACTTCCAAAATTATATTTGCCACCAAAAATTTCCATTTTCCACCCCATTTGATTTGTTATACAAAATCCACATAAATTTGAATAACAATCAGGCCCAACATACTTCCGTAAAATAAATTAACCCGTTGGAAATCATACCTTTCTTTGACCAGAACAACACCGGGTGAGGTGGCTTGCAATACCACCAGCTAGGAAATTACTGCCCCCAAACCGTTTTACGAACAGCTCCTCACTGTTCAACTTCAACCTCAGGAAAGTTGGTCTGCAAGTTATCTAGCTCCTTCAGCAACTGCCCAACACAACCTTGGTTCGTTTCCTACACCAGGTGTATAAGGTGATCCTTCCAACAGATAAATAGATCGAACGGAAACACGTTGAAGCAAAAGCCTCTCTTTTATTAAGAACTAAAATATATTTATTACATAATCTGTAATCTCCTTTTGGGAGGAGAATACAAGATCAGCCTCTCATAGAGATGGCTGTGACTCGTTTATCCATAAACTAAAATTGAAACTCAGAAAATTTAAACTATTACAAGGATGATATTGTTTTGAAGAAAACTATGGAGAATACTTGATGTCCTTAGCTTTCTTCTGCTCGCCAATTTATAGATGGATATCCGGACTTGAAATTCGGATTCCAAACCTGCATAAGCCAGTTGTCCACCTTTTCTGAGTGGATCCACCACCGAGTGCGTGATTGCCAGCTTTTCTGCTCGTGACTCATCCCATATGAAATTATCGGGGAATCTGCGTTTTCCTCCCGTGACTTTTTTGCATGTGATGTTGGTGGGGCGTGACTCAGCCCATCTTATCTCTGTCGGGAAATCTTAGAAATTCGGCCTTCGTGGTCCCCGCGGATAAGTTTTCTTTTGGGCAGGCCCTTTGTCCTTTTCTGCCCCTCTTTCTCGTCGGTCCGGTTTGGGTCGAAACCCTTTCCCGAACTCGGGTTCTTTCTGCTCCGGACATGCTTGGCATACATGATCTGTCCATCAGCTAATATGTGCCATGTTGCAGAATTTCCGGTAAGTCTCTTTGCTTGCCAGAATTTTGTTTTCCCAAAGGATCCTTCCTTTTGTTTCGAAAAGATCCTCTGCAAAGCTCGTTGTTGTTCCTGTCATTGAATTCAGCAGGAAAGATCCATTTGCTGAATTATGAAAGAACTTGAATGGGTACTTGACCTTGTCCATTTCAGTTAGACAAACCCATAATCCCCATGCTCATCGGGTAGAAGCTTCATCCTCTGAAAACGCTCCTACAAGAATTGGAGTATCTTCTGGAGCCGCCGTCTTGATGGTTTTCAAGGCGTTTCCGTCAGGTCTCCTTAGCTTGATGGCATGAAAGGCTTCATGAAAACATTTCTTGACTAGTTCTGGAGCTGCACTTAAAAAATACAATTCTAGAATATCTCCTCTGGCCAAATGTGGGTTATTGGCCCAAGTCTCGTGTACCACCGTCCCAATCCATTTCGGAAGTTTCGAAATTTCTGGGAACCCTGGTGAGACGGTATAGATTGAAGCAAGAGCTCCAAAATTATACCATTCTTGTACTTCGTTTGGATGACTTCCGGGTTTCATCCAAACTCTTGGGTACTTTCCAGAGATATCAATGATTGTTCTCTCTGGATGAATACCTCTTCTGGTAATCAGCTTCTCCCATTGCTTCTGGTAAACCTGCATCGGGGAAACTAAATTCTCGTCAGTTTGAACCTTAGTTTTGCCTGTCTGTGGCCTAAGATTCAACTCTCCCTCTTTAACCCCATAGGTGCTGGGTTGACTTGAAGACTCGGGTTTTGACACCGGAGCTTCAACTTTTGTTCCAGTTGGTGCATTCTCAAGGAATGCATCATCTGCAGAACTCTCGGTTATGGTATTTGAATCCATAACAATCGGGTTAGAGGCCCGCTCTCTTGTTTCCTTCTTTTGCACTGTTGGAGATGCAGCCTGAAGGATAAGTACTTGTAGCACTGTGAACAATTGTTCATGTGCGTACTGGCATGCTCGTATTTGATTAGAGACGGATCTCTGATCAGCTTGTTGAAGTCGTTCAGCGACTTCTGCCTTGATACATAAAGCATCAAAACCTCGTTGTAGGCTCTCCAGGTTATCCCTGATATGCCTGACTCGTTTGAGGACCTCGTCAGCGACGTGTCCTTTCATCTCGTGTTAGGAAATCTGCAAGAACATTTTCATGAGATTTCACAATGACAATATCGTAATCATAATATTGACATTCAGCTTGTCATCTTTGTATCCTAGCTTTTTTTGGTAGAACCCACAAATGCCTGTATTTTTGAGTTGTATCGTAGATTCAATTTTATTTTTCAGAAAAGCTTTGACACTAGAATTATCAATCTTCAGGATGAACTTTTTGGCAAGTAAGAATAAAGGCCATTTCTTGAATGCCTTCCTGACTGCAAAGAATTCCTTCTCGTTGATATGCCATTTTGCTTCACTGTCTTGGAATAACCCGCTGCAGTATCTGCATGGCATTTCTCCATCTGGTGTAACCTTCATTAGAACAGCTGCCCACCAATGGTCACTGGCATCTGTGTAAAGAACCAGTTCATCCTCGTCTTGGGGTATAACAAGTTTTGGAAGTTGTTTACAAACCTCCTTAAGTTGCTTAATCCCTTCTTGGTGTTTATCTTCCCAAATGAATGTTGTATCCTTCTTTAATAATGAGCTAAACACCTTCCTGTAATTTGCCAGATTGTTTATAAACATACCGGCAAAGTTAACAACTCCGAGAAACTTTGAAGTTGTTTCTTGTCTTTGAGGATATCTGGAAATCCCTGAATCTTTTCCACAATATGATTCTGTAGGATGATTCCAGATTCGTCGATCTCAATTCCAAGGAATTCGATCTGTCTTGTAGTAATTACTGCCTTCTTTTCAGAAAGCACTAATCCTTCCTTGTGACAAACATCTGAAAAGATTTCCAAATGCTTGAGATGTTCTTTCATGTTCTTGGAAGCGATGAGTATATCATCGATGTAGACGAACATGAAACTGAAGTAATCTTTAAAAAGATTATCCATCTTTCTTTGGTATATCTGGGGAGCGTTTGCCAATCCCATGGGCATTACGTTCCAGATATAATGTCCTTGTGGTGTGGAGAAAGCTGTAAACTTCTTGCTTCATTCCTCTATCATAATCTGGTAGAATCCAGACTTGCAATCGAATTTAGAGAATACCTTAGCACCTTTGATGTTGTTGACTAGGTGTTCTCTACTCGGGATGTAGTATCCATCGAACTCCAGGATGTCATTAATTCCTTTGTAATTAATAACAAGTCTTGGCTTTCCTCACTTGATTTCTCCATGATTCCTAACAAGTAATCCCGGGCTGCTGTATGGAGAAACTCCTGGTGAGATAAGCTTAAGGTCTAGATTTTCCTTAAGTATCTTCTGCATATCCTCACGATCCGCTTGGTTCATAAGGATTGACTTGAATCTTACGAACTCTTGTTTCTTTCTGGGTTTAACCTTCAGGGATGTTTTGAGCTCGTTCTTGTTCCACCATGCCAAAGGATTTTCATTGTAATTCCTTTGGATCTTCTTCTTGATGTCTTCGAGTGAAATCTGTTCCTCAATAGAAATCTCACTCGATGAATTCTCCAATAGGCTTATTACTTCTGCAATAACTATTGGAGGTAATTCTTCTTCATCTTGTACCCTAAATGAATACAAGTGATTATCCCACGCCTTGATTCCTGGTCTGGTATGTCCAAACTGTCGGTAGGATAAAAGTGCATCGCCAAATCTCTTTCTGTCCGCCATTTTTGGATGTCGAAGTTTGGCTTCATCACCACGCTTGCTGCGAAATGTGATAGGCATTTTTCTGTAGAATGCCTCTCGTAATCTTTGGACAATAATTTTATGATCACATAGTGTTGTGAAAATAAGCCTTCTTGTCTCATTTTCCTGTGTAAAGCGCTTGAATGTTTGTAGGAAATTGTTACCTAGCAATACATCTGCGCCTATATCATGGAAATAGATTGGTGGCATCTTGACTTTGTACCATGGGGTACTGCCTGCTCCACCGATCATGATTTCCGCTTGCTTGATCCCTCGGTTAAGGATGAGAATCCTTTTAGAGAAATCTCTTCCTGCTATAGCTGGTAGATCTTCTCTGATTTCTTTAGGGAAAACCTCCTGCTTTGCAGTACATATCCCGGCGCCTGAATCGATATAGGCGGTGAAATACTCGGCCTTGT
Organism: Scutellaria baicalensis; assembly: GCA_005771605.1. Classification (NCBI taxonomy): domain Eukaryota; kingdom Viridiplantae; phylum Streptophyta; class Magnoliopsida; order Lamiales; family Lamiaceae; genus Scutellaria; species Scutellaria baicalensis. The sequence continues at coordinate 39,413,240 of CM016721.1, forward strand.
ATTCCTCATATATCATTCCGATAGAAATGTATATGGAGAATGGACTAGTGGTCATCTGATCCTGTATCTTTTATTGCCCACTGTGAACTCCATTCCTTCTTGTAATCTTTCCCAAGGTTTGTGTTCCTCGAGAAACTCAATCCCAAGTATCAACTGATCTGAGATTCTTCCTGGATCTCCCCCGATAGTCAATTCCATTTCACCCATTTTTAGGGTTCCTTGAAATCTTCCAACTATGGGTTGTTGGAGGTAATATAGGGCGTTATATGGGAGTGTATTTTTCCCTTGAGTAATGTCGAATATTACTTCAACTCCTCTCCATCCTTCCGGGCACTTCAGCTCTCCTTGTGTTTTGAAAACATCTGGGACATGCTGAATTGTACTCGGTCTCTTTTCTTCCCAACGATTGCTACTCATTAGCCTGTTTTGTTGGAAAGACATTCGCCTAGGCTCAATTCTGAGACTCTAGCTCTTGTTGAAGACGGGTTTTTCTTGGATTCTCATGTCGAACTCCTTTATGGTTGGAGATTGTATGAGTTCTGGTAAGACCACCCTGGCGAAGTCCTCAAAGATTCTTAGAACTTTGATGAATTCCTTTCTCAAGAATACATCTGAATGATGTGTATTCGAAAGAGCGTAGAAAATCTTGTATGTGATCGAGTAGGGTCTGTTCCCTTCTTTCATCAAATCATTTCATTTGAAATCTTGATGAAGGGTTAAGACACGGTTGAAATCTCGATCTCCCAGATTGTATGCAATCCTTGGATAGACATTGAATGCCAATTTTTCTGCACACAAATTTCCTGTAACAGCCCCAAGGTATGACTCCTTGAGATTTGAGATCCGCTTGTCGCATATTGCCAGGTTGAGTGGCGAATCTACTCCTTCTTTGAAGGTTGCTTTAATAACAACTCTTATGGCTCCGATGTGAATCCATGAGAGTGTATTTGCAACTTCTCTTTTGACTCTGCTTTTGATCTCCTGTATCTCTTGATATGAGATCAATTGCATCTCGATAAGATTACCAGTGAGTTCCATTGGAATGGCAAACTCTCCAGTAGTCACTCTGTGGATAATCTGGTGTTTTCTGTTACGAAAACCAATCTTATCCAATGCCTTTTCCATAGCTCCAATGGTGAAACCATCGTACATCTGGAGCTTTGAATCTTCCTTCATAATCCTCATTAGAGTCTTATGAGACACCGTAGTGTGGGAGAGGTATCCTGACATATCCTGACGTCTCCTTTCTCTGGATGAACTTGGTCGGTTCTCCAGATTTTTGACTCTTTTTTGAATATCATGAATGATTTCAAGAGTCTCCTGTTGGTTTTTTATCATCATTTCCATTTGGCTCTGGATCTGATGGACTTGTGTCGGTATATGTTTATGGCGGTCACCATAACTTTGCACCGTCTTCTGGATTTCTCTAAGATCTGAAGAAATCTTAGAGGTATCTGGAAGTATCTCCTTCCACTTCTGGTCTTCCATCAGAAATTATGGAACCGATGATCATCCGTCTGGTGGTTAGTTAGATCCTCCTGTAACATATGGTTTATCCTGAGGAGGTCCATATGATACTCTGCTTGTTTGGTGCAATGCCTTAGCACTCCTGCGTTGGCACCTGCGTCTTTGGGCGTATTGGTGGTTCCAATACATCACCCTCTGTACATGCTCTTGAGCTTTCATCGTCAAAGTTTGACGATATTCCCTGTAAGATCTACATCTTGGACAAACGTCCAGATCCATTCTTTTCTCGAATGATTCTCCTCACCAAAGTTAATTACAGATAAAACATAATAAATATAAACTTAGTTCTTAATAAAACCAGGCTCTGATACCATTTTCAGGGATCTTTTTCCGAGGCGATACATGGCGTTGTTACACCTATCAAGTCTGTCTTGACCTGTAAACAGATCAAACGTACGATTAGCAAGGTTTCCAGCCGATATACCGTATTTCGGATTGTATCAAAAATCATATGGATATGGAAATTCTTGGAAAATAAGTATAGCATGGAAGTAGCAAAATTGAGTTTGGATATAACACTTCTTAAATATAATCATTAATTGCAAAAGTGGGTCAAAAGGATTGTTTATTGTTTGACCAAAATTTTGGGTATTTGGGGATATTAATTTATATTTTTGGATAAATTGAGATAATTAATTATATTGATGGGTATAATAGTTTAAAGATATATAAATTTGGGTATTTCAAGTAATTAACTCTTTAAATTTTAAATGTCATGTATGTTCGTACGCAAAAGCAATATTAGGGTCATATTAAGCTAATATCCATGGAAACCTAGCTAGGGTTCCATCTTTCACATATCCGTCCCCAAATTTCTCTCTCATCACCCAAGATTCAGCTCTAATGGCAAAGAAACCCAAAAATCCTCTGAAAAATGGGAGCCCTAGCAGCGTTTCCAAAGCAAACGAGGCCTCCAATTCCTCTGCGGTTTTCGAGAATCTGTTCGGTGAAATTCCTGAATCAAACTCAGCTTCTAATTCTCTCTTCTCTGATGATAATCCGTTCCGCAGAAAACTCCTAGAAACCCAGCAGCCGAGTCAAGATTTGGGATTAGGGCATGCAGAAAAAGATGCCGACAGCGAGGGAAATTTGGGGGATTCTAATGCTTCTGAGATGCTGCGACCTAAGAAGAGAAAGAAGGATGAATTGAAGAGAGAAAGTCCAGTCCTTGACACTGAATTAGTTGAGGATAAGAGTAAGAAGTTGAAGAGAGCTGAGTTGAAAGGAAATGAAAAGAACAGTAATTTAGATTCAACTCTGGAGAAAGATACTGGAGATATCCCAGGAAATGGTGAAGGTGGTGATTTTTCTGATAAAAAAGAAAAGAAGAAAAAGAAGAGGAAGAGAGATGAGGTAGAAGCAGAGTATGAGGCGAAGCTATATGGGGTGGCAGATGAGATGAAGGAAAGTAAGGGAGAAGTTAGCGTGGTGGGAGAGAAGAGGAAGAAAATGGATAATCCAGAGGATATGATTGTGTCGAAGGAAGGTTTTGATGATGAAAGCAAGTTATTGAGGACCATTTTTGTTGGGAACTTGCCATTGAAGTTGAGGAAAAAAGAGATCGCCAAGGAGTTTGGCAGGTTTGGTGAAGTTGAGTCTGTGAGGATTAGATCTGTTCCCATTGCCGATGTGAGTTTGCTTTGATGTTTTTGTGCGTCTTTCTTGGGGATTTTTGTGTAGAAGAGGGAATGCTAATGTTGATAATGTTCTTATTACAGGGAAAAATACCAAGGAAGGGTGCTGTAATCAAGAAGCAATTCAATGAAAACGGCAATAGGTTTGTTTTTCTCTATCTTTTGTTGGTTCATTTTGTGACTTTGATGTTATTATGTGGTTAAGGATATTGCATTTGTAATTATCTATTTAAGGCTTAAAAAGGTATGACCTTCGTGTGGGGTGTGAATAAAAAAGGGAAGATAGAAAAAAGAAAAAAAGAAATGCAGGCGATATGGGTATGAAATATTTCATTTGTGGTTTCTGATAGTACATATTAACTATTTCCCAGTAATATGTTTTGGCATTCTGTGTCAGGCTATATTATGACTACTTTCCATGAGATGTAAAAAAAAATTGTCCAAACATGCTTGTACATTCTTTAGCTAATCACCTTTTTAAATTGGAGAAGTGGTCTAGGGAGCTTGTCAATGATAAGGTTCATCAATTTAGCTGACATTAGTTGTTAATGGTGAATGCATTCGTGCTTTGTGTACATCTATATGCCATAGTTCTTTTTCTTTGTTATGGGTCATATTTCTGCAAGAGAAATTAAAGAGCATTTTTTTTATTTCACAAATGTTACCTGCCGATTTTGGTATTTATATGAGGATAAAAAGTAATATAATTGCACAATTTAAAGTATATGTAAATTGGATATTACATTATTGCAGTGTTCATGCTTACATTGTTTTCAAGACGGAGGAGTCTGCTCAAGCATCATTGGCCCATAATATGGCTGTGGTATGTTCCATTTAAAGTAGAAACAACCTTTCAATTAATTATATTAGTATGAAAGAAGTAATCTTCCATGTGCTTGTGTTAAGGTTGGTGGAAATCATATCCGAGTTGACAGGGCTTGCCCACCTCGCAAGAAAGCCAAGGGAGATAATTCTCCCTTATATGACAATAAGAGGACAGTTTTTGTAGGAAACCTCCCATTTGACGTGAAGGCAAGAATTTTTATCTTAGAAATAGCTGCTTACTTTGCCTTTTGTTTTGCTTTTTTTGTTTCTTCTACCAACTTAACAATGCTGCATTTGCTCTTCTTTCCAGGATGAAGAAATTTATCAATTATTTTCCAGTATAAAAAATCTTGAAAGTAGTATTGAAGCTGTTCGTGTTATTAGAGATCCTGGATCAAGCCTTGGGAAAGGAATTGCATATGTGTTGTTCAAAACCATGGTATAAATAGCATATTTCCATCTGTGATATGTTTGCATCTCTCCTTGGGCAATTTATATACTTTGGACAAAATATGCAGATGTGTGAAATAATGGATATTCATAATGGTCTTACTTAATATATGGTGACTTGAAATGGTATTAATGATTTTTATATCATGAGTTGACTAAAATTTCTGTTCGCTCAAAGATTGTCAAGTGGGAATAGTTTATGGCTATAAATTGACTGTTTAGTAGAAGTGATATGCTGATGACTCTTTCACAATGGGTCTCATGTAAATGCGTTCACTTGTTGGCCCTGAGTATATTTTCTTACAAGGTTCAACTTGACGATCCTTTTATTCCTGCTTGTTTGCTAAATGGTTTTACTTGAACTACATGGTTATGTAACTCAAGTTTTCTTTACAAATACAAAATAATCGATGCTATGATTTCTATTTACATTCCGATGGCTGGTGCATGGTTTCCCCAGATATCTGTTTATATCTGATCTGAGCATATCTGCTTTAGCATGAAAACCAAATTTATTTGGTCTGATGCATTTTATTTACATTCCAATGTCTACTTCCATAGCATATGCTACAATGACATCCTAAGCTGTTGCAGTATGAGATGATGATCTTCACCTCTGTTCTGCATAGTTTTATGTATATAGTTTCAAAAATGACATTGATCTGTGTTTGTTTTCTAAGCTGTCTTATATTTTATATGTTGGGTAAAATGGTTAACTTAATTTATTCATGGTGTCTTTGAAGGATGCTGCAAATATGATAGTTAAGAAACATAACTTGAGGATTCGGGATCGCGAGCTTAGGTTGAGTAAAGCCAAATCAAGTGACACTTCCTTGAAGAGGGCAAACAACACTTCACAACCACAAGGTAGTAACCACTCAGCTAAGAGGACCGCCTTTGCCTCAAGAACACCGGAAAGTGGTAATAAGGAGAAAGGTAAGTCCAACCTCTCTTACCAGGGCTTGCATGCAAGCAAATCTGGTGGACAAAAGAAGGTCCATATGAGGACAAAAACAGTAGCTGCAAAATCAAAACCTGAACCTGGTAGAGAGCAAAAGTCTGGGAAGAGGAAAAGGCCATCAGTAGCTGCAAGGAAGGAAAAGGCCCTAAAGGCGGCCAGTAATGGTAATGCTTCGCAAGTTGCAGGAACGAAGAGGAAGCTGGGTAATCGAACCCCGGGGAGTGTTGAACAAAAGAAGAAAGCAAGAAAATTCAGGTAGAGGATCTAAAGGTGTCTTCGGAAAGGTAGAAAAACCAGCAGTGCCTCTTTTTCCTGTGTTCATCTTTTACTGAAAAGAAAAAAACTGAGGAGAAAAAAAAAAAAAAAGAAATAGTTACATGTGAATGTAATGGAAATGAGGCATGTGGAATATTTACTGAGAATGACTTGTGAAATTCTTTACTCTGCATGATTGACTTTTTAGAAACTAAATCCCTTTTACTGATTAGATGGTTTTTTTTCCTTGAATTATTTAGATAGTTGCACTGGGTCTTTGCTGGTGATGTTACAAACTATTGGGCCTTCTCACTTAATTGCACTTTTTTGTGGTGGTTGTTGGATTTGAAATTTCCGTTTATAAATTAGTGAAATCAGTGGAATATATATATATATATATATATATATATATGTAACATAAGAAATAAATAAGAAGGAAAGAAATGCTGGAATCATGTTTCAATGGCTTTTCTTTTTTCATCTTTCATTTACCATCTGTTGTCATTAGAAGAATAGATGGCACTTGGATAATTTTAAATATCTTCTACTAATTTCAGTTTCATATGTTTTTATCAATATTATAGCAAATTTTCTATTTCGACTTTAAAGAAGTGGCATCTTCCATCTACCATTTTGAAGAGCACCATTTCAAGAATAAAAGTGAAATCACTGTTTAATATTTACATGTTGGAGTTCAAATTTCTTTAGAGAATGCTTATATGCAACTTACATTGAAATTCAATGCAACCCCAATGCAGTAATCTGCATAATACATACTGATTTAAATGCTCAGAAATTTCCCAACTGAATAAATGATGTAACGCTTTGAACAATTTTATAGTTTCTGAACAAATGATTCTAGAACAATTTACATCCCACTCCCAGTGGACAGATCGTGGAAATTGAGCCAACGCTAAATTCTCTGGTCTCTGACTAAAGCAACGCGTTGAACTTCTCCGTAAGAAGCAGAAGATGATGATACCTTTTGATTGGAGAAAGAGAGATGGTGTTGCACTATAGTATATCATAATGGATGAAAGCAGCATCACGATTTAGTTTTGGTGCCTATCAATGTGGGAGTCACAGAGACGAGCCCTATGAGAAACAGAGTGGCTAAAGACTGCAAGTCATATAGGTCACCGATGGACTGCAACTCCCCAAGAGCTATTCCAGCCTACACGAAAGAAAGACAATTGCTTTTATAGTCACAAGGAAGAATTAATTGTACATTATTGTGCTTGTTTCAGATCAAGAAAATATCTAATATGATCGTCTTCATTGAGATGTTTGTCCCTAGATATTGATGCGTGTACAACAAAGAAAAATCTCAAAGAAAAAATAGTCTTGGATATTCCAATTGTGGCGCTTTGACATGTAAAAACGGATGTTAATAGGAAAAGCATTGAATTGAAAAGAGTAACGCAAGAGAGAGATCATACCCTAACAGTAACAAAAGCAGCAGGAATGATCCCGATGAATGTAGCCAACAAGAAAATATGATACGGAACATCTACAATTGGTGAAGCAACATTTATAAATGTATTCGGTAGTGTTGGAGTCACCCGCAAGAAAAGCATGTAGTTTAGCAATCCTTCACGTCTTTTAGCCACCTAGACCAGCAGAAAACATCAAATTGCAATGTGAAGGTGAGAGATGGAAATAAATACAGACGAGAGATCCTCTGTTTCAGAATATGTTTGATCTCCTATTTCAATTTCACCAATACACGCCACATACGACATCATTAATGAATGTGTGTGTGAATTGATAAAGTTGGAATAAGAGGAGGTGGAATATATTATGAAACAAAGGAAGCCACCAAAATAGATATATGAGAAGACAATCCCACCTGGGCCTGAAAGAAGGTCAATTTGTCAGGCCACAGCGAGAAGACAAGTGGTCGGCCAATTATCTTGGATAAGAAGAAGCAAGAAGATGCTCCCGCAGTAGCTGTTAACACAACAAGAGCTACACCTTTGAAGACCCCGAAAAGGGCTCCAGCTAATAAGGACATAAAAACAGTTCCCGGAATCATAAAAGTCTGCATAAAAATGTAGACAAGACAATATCCCACTAGAACCTGTATTGTGTAGTCACTTGTATAGCTCTCCAGGTTATCCCTATAAAAACAAACAAGCAAACTCATCATGTAAATCAGCATTGATGTCTTTGAACAATCTTAATATATAGGATTAAAGCAAAATAGCACTTACGAGCACTCAAATAGAGAGCTGATGCTGACCTTAATCAAATGAAAAGGAAACAAAAAGTAAAGAATTGTGTAATTGCATGACTTGCAGACTATTTTGTGCAATTGTATAAGACTTTTGTATTATCTAGATGTCCTTTTGTTGTTACGACAATACTAGAGTTTACTTGTTCTTTCTTTAGTAGGGTTGCACTTATTGAAGTCAATAAATATGTAGTAATGCCTTCCAACTAGTTAATTATTCATGGTATAATATTGGTATGCATAAATGAGGTGGAAATGGAATGATAATTTCCTTATTCATTTCAGTTCTCATGTTTGGTATGAATTTATGACATGAATCATCATTCCTGAAGGTACCACTGATACCAACCTGAAGGACTTCGGTTACTAATCATGAGAACAAGCCTCAAGAGCAATCAAATTATAAGGAAGCATCTAAATCAACCACAAGTTTTCCATCTTATAAATCAATAAAAGGAAAATCTATACTTGACTAAATCCATGAATCATTGTGCTTTTAATAGATTTTGCCACTATATGCCTTTTGATTGGCTACGTCCTTGCAAACCCAATCCGTTTAGTGATTAACTTTTCATTTCTTACTAGTAAATCTACCAGCATATTAGGACCCCTGAGTGGCATAAAGATTATATTCTTAAGTCACATTTCTTGTACCAATACTATAAGTAAAATATCAATTCAAAACTTGAACTAGATGCCTACACCTAAAGCAAACATGTATTGTAAATTTGTAACACCCACTGAAGCAAATTTCTTAAATCTTGTAATTGCTTCTTTCTGTAATTTGCTGGAAATACTTTCCATCATATTAATAAATAAACAAACTTCTATTCTCTTCAATCTTCATGTTCATGTTTCATCATAGATCAAGTCCATGTTTAACCACCATTCAAAGTAAACCAGCTAAACCAAACATAAAAATTATTCCAATCTCCAAATCAACAAACCCATCATCCTCAATCATACTTTCTCTTAGCAAAAAAAATCGTGCAATAACAAATACAGTATAATCTCTACTATAAAACTCTGCAATTAATAACCAAACACGTCTAAAACACAATACTTTTTTATATAAGAAACCAACAACTTCAACAACATTGATTCAAGAACACCAAAACACTTTACTTAAGCGAAAAGCAATCTGAAAAAAAAAAAAGAAGGAAATTTGTAGCAACAAAGACCTGAGTATTTGAAGATCTTGTAGAGAACGGGGAAGCTTGAGGAAGCTGTAATCAGATGCGGGCATAGTGAGGTACAACCCCACCAACCCCACCACAAACCCCAATACGACGCCGCTGGCCACCGCCACCTCCCAGACCGTCAACGGAAACTTCCCCCCTTTACTCTTCGTTCCGTCGTTCATCTCAGTCACATTCCGCGTTGTTGTTTCCATCTTCTCAACCAAAACTAATCGACCACTTAATCAATCAAATAATGTGCTTCTGGTTTGTTATCTGGATTGTCCCAGAATTGCAGCGCAGACACGCGAAATACGTATGAATTACATAGAACACGAAAATCAGGAGAATATCAATTCAATGTGGGCCTTTTCACACAGTTTTGAACAGAGAAGGAGAAGTTGAAAGGATTACTGCTCTTTCTTCTTCTTTGCTTTAGGGGCACTACTCTTCTCTCTCTCTCCTCTCTTTCTCTCTCTGGGCCACTTTTCAACTGGGATAAATAAGAGAAGAGAGTTGCAGTGTGTTGTGACGTCGATCTGAGAGATATGTTGGGAATATTCGTTCATTCCCTTATATAATTGCAACTCACTACTACAAATACTTTAGGAGATAATAAACTGAAATTAAAGAGGTTGAACTGTAATATTATCTAAATACCACAATTACACAAGTTGGTATATCGTATCGTGTGATGAGATTAAAATATATCTTTCATTCATATAAGTACGTGTATTTCAACTATAAATATATGTTTTATAAAAATATTTTTATAGATATAAACATGAGTTTTATAAGTATGTTTATTTTTCTGTTATAAGTATGTGTTTTATAAAATCGTCGTACGTGAGACGTTCTTACATGAATTTTTGTGATTATACAAATGTTTACCTAAGTTTATTATGTATTACAGTATTTTTATAAATCTTTTAGCTGATCTGCATATATTTATCTTTATTTCTCATAAAAAACATACAAAGTCTTTAAAAATATGTTATTTTCATTTTAATGTGTAAGAAATTACTAACTTAAAAAATGATTTATTTAAAATTATAATAATTACAAAGAATCCTAAGCTTACCAAACAATCTGCACTTGTGTTTCCAACGTTTTATTTTCAATAATTCATATATACAATATATATATATATATATATATATATATATATATGAATAAGGAATCAACCTAAGTGGGTCTGTGTCGAAAAATTCTCTATATGGTGGCATTGTGTTTTAAAGCAATGATTAAATTAAATTGAATTACACTCTTATAAAACTACAATCATTATTATTTAAATACAATTGACATATATATTTACATATTCCAATATTATTTCAAACAATAAACTAGGAGAGCAGTACAAAGCAGCAAAGATTACACATGGATTTTAAGGTGTGCTGGTGAGATATATAAATAAAAATATTCAAGACTCGTCATATAACACGTCATCCTTCTATCCATTTAGTCACAATTAAAATATATTTCTCTGTTTTGTCACACAATATAAGGTCAAATGCTCAGGGAAAAAATTTGAAGAAAAAATGTTACATAAAGATCAACATATGTACTTGTAATGTATGTATAAAAATAATTTTAATACAATATAAAGAATTAAAACGAAAAAAAGAAGAATAAATTCAAAATTCACATATTCAATCGAACCGAATTGACTCAAATTGCACAATACATCAACTGCAGAGGATTGACAATCATGTGACATCATATAGCTGGATTCAATTCTAGTGGATTACAATAAACGTGTTAAATAGATTGATTGGAATTGATTGGAATTGATTGGTATAGTGCAATTAGGAAATAATTATGAACGTGCTTATTGAAGTATAATGAGACAGATCAACCACGTGTTACACGTGTTCACCATATGCAATCATTGCCCTCTTTAACAAATTCAATCACATGGCCACCCTTCACCACCTACCACGTACTATTTGATTTCAACCATGTAGGAATTTTCAATCTCTAATTATAAATTTCTTCAATTAATTGACAACCTTTATAGACATTATCTTAATTGAATTAATGAACTTAGTGGTTTGTACTTATACAACTCTAGCATTTTGATCTTATTAAAAAAAAAATTGATAGATAGGTAGTGATATGGGTGGAATGGGACTCGGCTTGTAAGAGTAAGACCCAAGAGAAAATAAGGATAAAAGGTTCACTGGATTAATTGAGTCCCTTTGACTCTTGGGGCCCATTTCATTTGTAAGCCCAAATCACTTATATGTATAAGAAGAGAGCAAATGAAAAAGAGGAGACTAAGTCATCACATCTAAAACAATCATACATTTACAATGGGGCCGTCTATGGGAACCTTGAGAGAGAGGTAAGTGATAATCCTTCCCTTTTTCTTATCAAAGAGTTTTCTATATTTTAGAGGTTGAACAGGGGTAAATCGTTAGAAAAGGATAGGAAATAGAGAAATTTATGGAAGGGAATGACCCAACAATAGCTAGGAACCTAAGAAGAGAGTTTGAGGATGAGGCGGAGGACGAGCTAGTGGGGAGAGATATGGAGGTAAGAGCGGGTGATATATCCCGGCAGGAGGAAGAGGAGGTCAGAGAAAGAAGTGGAGAGAGAATACACGAAGATACTCCAGAAAAAGTAAGCTTCACCCTTGCTCAACTAGAGTTGCTTATCAATTCAGCAATAAGCAAAGCGTTACATGTTGCCCTTCTTGATGTTACGACAGCTGCAACAGAGGACGCGGAGAGAAGACGGGAGATGTGGGGAAGTCAGGAGGATGTGAGGAGGAGGGGACTGGAGAATAGGGGCCGAAGAAGGGCTACACTGACTCACGAGGAAGCAGAAGATGGAGAGTCCTTTCCTCAAGAAGAAGAAGTGGGGGAGCGAGAGCACCAGTTGTTGAGAAAGATGGAAGAAATGCAAAGGGAAATGAAGTCCCTGAAGCAACAGATGGACGGAGGGAGTCAGCTGAGAGTACCAGGGGGAACCCCATTCACATCAAGGGTTCTGGAGGACGAGCTGCCTAAGAGCTTCCGTCCTCTCTCATTTGAGTATGATAGGACTTCAGATCCGTATGACCATTTATTGCACTTTGAAAACACAGCTCTTATGCACCGGTACTCAGATGGAGTCAAATACAGAGTATTCCTCACTACTCTGACCAAGTCAGCACAACAATGGTTTGGGCAATTGAAGCCCGTTAGCATTGGCTCATTTGTGGATTTTAGTTGCTCTTTCTTACACCAGTTCGCGAGCGCAAGGAGACAACAACAAACAACCCAATTCCTGTTCAGTCTGAAGCAGGGAGAGAGTGAACCTTTGAGATCCTATATAAAGATATTCAGCATGGCAGCCCTGGAAGTACCCTCGACCACACCAGAAGTGAAAATCAGTGCTATAGTGCAAGGGCTTAAAGAAGGGGATCTATTCCACTCAATTGCAAAGAAGCCTGCCAACACTTTTGACGAGGTCTTATACAGAGCTGATAAATTTATCAACTTGGAGGACATAAGTAAGGCTAAGCAAGGAGAAAGAATCACCTCTCGAGATAAAGAGGTACATCGTAGGCCCCTCAGCCCTGCCATAGGCAACCGGTGAATGTCGAGGAGATTTAGGGCGGGAGAACTTCCAACAATATACCCCCTTAAGGACGTCAGCTGCTCAGATATTGCAATTAAAAGATCTAGTACGCCCCAGAGACCTAAAAGGAAGTACTTCTGTGTTTTCCATAATGATCATGGACACGATACCAACAGTGTAGACAACTGCGGAACGAGATTGAGAGATTAGTCCGGTTGGGAGACTTAGGTGAGTTTGTGGACCACAAATAAAATAGATTTGAAAAAAACACAGGTGGACAGGAGGAGGTTGGTGGGAGTAGTATACAAGGGAAACAAAAGAGGGAGCTTAATGGGGAGTTACCACCACCTCCGAAACGTGGGTTTATCCAAATGATCGTAGGAGGTCTGGGAGAGGGAAACTCAAACAGGGTGAGAAAGGCTTCCTTGAGGCGGGCTCAGAACTGGCATCTCACCTCGTTGGCAGAAGTAGGAGAGCTCAGTGTGGGCCTAGACATCTCATTCAGTGTGGCCGATGAGACGACCTTATTATGACCACATTCAGATGCGTTGGTGATCATGGCAAAAGTAGACGGGTATGATGTGGCCATGATCTTTGTGGATACGGGAAGCTCAGTAGACATCATTTTCCATAATTGCTTGATTAAAATGAATTTGAACGCACCTATCCGACCGGTGACGACAGCCCTGTATGGTTTTACAGGAGGTGCGGTATGTCCTATAGGAGTGGTCAATCTACAAGTAGTACTGGGGAGCCAGCCTTGGCAAAAAATTTGATGGTTGATTTTCTAGTGGTGGATGCTCCCTCTACTTATAACCTCATCTTTGGAAGACCTATTTTGAACGAACTTAAAGCTATTGTGTCCACCTACCACATGAAAGTAAAATTCCCTGCCTCGGGAGGAGTGGGAGAAGTCAGCGGTAATTAGGTGAACTCTAGAAAATGCTATTCGGAAGCAGTTAGGTCTGCGGATAAGCTAGCTCTGGTGACTACAAGTGATATTAGGATGAAAGGAGAAAGGGGTAAAAGACTTTGGGAGGAGCCAGAACCAAGAGACGATAATGGGAAGATGGTGTGTGAAGAAGAACTGATTCAGATCGAGCTGAATGAGGACAAAGAAGGCTTCCGCACTAAGATTGGAAGTAAAATGACGATATAAGAAAGAGAAGCGATGGTTCATTGCCTTCGAATGCAGATCTCTTTGCTTTCTCGGCTAAGGATATGACAGACATTGATCCCAACATCATTGTACATAAATTTAATGAAGACTCATCTGTCAAGCCTGTGAAGCAAAAGTTAAGATGCTTTGGTGAAGAAAATGATATGATCATCCTCACAGAAGTAAAAAAACTCCTAAATTCAGGACACGTGGTCCCGATCCAATTTTCGGTGAGGCTATTTAATGCGGTGTTAGTTCCTAAAGGAGAGAAGAAGTGGAGGATGTGTGTAGATTTCGGAGACCTTAATAAAGTTTGTCCTAAAGGACAAAAAAAAATCTTGATAGTGGCTATTGACTATTTCACCAAATGGGTGGAGGTAGAACCTTTAAGCAGAATTGATGAAGGCAATGTCATTAAGTTCTTATGGAAGCAGATCTGTTGTAGGTATGGAGTACCAAGGGTGTTGATATCGGACAATGAAACCTAGTTCAATGGTCAGAAAATAAGAAAATGGTGTGAGGAGATGAAGATAGGACAACGGTTTGCAGTAGTGGCACACCCACAAGCAAATGGACAAGTTGAAGTTATCAATAGAACATTACTCAAAGGTTTGAAAGCGCGGATAGAAAATGCTAAAAACAAGTGGGTAGAGGAGTTGGAGTCTGTATTATGGGCATACAGAACTACCCCAAGAACAGCCACAAAGGTGACTCCCTTCAACTTGGTCTTTGGAGCTAATGCAACGATCCCGGTGGAAATTGGAATGGAAACTCACAGGATCATGTCTTTTGAGGAAACTCAAAATGAACAACTGATGATGGAGAACTTGGATATGGTTGAAGAGGTGAGAGATTTGGCACGCCTGCGAATCGAGAAGTACAAAAGCAAAGTCAAGGCAGCATATGATAAGAAAGTACGACCTAGGTAGTTTCAAGTGGGAGATCTAGTGCTAAGAAGGGCAGACGCCTTAAAGCCTCGAGGGAAGTTGGAGCCGAACTGAGAAGGTCCTTGGATAATAACAGAGGTCCTGAAGGGAGGTGCATATCGTATCTCAGACGGTGAAGGAAATGCAGCACCTAGATCCTGGAATATATGCAACTTGAAGAAGTATTTTGCCTAAGTCGTTCCTGTTTCTAACTCTATGTATTTAAGTAATATTCTCAGATATACGTTATTTTGGCAGAACTCCTCATCATGGTTATTTAAGAACACCACCTTTTGTATCCATCATGGTTATTATCAATGAATTTCAATTATATATATCTAGAAATCTTAGTCCACAACGGTATTCGTAGAAGCTCATCTTACGCCTCCCTGGTAGAGGCCAGACTTCTACGTTTGCGTCATCCTCTGGCCTGCGGAGCAGAGACTCAGTCAACGCGGTCTCATCTTACACCTCCCTGGCAGAGGCCAGACTTCTACGTCTGCATCATCCTCTGGCCTGCGGAGCAGAGACTCAGTCAACACGGTCTCATCTTACGCCTCCCTGGCAGAGGCCAGACTTCTACGTCTGCGTCATCCTCTGGCCTGCAAAGCAGAGACCTAGTCACCACAGTCTCATCTTACGCCTCCCTGGCAGAGGCCAAACTTCTACGCATGCATCATACTCTGGCCTGCGGAGCAAAGACTCAGCCAACGCAGTCTCATCTTACGCCTCCTTGGCAGAGGCCAGACTTCTACGTCTGTGTCATCCTCTAGCCTGCGGAGCAGACACTCAGTCAACTTGGTCTCATCTTACGCTTCCCTGGCAGAGGCCAGACTTCTACGTCTACGTCATCCTCTGGCCTGCAGAACAGAGACATAGTCAACGTGATCTCATCTTACGCCTTCCTGGCAGAGGCCAGACTTCTAAAGATAGTAAAGGACAATGACAAAATCATACAAGAATTTCACATTACTTGAAAGCCTCAAAATATCAGGTAAACATCTCAATTAGAAATTTCGTTATTTACCCTTGAGTATGAAGTATGCATACAAACCTGCGACGAAAGAGTTAGAATGCTATATGTAAGTATTTGGAAGTGTTAAGAGTTGAGTAAATATAAAAGATGAATGCGAAGTCAAAAGGTAAATTAAAACTGCAAAATATGATTTATAAACGTTTGTTCTGACATGGCATCAAATAAAAACAAAGTTGATCAAGAGAACCAAAAGGAATAAGACAACAAAAGACCTTAATGTTTGAGGGGTACACTTTTTTGACCCTACTTATACTTAGCCGCATTCGGCTAAATGTCAAAAAAAAAAAAAGGGGAAGTGAGAAACATTGCGAAAAGGCCTAAGACTTGTCTCCAGGAGAAGCCCTTTTTGAAACAGCAACTTCACTTGCGTCTGCAGTACCCCCGGTAGAATCACCACTTAGTATGATCAAATCTACGTGAGGGAGATCGGGCACGTCTGTTTCAGAAATCGGTGGCAGTACCGGCAGAGTTGGAGGGTCTGTAGAAGGAGGGGTAGTTGACAACAGAGGATACGAAACCTCCTTTAGAGGAGTCAGCAAGGAGGAAGCCTTTTGTAGCTGAGAATAAGCTTGTTGAAGAACGGGTAACCACCAGGGATGGTCCAGAGGCTCATACTGATCTCCCTCGAAGTAAGGATAGACGGGCATATCTGCCAGAGGTCTGCTAACATCCAGTTTGCCCGAGAAACCCTGCTCATCTGCTTGCTTCTAAGTGGCTTCATACCCATACTGGTAGTAATGACCAATATGAGGCCCGAAGTCCGCTAGAGATCTACTGCTCTTCAGATAAGCCTCTCGTAACCCCTCCACCAAACGACAGAGAAAGGTCTGTCCAGCTTCCGTAAGCAACAAATTTTTGCGACAAAGCTCTGTGCCTTCAGTGAATTTTCTGGACCCATAGTCGCGGCGACTCTGCTTCTCGTTAGTTAACTTCTTCTTGAGAGATTCATTTTTTGAAGCCCAGCTGGTCTTAGCTTCCGTAAAAGTCTTCTTAAGCTCGGCCAATTTCTACTTAGCCACCTCTGCCTCAGCGCTTTTCTCAGTGGCCAAGCGAGCAGTTTTAGCTTGCTCGGAGCTGGCAACCCTGGCTTGTAGTTTACTAAAATGGACCACGGCCTGATAAAGATACAAAGGAAAAATGTAGAACACTATGTACAATGATTAATAAGATAGGTGGCGAACCTAGAAAGTACCTTGAACATGCATTGCGCTCCTAGTGCTAGCTGTCAACATAAGACGGAAATAATGTTTCGCCTCTTCAGCAGTCAAATTTAGTAAGGATTTTAAAAGTTCGACAGGAGGGGATTCAACAGTACAAGAACGGGCACGAGGGTACTAGCGTTCTCACATAGTAATCTCGGTGCGGTTAATCCGAAGAGGGGATTTGGTATGGAGGCGCTGTGGTTCTGGCGGAGGGTCAGTAGAAGTAAGAGCACGTTTGGCTCTATCACCAACGATCGAGGGATTTTCTGGCCGTGAAGGGGGTCTAGAATCTGTGCCAGAGGGTGCCGAGGACCCAGTTTTATTACCACCACCAGAAGTATCCTTCAGATGGATATTGGACATCCATTGATGATCTGCAAAAGGAAGGAATAAGAACTTTAAAAGATTTGTCAGTCGCAGATAACCAGCTAGGGAAAAGGAATACATCTGTATGTACCAAGTTCGGGGAGGGAGGAGGCCTGATCAACACAGAAGCTAAAAGCAGAGAAGATGGAGGGATCTTCGACCAATTTCATTAGATCGAAAAGCCCGAACTCCGAAATAGATGAGTTCAGATATTCAATAACCTCTTTGGTTTTGTCCGAACAAGGAACAATAATAAACTTATGAGGAGCAGATTTTTCATAATACCACTTGTTAGCTGGAAAGAGCCAGACCTGGTCCTCAGGAGATATGAAAAGATAGTCGCGCTTCCAGTTCTTATCTACACTTTGAGGTTTCCCAAGAAAGTGGACCTTCCCTCGAGGATGGGCGCTAAGGTAAAAGAAAGACTTCTTATATTTAAGAGCGAATTGAGAGTGGAAGAGGGCAGAAGTAGGCTCTCCCCCGTTACCTTTGATCAAAATATAAAACGATATCATGAAATGAAAGACTGTAGGGGTGAACTGATTAAGAGGAATGCTGTATCGGCTAGAGATCTCACACAGAAAAGAATGAGGAGGAAACCCCAGTCCAGCACGGAGCTGAGCTGTCCAAAAGGCTAGGAAAGGAGGAGGAGCAAAGTTTGGTCTCTCGTAATCAGCAGGTTTTCGAATGATAAAACTGGGGGGAATGAAGTAAAGTTCACGAAGAAGAGGGATACAGACAGAAGTGAAAGAGGAAGGATCGCTGACAGAGTCATACAGAGGGTTAGACGGAGAGAAGCGGAGGGGATCAGCGCTGCTCACGGAGTCAGCTGCTTCTGGAGCTGGAAGAGAAAGAGGGCTAGGTGTGACAGAAAGGACTCCTTCACGAGTCCCACTGTAAGAGTCAGAGCATAGTAGTCCCTAAAGGGCCCGATGAGCAGGAAGATCCTCGAATTGACTCTCGTTAGATCGAGAGGTGGATTCCGAAGGAGTAAAAGCAGGGATAGATGATGACATTTCTTACAAAATTATTTATGAATGGGGAATATCCACGTGGAATTACTTACACACGTCCCAAAATCGAAAATATACAGTACATATACAAATAGTTAACAAAAGTTACTTGATCAAAATCGTGAAGAAGGGCTCGATATATACACAGACTAAAATTACCCACTCGCAAAGAATATGATGATACAGGAAAAGGGAATATTTACAGCCGCCCACAAAAGAATCAATTGAATAAGAAGGGAATAGTTGAATAGGTACCTTGCGACATCACCAGAGAGAAATGGGAAAAGAGGAGAGTCGGAACGGAAATGGAGTAGGAGTGGAGGAAACCACCGGGTGTTGGCGACACTGGCCGAAGTAGAAATGGAGGTGGCGAGAAAAGAGTTGGAGAAGAAGAGACACGCGTGGGAGAGAGAAATGGAGGAAGAAGAGAGAGAGTCCCAATAAATTTAAAAGGGGGACTTGAAACGATTCAAATCTCCCCCCACTTGTCAGAGACACGTGTACATCGGGGAACGAAGACAAATATCGGTTCAGGATTTCTCTAAAATTTGTAAAAAAAAATTAGCAGCGGTTACTACAGAAATAGGGTCACACATCATAGCTGTTCTGGGGGTGAGGAGCTCTGTCTCTCATGGCCAAACCAGTTATGCATGACAGAACTTTTTTGGCCACACTAGGGGGAGAGTGGTTGATATGGGTTGGAATAGAACTGAGCCTGCAAGAGTAAGGCCCAAGAGAAAATAAGGATAAAAGGTCCACTGGATTAATTGAGCCCCTTTGACTATTGGGACCCATTTCATTCGTAAGCCCAAATCACTTATATGTATAAGAAGAGAGCAAATGAAAAAGAGGAGACTAAGTCATCACATCTAAAACAATCATACATTTACAAGTAATATAGTAGGTATCAACAAATATCCAATTGTGTCAATTGCCAATAATATCAATTCTACTTGTTAGGCATGTTGAAATCCATCTACATATTTTAATTAATTTATTGACAAATAAGAATATTGTACAAGCCTTCTAATTTAAGTGATATCACATCTTTGAGAGAATGTAAATTGAGTGACGATTAAATTTCGTAAGTTTTTTTAGTCTTTATTGGCCTCCCTTTCAGTTCCCCAAACTCATTATTATTGAAGTATACACATGTATAGCAACATGCATGACAAAAAACTTATATTGTATATCGGGAAAAAATCACATCTGGTCCCATATCTATTTCCTTTTTCGCAATTAGTCCCACAACTATTTACTTTTTTAATTTGGTCCCGTAACTTAAATGATTGCTCACTTTTGGTCCCAATGTCGCCGGAATTTTTGAAATTGACCGGAAAATTGGGGGTTTCAGACAAGAACTAATGATGTGGCATGGTGTGTCATTTCTCTATTGGTTCAAACAATAAAAAAAAATCTAAAATAAATAAATAAATGACACATATATTTATTGCATTTCCACATCATCAAAAACATAAATCTACTTATCCACATCATCAAAATCATAAAAAAAAAAAAAATGAAACCCAAATAGAAGTATACAAAATAGAACATTAAAATCTTCTAACAAACCCAAATTGTGGAAGAACCCTAATTTGTGAATTGAAGAAAATGTCACAATCTAGTGGAAGCTCAAAACCGATTCGATACTACTGTCATGAACGAGTAGTGACCGCAACCACATGGAAGGCGGATAATGTGGGTCGACGTTTTCTTGGTTTGGTGAAAGGATCAGAATAATTTTAAAAAGTGACCAGTCCATAGCCCCCTTTTTTCAAACGAATACCATAGCTTTGCTGAAAGGATCAGAATAATTTTAAAAAGTAGGGTTCATAGTTTGAATTCAGTTTGATAGATGAGGACTTGATCTTTGAAATTACAATCTATGGATGCGTTAGCCATTGCCCTTTCATATTCCTTTTTCTATGGATGCGTTAGCCATTGCCCTTTCATATTCCTTTTTTTAAAATATGTTTTTGATGATTTGGATAAGTAGATTTATGTTTTTGATGATGTGGAAATGTAATAAATATATGTGTCATTTATTTATTTATTTTAGAATTTTTTTTATTGCTTGAACCAATAGAGAAATGACACACCATGCCACGTCATTAGTTCTTGTCGTAAACCCCCAATTTTAGCTTTGCCAAGTCAGTTTGTCACGTCAGAGTGTGTTTACAGGTTGTTAGAGTTAGTTAGATCAGGAGGAAGATATTTTTTATTCATGTGTATAAATACTTGTATCTCTCTCTCTTTCCAAATCAATGCAAATTATCTCTCTCTCATTTCTAATAATAATATATATATATATATTATATAGACGACACACATATATATGAAAATGTTAAAATGTCCATAGTGAGATCTCATTCCCTTGTTATATAAAAAGTGAAATAATTGATATGTTAGATATTTGACATGTCAGCGGTGGACATATATCATGTATCCATGGTAGGGTAGTAGGACTATATATATATATATATATATATATATATATATATATATTTCAAAAGAATCATTTCTACTTCCAACCAAGAGGATTGGTACTATTTATTGCCCAGAGAAGGGACTCCTGTGCACTTGGTGGATCTATGCACCCGGGCCAATTACGAATCGACCGGACCCGACCCATAACCCCTATTTTTCGCTCATGAATTTTATTTTTTTGGTTGTGACTTTTATGTTAAGTTAGTCATATCTCAACATTATGTTAGTCATACCTTTACATTATATTAGTCATACATCATTTCCAAATTTCATATTCTTAGTTCAAAATAATTGACTTTTATACTATGTTAGTCATACGTACCTTACAACATAACAAACACAATATGAAGGTACGACTAATATAATATGAACATAGAATACCTGGAGAGAAATTTTGGTGGGTTTGAGTGCACCCACCAGACGTGTAAGAGCGCGTGAAACACGCGTGAGAGCACGTTTCTGAGTGCATGGGCGGTTAACCCGGGTGCATGGATCTAGGTCTATGCACCAAGTGCACAAAAGTTTTAGTGTATTGCCCAATTAATACATACTAAATTAAAACATCCAAAAAAAAAAAGGACAAGTAATCAAATTTAAAATCATGACCAAGTTCCATAACTCATTAATAAAAATCATCCGAAATTCAAAAATCATAATCATAACCAGTTCCATACTAAAATATCCGAAAATGAAATATAACAACCAATTGATATATGATTTTAATTTAATTTGTTCATAAACAAAACAAAAACTTTTTAAAGATATTACAATTAATGAGAATTTTCCATCATTGATTCATGATCTTTGGCCATCTAATAAGCTGTCTACAGAGGGAGATATCTCAGATCAGATGTTTGGTAAAAATTAGTATGCAGTGGGAAATGAGAAATGCTTTTAGATGATATTTAAACTCCTTATAATATGTAAAGAAATGTTTTTGTTCCAAGTAAGCGTGAAATCCTGTACAATAATGATATATAGCAGTAAATAAGATAGCTTAAATAAGCTTAAAAATTGTTTGAAGTTAGAATTATCATTGTTAGAATTAATTATCATTCTAGACCAGGCTAGAAATTTTGTTAAATTTGTTTTTGGTTACAATTCACACAATTACTTAACCCAAATCTAATTAAGAAGTTTACAAACTAGTCAACAATATCTTTTATAACTAAGAACATCTTTAGCAGTGTATAAAAAATACGGCATATTTTTTTACACTATTTTAATGTAAAAACTATAATTTATCTACAATCGTCAGCACTATTTTATGCATTAATAAAAATGAATATTTCATTATATTTTTTACTATTATTAGAATGAGTAAAATAAAATGAACAAGAAAATAAATAGGTTTTAACTTACACATTGACTTGTGTATGATGTGATGCAAAGATCCAGTTGAGACGGTTTTAGTGTGATAATTTACCATTGGAGCGAAAAAATCTTCAAATATTAGAAATTCGGCTCACCGCTGAAGATACTCTGAATTTGTTTTTCAAACATATAGCAAACTTCGAGGGTGTTTGACTAAACTTATAAACTCCTTAAAAGATCTTATAAGATGTTAAGTGCTTATAATTTCCTTAAAAATGTTTGGCTAATAAAATCTTATTTTATGAGCTTATAATATATGAGGAACTTACTCTTTTTTTAAAAGTTGGGAAATCCCAACTTATTTCTAAAATAAGAGCTTATTTTTCAAAACACCTTCAAATTTGATCATTGAAATTACACAAATGTCATTACTAACAACTTATAAGCTTCACCATCTTATTTACCCAAACACTTCAACAACTTATATCAAACTTAAATTAAACATCTTATAAGCTCTAAAAACATTTTATAAGATATGAAAGTTTATAAGCTCTGAAAATAAACTTAGCCAAACACCCTCCTCATAAGGTGTAGATATGATTTTCTTCAACTTTGAAGAAGTCTCTAAGCTTGGAAAATCATTTCTTCGAATATAATGTGGAGTTGCTTCTTGATTTGATTAATTAATTAGAGGGTGTTTGGCTAAGCTTATTAGCTCCTTAAAAGAGCTTATAAGATGTTAAGTGCTTATAAGCTCCTCAAATGTGTTTGACTAACTTTTAAAAATAAGATCTTATTTTATAAGCTTATAAGATGTAAGGAGCTTATAAGCTCTTTTTTGAAAAGTTGGGAAATCCCAACTTATTTCTAAAATAAGAACTTATTTTTCAAAACACTTTCAAATTTAATCATTGAAATTACACAAATGTCATTACTAACAACTTATAAGCTTCATCATCTTATTTATCCAAACACTTCAACATCTTATATTAAACTTAAATTAAACATCTTATAAGCTCTAAAAACATCTTATAAGATATGATAACTTATAAGTTCTAAAAATAAGTTTAGCCAAACACCCCCTTAGTCAGGACTTGAAGAATTTTGTGCTTGTTTCCGTTTCTTACTTGATAGATTCAATTCTGCAAAATTTGTGTACTGTTCTCTTGATTCTAAGTAGTTTATTCAGGACAGAGGAATTATGTGTGGTGAAAATAATTAATTCTGCAAATTCTTGTTTAGTCTTGTGTTGCGATTGACCATCGGATAGGATATACTAATATCATGTCTACTAATATTTCTATTAAGAATGAATATTCCACATCAAGTGGACTTGAATAATTTATATAGTTTATTCACATGAGCTACACAAACTGAAATAAATCTTTTCCATCAAGTTCTGTTTACTTATATGGTTCATATATATTATATAATATGTGTATTTATGTGATTATGCATATAGATATTGTTATATCACAGGAAACATCCATGAATGAAATTAAGAAACCCTAGTCTTTTACTTAGTCAAATATATATATATATATATATATATATGACTAAGGGAAAATCTCATTTTTTTGTTCTCCCTAGAAGTTAGTGTCCGTGTTTAATCCTGTAAAAATGCATTTTTTCTCAATTTGGTATTGTAATTGAAAAATCCGTCCAATTTGGTTCATTTGTTGCTGGAATTTTCATTTCCTGGCTATAGATTGGGGGCGAGCGTAGTGCACTCGTTGGAATATGGCCGAAAAATCGAAAATTCGGTGGTAAAAAGATAAAAATTGATGAAATTCTTGATTACGGAAACAAAATTGAAAAATACATTTTCACATGACTAATAATGCACGTTGAACATAGATCGAAAGAACTAAAAATGAGTTTTTCCTGTAGCAGAATTCAGGAAAAGACATGTTCTGATCACATCCATCAACTCCATGAGAAATAAACAAGAATGGAAATGAAACTTCACAAGCCAAACCCATCAACAGGTAGCTAAGTATCTATAAATGTACTAGTGGATGCAAGAATAGAATCACCATAAATATCATTCGAGAAAGCACCAGTACAGGCTCCATCATCCACTGATGCTTCCCATGCACCATTGTCATTAGAGGTCATGAACATCTCATGATCATGATTCACAATCTGCGTCGGCTGATCATTATGGTAGTCGGAGGAAACTTGAGGGGTCACCGGAGCTAATCCCGGAAGCCAGAATTCCGAGCTAGGGTTGCTCATAGCATCACATGAGTTTTTGCCATGATCAAGGAATAATGTATCTGAAATTAGTTGCTGATGATGATGAGTACAAAGGTAATTGATATTTTTTTCAGTGTTGGGTAGTGTAGATGGAAGTTGCAGTGGAATATTTAACAACACCCCATCAAATTCGTTAACTAATGTTTCTGATATTCCACCACAGAAAGGTGGCAATGGATTTGAGTTGATAAGCATCAGTAGGTTTCTGAGTAGTCGAATATTGGCCAAATTTTCGATTGGATTAATGATCAAACTGGGGAGGATTATAGGTTGATGTGTAGTTGGATCGATTCCAGAACGTAGAAGCTTTTTCCTTAGATGTGAATTCCAGTAATTCTTGATTTCATTATCTGTTCTACCTGGTAGATGCTTTGCAATCATTGACCACCTATATATATAAACACACACATTAAATATATATAAAGATTCATAGAAATATATAAGTGAAATAAATGAAAGATCTAAATTAGTACTTGTTGCCAAGATTGGAGTGGAGATGGATGATGGTGTGCTGTTCGTGGGGAGAGAAGTTGCCTCGTTTGATGTCGGGTCGAAGATAGTTTGTCCATCTCAATCTGCAGCTTTTGCCACACCTCTTGAGGCCTGCTTTTTTAGGGAGGATCTGCCAATTCCCCTGCCCATTTTTCTTCATATAATTCATCAGTATTTCATCTTCTTCTTCACTCCATGCCCCTTTCTTTAACCCCTCTATTTCACTTCTCTTCATATTCATGCCAGATCTCCCCATTTCTCTCTTTAGACCACTAATGTGTTGATCATCTCTCTCTCTCTCTCTCTGTTATGGCATTTGAAAAACGTATAAAAAAACAAGTTGCAGTTCAAAGTTTTGGGCTGTGCATAAGATATGCTTCATCAATCTATTATTGCTTCCAATAGTAAGACAAAGATTGAAGTCAAGTCACCTACATAGCCACCAATTTTGCTTTTGCAACTTTAAGAAAATATGATTAGATGCGACTTGTTACTTAATAAATGTGTATTAGGTGATGCTATTTCCCCTTCTTATATTTCTCTTTCATTATTTTTTTCTTGGAAAATAATATACGGAAAATAATATACTTCTTGATTTAAGGCTTACTTAATTTATGGAGTATTTTGTCAACCAAAGTCGTCCATTTTTTGACATTTCTTGTTTGCGAATTAGTCTCAATAACATAGTTAATTTGTATGATCACTACTGAGATCTCATATATTGTCATGAAACACGACTATATATATGTGTATATATATATATATATATCATGCAATTCATAGTTTGATTATTTACACATAGGATCGAAGAGAGTGAGATGTTCTATTACACTTGGTGTTACATCTCCTATTCCAAATCAATGACATCACCAATTAATATGTATCGTGTATTATATGTTATATAACACGAGATGTAACATCAAATGTAATAAAAGATTCAAACTGGGATCGAATATCTGAGATCTCATATATATTGTTATGAAACACGACTAATTAACAACTTCCCAAAGTGAGCCCACCCCTTCTATTTTTCCAATCGATAGAATAATGAAGCCAATGTTTTAATTAAGGACGATAAACCTTATGTCAACCATGTTTAATTTCTCACTAATCGACATAATTTTGTTGCAGATTGATGTTTAATATTATATGTTTTTAAAAAAACCTATCATATATTACGTTGACATAATTATTATACACAATATACATTTTTAAGGGAATTGATAGAGGAGGTTAAATACCACTTGTAGCATAGTATCCAACTGAAAAAATAATAAATATATTTTTCTAGTTTTCCTACCATTGGCTAATATGATTGACATGATGCTAATTAATTTCATTAAAACTTATATAAGATTGTTTTGTTGATTTTATATTCATGGGATGCATGGAAATTCACAACCCAAACTCAATTTAATGAGTCAACATCTATTTTCTTGAGTTAAGGATTATAGTTTGATCTGTCTTATTAGAATTATAAGATTTGTGAATTAATCTTATATAAAACTAGAAAAAAAAAAAAAACACTCAATTAAATTGGCCTCACTTAATTAATTTTGAGTAGGTAATATATTATATGGTTTACGTGAAATTTTATGTAAAGTAAAATTCATATGAATCAATAATAATGAGTTAGTCCATCAACGTGATCAATTCGATCCGTGTCCCACAAAACTCTATAAATTCTCGTCTCACATAAAACGATCTCACATGCATGAGTTTGTGTGATTACGTTTAAGTACACACATTGGTCAATGTACATACATGTTGACATAATACCAAAACTGTTGGAAAAGAAAGGGATAGTCCAAATTTTAATTATGTTTCCAACTTTGTCAAAAGCGTTGTGGTCATTAGGTTAGATTAATTAGTGAATAGTCAATCCACGCAACTATGAGATATTATCTGACCATCATTTCATTTTCATTCATATATAACTCAGAATAGATCCATAATGGCCCTTGTCATATTCATTTTATTTTTCCATTTATTTATTATTTAATTATTTAAAAAAAAAACCGAGACTTTATTACATATATATGGATTGAATATGGATGCAAATTAAGGGCTGATTTTTTTTTTTCATCCCATAACTATAACATTTTTCGATTTTGATCACATAACTATATAAAAATTTTCAATGTAATCTTATAATTTAAAATTAGTTCAAATTCATTCCAATTTTACACCGAAAAATTCAAATTCCGTACAGTCATACGTAATACATATGACTCTTGAAATTGTGTTGCCACGTCAGTTCGATGTCAGTAAAAGCTCATATTCAGAGAAATTAGGTTGATATATTAGACAAAATATAATTAAACTTTATAATTGAATTGAAAATCGTGATAATTATATAACTGAAGTTGAAAACACGTCATTTTAAAATGAAAAATGACTCTAAATAATCAGCAAATTGATAGAGTATTAGACGTTCTAATTGAGTATGAGGAAGGTTACATTCCATGAATTTTCCTCATCTTACCTCACCATATGCTATCAAAGTCTACACGAGTACGTTGTTGACGATATTTACATACATAATTTATTACCTTATGCATTTTCTATGCGTATATATTGATTTGGTATATGATATGAGGTACTAAAGTTTGGTCTTTTTAATTGGGGAAGAGATTGTGGACTTCCTCATCTGATCGTGGGTTTCTACAATCCTTGGGTCTGATAATTAAGATGTAAATTAAGGGATGCATATAGATGACCGTTGAAAAGTCAATATGCATGATACAAACTTCAAGACAGACCCAACAATATTTCAATGAAAAAGGATAGGCTCCAACAATATTTCTTGTCGTGGGATGTGTCTAAGTGGTCATGATAACTGTGGGAAAGAGCCAACATGATACAAATTTCAGAATATACTCCAACAATATTTCAAAAAATAAATAAATGATAGACGCCACAATATTTCAATGAAAAGGGATGGAGTACCCAACAATATTTCTTAATACAAACTTCACGACAGACCCAAACAATATTTCAATGAACCAGGACAATATTTCAATGAAAATCTATCTCACACGGGGTTTTCTCCACATCAACACATCCCTTACCATTTGACTATACCCTTGGGGCAAGTTTGGTTTCTTATGTCCAAATATACTAGTATTTTGCAAAGAACAAAATAATTTACAAATTTAAAGTACTCACTTTGTTTCAGAGTAAGTGTGTCTAAATTTTATTCTAAATTAAGTGTCGTCTTACACTTTCGTACGATTTTATCCCAAATTATCCCTAAACTAAATTTTAGGTATTTAATTAATATGATATACTTTAATGAATTAATTTCATTCTCTTTTCAATTTTGTACTAAAGTTTTTGATTAGTTAAGAGTTAATTGTTCAAATTTATTTTCTTTAATTTATGACAATAAAAAACACGATTTTGAAATGAAAGAAGTATTAATTAGTAACATTTTTAGATCTTATCAACATTATATATATATATATATATATATATATATATAATATAGACCCTAAATTCAAGTTAGAGTTTACTTACCGAATTTGATTTTTGAGGACCGGACCAATTCTCTCTAACTTGTCAAGGGTTTCCATAGGTCACAAAAACTTACTTGAAACAGTTTCATTATAGAGAGTTTTCGTGTGACAAATCATTCTAACTAATTAATCAAACTAATTTCAACTAATTTATATGTGAATTGTGAAGTATAGATTGTGAGTTGACCCCATCTTATAAAATATGATCCGTGAGACGGTCTCACGTAGAACTCACTCTTCACGGGCACATCGTGCATCATTTTCTCAAGGAAACTTAATATGCAAAATGTAAACCTCAAAAGCCAAAAGCCACACCAATTACATTGTTATTTTAATCGTAATCGATGGTGTATAGCTTCATGAATTTATATTTGTTTTTTACCAATAAAACTATATGTATTTGTTAATTAACAGTATTTTAATTAAAAATATGATCATAATTAAGCTATATATGCACATGACTAATATTTATATATATATGTTTGTTAAAATGTTGCGTGTTCGTAAAATCAAACTAAAAAATGTGTCATAATCAGGGACGTAACGTATCCTTAGTTGATAGATTTGTATTTCAAGTTTCAACTAATCAACTCCTAAACTAACTCTCTTACTTTTCACCATAAACTTTGAATCTTGTCCACATTAATTAATTGTCTCTTTTTATGGGGGAAAAAGAAAATGATACATCTGTATAGCTACACTGCATGACATTATTTAATTGCCAAACATGCTATTATGGTCCCTTTGCAATTTTTAATTTAATTTATTCACTTTTTTTAAATTTTTTATTTTTTTTTGGTTTAGTCATGCATTTTATTTTTTTACACTTATCTCATTTAGGAACCTAGCTACTCGACGAATGTAATTTTCTTTAAAACCATACAAAGAACAAAGGAATAATTCTTGACTCTCTTTATCAATGACCACAACTCAACCTTATAATAAGGTATTTCTTTCTCTCTCATCTACGATCTACAACCCAATTCAATCCCAATTTTTTTTTATATTTTATCAACAACTCAATCCAATCATATTCATTTCTCTCTCATCAATATACACACTACAATCATTAAATGAAATAGCATACTATTTTGAGAATTTTTTAATTATATTTAAAAATATAATAATTGCATAGATTAAAAAAATATTTTAATTCTACAATTATAGTAAGAAAATTGTTTTGAAAATAC
The DNA here is from genome assembly GCA_005771605.1 of Scutellaria baicalensis. Lineage (NCBI taxonomy): Eukaryota > Viridiplantae > Streptophyta > Magnoliopsida > Lamiales > Lamiaceae > Scutellaria > Scutellaria baicalensis. Next base: position 39,442,832 of record CM016721.1, read on the forward strand.
ACTAAAAATAATATACTAACACAATGACTAAATTACAATTACAATAATGATATTAAAATTACAATAGTCGGAATACGAAATAAAAAAAGATGCATGAAATACTAAATACTAACATGAAAGATACAAATTATAATAAATTCGGCTTATTATAGGCCTATCCATTTCTTCTTTCTTGTCGATTTATAGGCCTATCCATAATAAATTTGGTGGGATCATAATAGTTTTGATGTCTCGTTCTTCCTCTACTATCATATTGTGCATGGTGATACAAGTCATCATAATTTTGCCCATCTGAAGTTTATCTCAAACAAGACATGAACATCTAAAAAATGCGAAATGAGCTTGTCGAACTCCAAAGCAAGACAAGACATGTCTCTAGTAAGCCTCAATGCACGAATTCAACATCAACTTCATTATTAGCAGAAGATTGTGAGATCTTACCCTTCCCATTATTTTTTGTATATCTCTACCTTTAGGACAAACAATGGTTGAGCATCCACTACTTGGAGTTTCTGGATTTGAGGGAAAAGAATACTCACAATCTTCACTATAATTTTGGCTCTTTTTGAACTTCCACCACCTTCTTCATTACCCTCCTCATTTTCAAGACGGGAACATGTTGAATCATGATCTAATTTCAGTTCTCATTTTGGATGTTTACACATTACTTCATTAAATACAATTAAATCATGAAACTTACTGCCACTTGCTTCAAAAATTGTATGAGCTTCAACATCATTTTGGCTCATTCCGCTCCTTTTTCGACCATGTGCTTCATTGCAAGCCGCAACCTACTTGTTTCCATTTTCATTGAGTCGTTTGAAGCGATCTTTCAATGAATCCACATTTCTTTCCTTAATATCTTCAGAATTTTCTGCTCAAGTTTCAAGAAACTTTTTATGAACTCGTCCCCATATTGAATTTTTTTTTTTTTTTTTACCATGCACTCTATTTTCACTAATGAAACACCAAGATGACATAAGAACCACATCTTATTTCACACACCAACTAACCTTTTGGGAGAGGTTAATTTGTTTGTTGAACATTTTGGAACAAATTTCAGGAGATATTTTGTGATGTTTGAACTTGTTCGGAAATAGGATTTTTTTTTGAGATTTGGAGAAAAAGAGAGGTTTGATGATATTGAGAGTTTTGGTAATCTCCAAAATTAATAAAATCATCAAAGTTTGATTTTTTTGGAAGTTTGGATAATAATTAGGATTATTTGAATCAATAATAAGAAATTATAGAAATTATATGAGAAAATAGTGAATCTCGAAATGTAAAAAAAGATAGAACTTGAGATCGAGAGAAACTAGAGAGTTCAAATTTTGATTCAAAATATGTCAATATTAGACTTATTTATAGATTAAAAAAATGATAGGAATTTTGATTATTTTTTAAAAATAAAATAAAATAAAAATTATACTACCTCCGTCCCACCTTATTTTGCCTACTTTGACCGGCACGGATCCTAAGAAAAAACTGTTTGACTTTGATGTGATGTGTTATTTTAATATTTTTGAGTGACAATTTTGTAATTAATGTGTGTTTTTTGAGTGCAAAAGTTGTAAAATGAAAGAAATGGAGGGGTAAGGAAGTAAATTTTTCTTTGCCATTTTTGGGTTGACAAAATAAGATGGGACAAACAAAAATGGAAAGTAGGCAAAATAGAGCGGGACGGAGGGAGTATCATTTATCAAGAATTTAAATTATATTCATAAAAATTAACTACGACCAATCATAATTGGATAGTGAATGGGTTGTGGGGTGACTTGGTCAACCCACCACTCCCACGACCGGCTGTGCCTTTTTAGTTCTTTTATCTTTTTAACCTTTTCAAAATTTTGTCATATTATTACAACCCATCCATGAGGTTGTTGGCAAGAGTAAGTCTTATGTGAGGCCACAAATTATTTTATATGAGATGAAACAACTCATAATTCACCATTTACAATCACATGTAAATTAGTGGAAACAGATTGGGTTAGTTGGTAAAAAGGACCCGTCTCACGAAAATTATATGTGAGACCATCTCAAACAAGTTTTTGTGTGTTGATAAACCTACTCTTACAGATTTTATATATATGCAATGTAAGATCCCATCATTGATCAGACTGCTTGGACAGGGCTAAATTAGGCTGGATTTTTTTTTTTTTCCATTTTGATTTTTATATTATCAATGTTCTTTCATTTTCAAAAATTTGTTCTTTTGTTGTTGTTGTTTTTTTTTTTTTTTTGAGGAAATTGTTTCGGTGTTAATTGGAAGGAAAACTGCAAAATCTAGTCAGTTTGTTGAATTTGGGACAAAGATTATGCAATATTGAACTGATCTGTAGTGCAAAACCCAATAATCTCATAATTACTTCTTTTCAGGTCTTGTCTCAATTGTTATACATATATCTATTACCTATATAAAAGTATGGATATTTCTTATAAAATATGGATTGTCTAATATATCCTTAATAAAGATTTTATTTAAGGTTATAATAGTAATTTATGATTTTAATAATTAAATAATTCTACAAAAGATAATACATTTAAAATATTTACTATACATTTTAAAATAATACACACCAACTAGAAGGGTAATATAAAAAAGATATATTACATTTCAATAAGATATGAATTTTAATGTCACGTAAGATTTTCCGACGGCTATCCTGAATTGAAATTGGAAAAATTTGAAACATACCGAACCAAAATTGAAAAATTTGACTAAAATTGGAAAATTTTGAAATATATAGGATCAAAATTGAAAAAAAATTAGAAACATATAAGACCAAAATTGGAAAACGTATACTTGATTGTCAAAAATGGAAATAGTCATACATATAGGACGAAAATTGAAATTAATCCAACACTATTGATTGAAACATAGACATCATTCAATTTGTAAAAGGACTCAAAACCGAAACACCAACTCTATACACAAGGACAGTTGAACATGAACATCTTATTGCACAAACAATACGAGCATGAGAACATTTTATTACAGTTTTTACACCATCTCACATCACATTCTTATAATCATATATATATATATGTATATATATACATGTAATATACAATAAACACAGAAACATAAGTCCAATTAACTCTGAAACTCATCTTCGAAGTAAGAGGAAGAAGTTGGAGCATGATCATATGAGTTGTAACTGTATGCATTCCCTGCATGGTTCTCCAATCGATCATACTCGAAAGATGTCATCGAATATGGATCCATCACGCAGAATTCATCAGTCGTTGCAATCGGAATCTCATCATCAACGGCTGAGGTTAGTGGGGGAAGCTGCATGTGATCATCACAATATTGTGTGAGATCATAGTTACATCCACCTCCAAAGGGTGCATGATCTAAGGCCAAGTAGTTTGTGTGAGGGGCAAAATCGTCAAATCGAAAGCTGGGAGATGGTGCCATCACCATTTCCTGTTCTTGAAGTGGTAAGTTTTGGGCTATTTCTGGGATTTGTGGCATGTTGAGAAAGCCAAGCAAAATATAATTGAGAATATTGTTGATGAAATAATAGGGTAGAAAATGGTGATGAGTTGGTGATGGGATTTGAGAATATTGTGAAGAAGAAGATTGGGATTCATGAAGTACTTTCTTTCTGAGTTTTGTGTTCCATAAGTTCTTGATCTCGTTGTCTGTTCTTCCTGGGAGTTTCTCTGCTATTTCAGACCACCTGCCAATCAAGTTAATTCATTCATTGATTTCATCAAACCATTAATTAAGTGTAATCTAATTATTTTATTTCATGCAATATATATGCTATATATATGGTTGATGTACAATATTATAGTTACAATTGACATCACATACTTCTACAGGAAGCCTTGGGTGGAGAAACCACCAATTAAGTTTGTGTTTTCATATATAATTAAGTGATTTTGAATATAAGATTAGAAATTAACTTATTTTTAATCTATTAAAATAAAATAATTTTAAAATACAATTAAGATATCGTATACAATTAATTCATGATGAAAGTAATGAATTTCAAATAATCCATATAAATCTAAACATCATCGTCAGAATCGCTACTACTGTCTATAAATTTCATATCCTAGGATCGAAATGCGTACGTACGACGTAAGTGTTAAACCCTGCAATAAAAGATTAATTTAAAATTTGACAAATTTGTGAGCTAAAGAATGGATGAAGAAATAACATACTTGTTTCCAAGAAGGGATTGAAAATGAATGATGATGGATTCTTCTTGATCAGAAAAGTTTCCTCTTTTAATATGAGGGCTCAAATAATTTTTCCATCTCAATCTGCAACTCTTTCCACATCTATCAAGACCAGCTTTCTTTGATATCATTTCCCAGTTCAACCCAGCTTCAATGCTATTATAATCCTTCATGAAATCCTTCAACTTTTTGTTTTCTTCATCTGACCATCCCCCTTTCTTCCTATGCTTCACTGCTTGTACCTTTGGGTACCTTCCCATTTTCATGCACAATTAGTATTTCTAAACACACACCAATTAAGAGACAAGACAGTACTTAAAGAAACGACGACAATTAGCGATGAAGAAGAAGAAGAGTAGTTGTGTTAATTTGATGGTACATCTCTACACATTTTAATATATAGGTGCATGCATGGATTTTATTGGTTAATTTATTTGTTTGTCTACGTCACTTATCTAGATTTCGTTTTAATTAATTAGCAATTTGTATGTTTAGTTGATTGTTAGTTTTTTGGAATTCAATTTCTGTATAATGTATAAATTTAAATTTATTACAAAGAATGTATTTGCAATTGATGTATTTATGAGTTTGATATATATAAGTATAGTCTTTATATAAGATCACGTGAAACACACTCTTCTATCCATCGTGAACAAATATATGTTGATTTCGATTTTACTAATGTGACATATATATATTTTCATATACAAAAACTTGTGTGATAAGGTCTCACAGATAGTTTTCGTGAGATGAATCCTGTTTACCTATGATCCAACCCTTATCCATTAATTTATATGATAACTTTGAAATGTGGGTTGTGGGTTGACCCGTCTCACGTAACATGATCCGTGAGACGGCCTCACACAATCGTCACTCATTTTCATAGTGGACAAGTCTTGTGTGAGACAGTCTCACGGATCTTTTTCCAGTGAGACGGGTCAACCCATAACCCACACTTAGTAATTCATATGAAAGTTTTTGGATATGTGTTCAATTTATGGGTAATAAGAATTCATCTCACGAAAACTATTCGTGAGACCGTCTCACATGAGTTTTTGTGAAAATGTATTAGTTTTTTTGCAAAATATTTTATTATGACTTGACTGGTATGCTTCTATCGAGTTCGAGAGAAAATATTTTACATCTTTTTTTTAACTACTTCTATATAGACTCAAATAAAGTGTTCCTTCCGCTGCAGCATACCATGCATGTTGGATTTGTTTAATATATATTGAGATCTTTGTTTTAAAAATTCAGTAGCATACTAAAATTCTTGAATTATTTCAGTAGTTATCACAATATTTAATTTACTGCATATATATATATATATATATATATATATATATGTTGCTGCTACTCTACCACTATGGACATATTAATATATGGTTATTGCTGACATGTCAAATATTTAATATGTCAATCAATTTTAGTTTTCATATAATCAAGAGATATATCATTAATTATACGTCAATAACAGAGATATTGAAAGTTATCTACATGTGGGCATTTTTTTTTAGAGTAAGTCTCTTGTGCATCAGGTGCATGGATCTTAGATCCATACAACCGGGTCAGATCCGGGTTACCTGATCCGCTTTTTTTTTTTCGCGCTAACTTTTTTAGATTTTGGTCATGACTTTTACTTATGTTAAGGATACCTTTATGTAATGTATAAGAACACCTTTAAGTTGTGTTAAGGATACCTTTATGCTCATATTTCATACATTTACGTTAAGTTAGACATACCTTTAGGTTATGTTAAAGATACATTTATGCCCAAATTTCATACATTTACTTTACGTCAGACATACCTTTATGTTATGTTAGAAATATCTTATCCATAACATAGTTGTGTTACACATTTTGTACACAAAGGTATCTCTAACATAACATAAAAGTATCATTAACATAACCTAAAGGTATCCTTAATATAACGTAAAGGTATGTGACCTGGAGCGAATTCTAAGGGTATCAAATCAGGATTTCAAAGGAACCTGAAATCACGATTTCAAAGGTATCCTTAACATCATCTAAAGGTATTTTTAACATAATCTAAAGGTATGTTTAATATAACCAAAAAGTATTCTTAACATAACTAAGGTATCATTAACATAATCTAAAGGTATGCTTAACATAACTAAAATGTATTATTAACATAACGTGGTATATAACCTGGAATCAGGATTTCAAAGGTATCCTTAACATAACTAAAAGGTATCCTTAACGAGCGAATTTGAGCGCATCCGCCCAGGCGCGTGGGAGCGCGTAAGGGCAGCGTGGGACGCGCGTGGAAGCACGTATACACGCGGGTCGGGTCAGGTGCATGGATCTAGGATCACATAAAAGTTTTTGTGTTTTTTTTAAACATTTTCCTTATTACACTAATATTCAGATTTCTTTGCACTTTATAATTTTATTGTAGTTATAAAAAATTCCATTTTTACAACTCCTTATGCTAGCAAGCGACAAAATAAAAATATATAAGTTCAAAAATATCTAAAGATTTTATATTTATCTTCGAATTAGATTTAAAAATTGTAATTAAGGAATTAATTAGTAGTGCTATTCTTTAGTACTTTTTTAGACAAATTATTGATCACAAAGCTGGAGTGGGCATCGATCTACCTAATCGCCATCCTGCACACGTGTGCTCAAATATAATATCTTAGATTATTGCAAATCTTGACGAACTAGTCTTTAGTAATTAATTGAAATACTTATATATACGTGTTATACTTATATCCATATATATATATATATATCACAATTTGTATGTTTCTTCGAAGTGGTTATTGCGAATTTCCATGAAGTTTAAGAAATTTGTATGTTTAAGAAACCGTAAAGCTAAATTTTCTAGGCAAAAAAAAAAAGGAAGAAGATAAAATTACCTTTCAACATATATTCAAATCAATCATTTTCAATTGGCTGACTCTAGGCACCACTACATCTAGAATTTTTCCAAATTTAATTAAAATAATTTGATCAAATTAGCAGTGAAAGTTGTCCAAAGTAGACCATCCAAAATAGTTCATCTTTTAATTTCTTACATCATATCACCTGTTTTTATGACTTATAAGATATTTTATCTTAATTTTAGAATAAATTGTTGAAATGTTTTGATAAATAATTATAAGATGGTAAAACTGATGCAGAATGTTATTTAATGCCAGCTGCGTGATATATATAAATAACTAAAATTTAAAGGATTTAATTAAACAATAGGGAAATTTTCATTTTACGTCAACTTAAAATGCTACTGTCCATTTTACGTCCATTTATTTTTAGGGTTTCACATTTAGTCCAATTAAAACAAAAATCGACCAATTTTGGTCCTTTGGCCGCCGGAGATCTATTTTCCGGCTGAGTTCAACTGACATGACTTATCGAAGCACATGTGGCAGCTGATGTGGCTTATCAAAAATTCAAAATTAGGGGCGATTGAGATGCAATCGCCCCCAATTGACCAAAATTGGTCGATTTTGGTTTTAATTGGACTAAATGTGAAACCCTAAAAATAAGTGGACGTAAAATGGACAGTAACATTTTAAGTGAACGTAAAATGAAAATTTCCCTTAAACAATAAGATTGATTTTTGTTGAGATTTTCTTACTTCATAAAGAAAAGTTTATTATAACATGTTAACATCTTGTTTTACAATGAAATACGATTTTTTACTTCGAAAGTTTACCAAACATTTGAGCAATTACTTATAAACTCTTGAACGATTATAACAAGTGTACTTCTAGTGTTTTTATCATAAATTAATTAGGAACATAAATATTATACACCCTTAAGTATTAATCAAAAAATTGAATTAATTAGAATTCAAATTTGGAAAGAAAATATAATTTTTTTCCATAAAAAGTATGGTTTAAATTCCTACATTTTAGTCCAGGTAATATTAATTAGAATACTTTGTGAATAAATTTGCATATGAATTTAAACAATTAATCTGAAATAAAGTTTAAACTCGACAATGACACTTATTTTGAATTAGATGTAGTATAATATATTATAAGAACTTATAATTACACTCGGCCAAAACACCCTACATAGAAGATTACGAGCTGGGTGATCGACGTTTAACTTATATTTTGTGTAGTTAATAACATGAAATGAAAATGGTGCATGATCAAAATTCACAACATGTTTTCTAACAAAGTAATGACATTTAACTATATTGTTGTGCAATTAATAACAAGAGATAATGGTGATTAAAACTCACATGTTTTATAACAAAGTAATGATATTTATGCATCAGACATATTGATATATATATATATATATATATATATCATATCCATCGTCGTACGAGATCTAATGAAAATGAAATTCTAATGCATCTTGATCTCGATAGTTATACACAATATTAAATAGAGTAAGTCTTATATAAGACCATTTCAAGGATCTTGCTGTCTGAGACGGGTCAAGTCAACTCATGACCCACTCTTAACAATTCACATATGAATCTATGAAAATTGATTCAACATATGAGAAATAAGGATCCGTTTCACGAAACTACTGTGAGACCGTTTCATATGATTTTTTATGTAATAAATATATATACATATGTGTGTGTAATTAGTGTGTGTATGCATACATAAGTAAAAAGGTTGTTTTAATTTGAAAATTGGAAATATTTAGAAATATAAAGTTTCATTTTAAATTAAGTCGCTGTCTACTTTACGATGCATATATAAATAGTTGGTATATCACAAGATCTTGATTTAAAAAGTTAAGTGTTACATTCACCACGTAATTAATACATATTTATCTTGGCATAGACTGATCGATGGATGAATTTGTACTAAATTAGGTCCATTAATTAAGCCAAAGAAAATGAAAATAACGTCACTCGAACCCTAATTTGTCAATATAAGGTAGGAAGAGGGTAAGACTTTTGTTGGTTATTATCCAACATTATGAGCTAAGTTGCTTCTTTGCACTGCTTTGCATTTTAATACTACAATTAATTATTTAATTAAGGTACGTATTGCATACATGGTCAATAATCAAACTTCATTTTGGGAAATTATGAGAAAGTTACAGCGTATGGTCAAATGATGGCCATACATATTATATGAGAACCTTTCGGATAATTATTCAAAAGACTCAAGTTGGAAATTATTACTTAATTACTATGACAACATTAATAATTTGATTTGAAGTAAGAGTTGATCAATCCTATATATAAAATAATGACTTTATGTTAAAAATGTTTTTTACAATAGTCATATGTAACATTATTATGAACGTTACACCTGCTAATGTTATATAAAGTTTTATGTAAATTAACGGGATAAAATCACATTTGGTCCCATAACTATAGTCTTTTCCATAATTGGTCCCACAACTATTTACTTTTTTAATTTAGTCCCGTGACTTGAATAATTGCTCGATTTTGGTCCCAATGTCCCTGAAAATTTCAAATTTGACCGGAAAATTGTCACGTGACATCCATTTTGGAGGTTTCCGGTGAAAAATAATTACGCATTTAATAAATATGACATTTTTTTAGAATTTTTTTTTTAATGTTTGGACTTATACAATAATCATCACATCTCATGTCATGTCATTATTTTTCATTGGAAATCTCCAAATTGGATGTCATATGACTATTTTCTGGCCAAATTTGAAATTTTTGATGATATTGAGATCAAAATAGAGCAATTATTTAAATTATGAGATCAAATTAAAAAAACAAATAGTTGTGGGACTAATTGTAAAAAAGACAATAGTTATGGGATCAAATGTGATTTTATCCCTAAATTAACTTTAGTAACCAGTTTATAAGGTGTTATATTACTATATGGTGTGGATTCTAGACGTGTGTATCTGATCAAAATTGTTTATATATAATGACATATAAACTTCTGACATTTTATTAGTAAAAGTTCAAATTAGATGGCACATTAATACTATAGGCCTTAAGCCCATGACTTTAAAGTAGTTAACATATATTAACGATCCTACTAACCAACCATGAGACCGATCAAGAATACCTATTAATTGTTGATTATTTATTATCTAGATATTTCGCATTCTTAAACTCTTCATTTTTTCTTTATTGTAGATAATTTTAATAGTGTTTATGTATGTATTTATGTATGTTGAGTAATGATATATTTTGTAAGTATAAAGTAAAAAAAATGTATTTAAATAAATAACAAAACTCTTTAAAATGAATAATAAATTCAGTTATAAAAATGATATTTTATATGAGTGACACTTGTGTGCCCCAGGGGCCAAATTAATCATCATATGTGTGTTAAATATATACTCTACAGGTATCATGTATATACTCTTCAGGTATCACATGAATACTCTTATATACATATGATACTTGTAGGGTATATTTATAACACCAAGAAACATAACACCTATAGAGTATATATATAACACCTGAATAACATGTATATAACACCTAGATCTGTGCCCCTATATGTCCCAGGGGCATATAAGTTTTTGCCTATTTTTATAAGAGCTACATTGAAGGAGAGAAATGTAGTATTATAATTTTTTATACATATATATACACATGACACACATATAGGTAACAGATGAAAAAAACATAGAATATTTGTGTAGTAGGTAACTCAAATATCTCACTCATATTTATACATACATATAATAATAATAATAATAATAATAATAATAATAAAAATAAATAAATAAATAAAAAAGAGCCAATATTTCATATTGTTTTCTCCTAATGCCCAAAATTTAAATAGAGTATTACACGCTTTTGTTAGAATTTATTTAAAAATGTTAAATGCAACTACACATATTAATAAATATTGTTACATGTAATTAACTGTTTGTATATTAATAATGTGTAACATGTATGTGTTACACATTAATGGGGTGTTACATAAAAATGATACATGTATATTAATAAAGAGTTACAAAAATGATATATAATTATAATACTATATTTTTAAAAATTGTTTCATTAAGTCACGTTACATAAACTGAAAATGTTACAAAGGTTGTAGTGAAATTCTTATTCATAAGATGAACTTGTGTCGTTTTAGTGCTTCTTGTTTCGTAAAAATCATTCACAAGATACAATGACTCAAATTTTATGACAAGATCATTAAAAACTATAGTAGTAAACAATCAACTAAAATGAATTTTGAAACATCTATTCTAGGAGTAAATGAATGTCATAGAAGTTCTAAATATTGCAGATTTAAGGATTCTCTATATCGAAGTATCATTAATTTTTTATAACTTTCCATGGAACCGATTGTGTTTTATGAGATACCACATTTTGATATTTGATTTGGGGAATATTAAAAAATTAGATCTACCATTTCTATTATGAGTTGGACTAATGTGCGACGAAAATTAGATCTACCATTTCTATTATGAGTTGGACTAATGTGCGACGACACTTGCCCACGGTCGTATGCTGGGATACGATCGACAATGTGCGGAAACACATACTTTTATAGCAATAAAAGACATACTTATAGACAAAAATCACATACTTATCTCGACCGTATCCTGATGATAGGTTGAAAATGTATGCATTTAATTGTTGATTTAATCGAATTCTTATTATCTTTTATTCGATTGAATGCATTGTTTTCATACCTATTTGCATTATTGAACTTGAGATACTTCACATGTTATTTTCTTGATTAATGTAGGGATTTTTGAAGTATTTTGAAGTTCCATGGGCCGAGGCCCAAGAGTCATGAAGATCAAAGAATGATATACTATCACCATGGGCCTAGGCCCACATCATATGGAGGAAAGAGATGGTATAAAAGAAATTTATTTCTTTGGCCACAAGAGAGGATTGAAGCACGCAGAGGAGAGATTAGAGAGAGAAATTGATACACTTCTTTTACTTTGTTTTTCTAGTTTTGTTTTGATGGATTATTCAACAACTTTTGTGGATTCGATCGAAATGACGATCGGCTAGTTTCTCAATTCCGGTTAGCAGGGATGTTTGAACCCAGTTATCGTTTTATGTTTTAATTAATCTCGTTTCTCCCTATCGATGTTTTGATTGGAATTGATTGTGCTATCTGTGATGAATGTTTTCAATTATTAATGCTTGATTTGGATTGGCCACCTAGGTTAAGTATTTGATAGTTGATTGCTAGAACTTTAAATCATGAATCCTAATTGTTGTGGTTTAATTTTCATTAGTAGTAAACTAGGGGTCGCGCATCTCTAGGGTAGCACAATCCTAGATTATCAAATCGAGCTTGCGTATTTGGAGTCTAGTTCACCCTATCGTCTTGGTTATTAATGCGTTCAATGAATTAAATCTAGAGAGCTTATTCTAGGTTGTTCAATTGAATAGGGTTAATTAGTGATCTTATCCTAAATTAACTAATCATAAGAGACGATTCGATTTAACAGAGCTTGTTGTTAGATTAGGGGTGATAATTCCATGATAAACTGAGATTGGGGGTAACATTGATTAAGGCTAATCGATATTGGGGGATAACTGATCTGTTAACTGGAATGCTTTTTATCACTTGATTTCTGTTTAGTTGTGATTTGCATCTTTAGTATTTCTTTTAATTTAATTATCAATCAATCTGATAACCCCCCATACCCTTTTGTTTCTTTGAGTTTAGACATAGGTAAACACAATTGAATTATCATTCCTCGTGGGATCGACTCTTACTTGCCCTAATTACTAATTGGTTAGGATAAGAAGATTTAATTAATTTTATCGCGTCGCGACAGCGCGGTCAAATTTTGGCGCCGTTGCCGGGGAATTGATTTAATTTGATTGTGTCATCTTTTGTTTTTTTTTTCTGTTTTTTTTTTTAAAAAAAATATTTCGATTCTGCTCTGTTTTATCTTCGTTTCTGAATTTTTGGTTGAATTCCCCTGTTTCCAAGTCTGCTCTGTTTTGCTCTGTTTTTCGCACTGGAAACCCAGTGTGACCTATTTCTTCTAGTGTCGAATTCTGCAGACTGCTTCATCGAATTAGTCTGATTTCTTTTCTGAAATTTTGGATCTTCACTTTCGAAATTTTTCGATTTCAGGTTGTGGATGCGCACTCGTTCTCAGGGCAGTAAGGATCTTGAATTTTACCCTGAAATTACCCGAAGAGATCGAGTTTTAAGGCAACAAGCTAAGCGAACTTTGGAGTTTACACTACCTCCTCCCGAATCCGATATCGGTGATTCCGAAGAAGAAGAAGGAGCAATGGCTGAAGAACGAACTTTGAGGGAGCTAGCAAATCCAAGCCTCACTCAACAGCCCCTTTGCATCACTTTTCCTGAACTCCCTGATGCTATCAATTTTGAATTACGATCCGGTTTGATTCATTATTTACCCTCTTTCTTTGGTCTTGCAGGTGAGGACCCCCACAAGCATTTGAAGGAATTTCACACCACCTGTTCGAGCATGAAACCATCAGGGGTGACGGAGGAGCAAATCAAACTTCGTGCATTTCCTTTCACCTTGAAGGATGGTGCAAAAGATTGGCTTCACTACCTTCCCTCGGGAACCATTACCACTTGGGATGAGATGCAACGCCAATTCTTGGAGCGGTACTTCCCCGCATCCCGAGCTGCTCATATTCGAAGGGAGATATGTGGTGCCCGACAAAGGAAGGGAGAAACTTTGTACGATTATTGGGATCGTTTCACAAAGTTGGAAGCTAGTTGCCCACATCACCAACTTTCTGAGCAATTGCTGATCCAATATTTCTATGAGGGCTTGTCTCCAATGGATCGAAATGCAATCGATGCAGCCAGTGGAGGAACCTTGATGGATAAGACACCCTCAGCAGCAAGACTTCTCATCTCGAACATGGCCAAAAGCTCACATCAATACGGCAGCCGAGATTATTCGGATTGGAGCGTAAAAGAGGTAAATGAATCAACTGTTGAGGATAAAATTTCTGAATTAACTGCTCTTGTTCGTCAAGTTGCCACAGGTGCTCCTCTTGTGAAGCCATGTCGTATTTGCAACACCACCGAGCATACCACGGACACATGCCGAATTCTACTTGATGAGATAGAAGCTCATGCCAATGCTGTGGGAAGTGGAAACTATCAAGGGAGAAAATACGACCCATTCTCAAACACATACAATCCGGGATGGAGAGATCATCCAAACTTTAGATGGGGAAATCAGCAAGGTGCCATCCATGGAGAAAATAATAGGCCCCCACAAGTCTTGAGAAACCCGAATCATCAAGGAGGAAATTCCAATTATCAAGGGCATTCATCCGGGCAAAATTCAAGTTCATCCTTGGAGGAGATGATGAAGACGCTAGCCTCCAACACCATGCAATTTCAGAAAGACACTCAATCAAGCATCAAGGACACCCAATCAAGCATCAAGAATCTCGAAATGCAAATGAGTCAATTGGCGACGGCCGTGAGCCGTCTCGAGGCCCAAAGCGGAGGGAAATTACCATCTCAACCAGAAATAAATCCAAGGAATGTCAGTGCCATGACTCTACGGAGTGGGAAGGAGCTGGAAAATCCGAAATTACCTGCTGAAACTCCGAAAGTCGATGAGGAAGACGAACCTGCCGAGCAGTCGGACACTGGGCCTCCAGTGTCGAAGCAGTCATCCAGTGTCAAAACTCCGAAGTCTGCAAAGGTAAAAAATGAATTTCCTGAAAATTTTTCTATTCACTTGGTTCCTTTTCCTTCCAGGTTGGCACGAGCAGCGAAGGAAGATAAGGAAAAGCAGATCCTTGACGTGTTCCGTAAAGTCGAGATCAACATACCATTGATCGATGCAATCAAGCAAGTTCCAAGGTATGCAAAGTTCCTCAAGGATTTGTGTACGAACAAGCGAAAGCTCAAGGGGGATGAGAAGGTCGTGATGGGAGAGAATGTTTCAGCTATTTTTCAGAAAAAGCTTCCTCAAAAACGAAAAGACCCAGGTATGTTCGTCATCCCATGTCGAATAGGAAACACTAGAATCGAGCGTGCTATGCTAGATTTAGGAGCATCGATAAATGTCATGCCAAGATCCATCTATGCATCCTTAAATTTAGGGCCATTGAAAGACACACGAGTTGTCATTCAATTAGCCGACCGTAGCACCGCATATCCCGATGGGGTTATTGAAGATGTTCTAGTGGAAGTAAATGAATTAATATTTCCTGCAGATTTCTATGTTTTGGATATGAATGGTGACCCATCAATTTCAGCACCTATATTGTTAGGGAGGCCATTCTTGAATACCTCTCAAACAAAGATAGATGTTCGTGAGGGAACTCTCACAATGGAATTTGATGGGCAAATCATAAAATTCAATATTTTTGATGCCATGAAGTATCCTGACGATGATAATGCTGTTTTTGCTTTAAGTTCGATTGACCCGTTGGTCGAAGATGTTTTTGAGATGCATTTCAGGGACACGTTGGAGGTTATTTTGACTAGAAATGTGGAGGATGAAAGAGAGTTAGTGACCTCCCATGGAAGCAAAGACATATCAGAAATTGTTGATGCACTTCAAGCTCAACCCTTTTTGCCACCAAGGTATGACTTACATTTTATTAGTTTACCCGAGTCTAACCAAAAGATTCTTCCTTCTATTGTGCAGGCTCCGGAACTTGAAATGAAGACGCTGCCCAATCACTTGAAATACACCTACCTTGGAGAAAATGACACACTACCTGTGATCATTTCAGCAAAATTGAATTCCAATCAAGAAGAAGCTTTGGTGAAAGTGCTTAAGGAACATAAGAAGGCCATTGGATGGACAATCGCGGACATTAGAGGAATCAGCCCCTCCTTGTGCATGCATCGAATTCTTCTTGAAGACGAAGCTAAACCATCTCGACAACCCCAAAGGAGACTTAACCCGCCAATGATGGAGGTAGTGAAAAAGGAAGTGCTGAAACTGTTGGATGTTGGAATCATCTACCCAATATCTGATAGCCAATGGGTAAGTCCTACACAAGTTGTACCCAAGAAATCGGGAGTCACCATGGTTGAAAATAAACAAGGTGAGTTAGTTCCTACTCGAGTGCAAACCGGGTGGAGGGTTTGTATTGACTATCGTAAGTTGAACTCCGTCACTCGAAAGGACCATTTTCCTTTACCTTTCATAGATCAAATGCTTGAAAGACTTGCCGGGCACTCTCATTATTGCTTTTTAGATGGTTTTTCAGGGTATTTTCAGATTGCCATAGCATCGGAGGATCAAGAGAAGACTACATTCACATGCCCTTTTGGAACATTTGCCTATCGTCGAATGCCATTCGGTCTTTGCAATGCACCGGCAACTTTTCAAAGATGCATGGTAAGCATATTTTCAGAATATGTGGGTAGTATAATTGAGGTCTTCATGGATGATTTTAGTGTGTATGGTAACTCTTTTGAAAATTGCTTGAAAGGCCTTGAATTAATTTTGAAGAGGTGTGTGGAAACTAACCTTGTTTTGAATTGGGAAAAATGTCATTTTATGGTTGAACAAGGAATAGTTTTGGGTCATATTGTTTCTATAAAGGGAATTGAGGTTGATAAATCTAAGGTAGACCTTATTTCGGCCTTACCTTACCCCACGAATGTGCGGGAAGTGCGTTCTTTTCTTGGTCATGCAGGTTTTTATCGAAGGTTTATCAAAGATTTTTCCAAGGTAGCATCCCCAATGTGCAAGTTGCTTCAAAACGATGTGAAATTCGAGTTCGATGGAGATTGCAAAAAGGCATTTGATGAGTTAAAAGGAAAGCTAACATCACCACCTATAATTCAGCCCCCAGATTGGGCATTGCCATTTGAAGTGATGTGTGACGCGTCGGATTATGCCGTTGGAGCCGTTTTGGGTCAACGAGTTGGGAAGGCTGCTCATGTGATTTATTATGCATCAAAATCCTTAACCCCAGCACAAGCAAATTACACTACCACTGAAAAAGAACTCTTGGCTGTTGTTTTTGCTTTAGATAAATTTCGATCATATTTGTTGGGAACTAAGGTTATTGTATTTTCTGACCATGCAGCTCTCAAATTCCTACTCATGAAAAAGGAGGCCAAACCGAGACTTATTCGATGGATCTTGCTTCTCCAAGAGTTTGATCTAGAGATTAAAGACAAAAAGGGGTCTGAGAATTGTGTCGCTGACCATCTCAGTCGGCTGGTGCACTCTGAGACGGGCCCCCCACTCGCCGAAAGCTTCCCGGACGAGCAGTTGTTCGCTGTGCTATCACACTGGCAGGGACAGACAACACTGGGCGATCCAGTGTCAAATCCCGATTCTGAACCTTGGTTTGCTGATATTGTAAATTTTCTTGTTGCCAAAATTTTTCCTCCAGGTATACCGAAGGCTCGAAGGGACAAACTTCGAAGTGATGCAAAATACTATGTGTGGGATGACCCATATGTGTGGAAACATTGCACGGACCAAATCGTAAGACGGTGCGTTCCAGATTCTGAATTTCATTCCATACTTGCATTTTGTCATACACAAGCTTGTGGAGGACATTTTGGAGCCAAGCGTACTGCACACAAGGTCTTGGAAAGTGGGTTCTATTGGCCAACTCTCTTTAGAGATGCTTTCGAATTTTGTAAGTCTTGCGATAATTGCCAACGAACAGGTAACATTTCTCGTCGAAATCAAATGCCCCAAAATCCCATTGTGGTTTGTGAGATTTTTGATGTTTGGGGAATGGATTTCATGGGGCCGTTTCCCTCTTCCTTTGGTCATTTATACATATTGCTTGCGGTTGATTATGTTTCCAAATGGGTCGAAGCTAAGGCTTCGCGAACTAACGATTCAAAAATTGTAGCCTCTTTTGTGAAGTCTAATATCTTTTGCAGGTTTGGCATTCCAAGAGCCATCATTAGTGATCGAGGCACACATTTTTGCAATCGTACAATTGAAGCTTTGTTGAGAAAATATGGTGTCACCCACAAGATCTCTACAGCCTATCACCCCCAGACAAATGGTCTAGCGGAAACGTCGAATCGAGAGATCAAATCCATTTTGGAGAAGACCGTTAAGCCGAACCGTAAGGATTGGAGCCTCAGGCTTGAAGACGCGCTTTGGGCATATAGAACAGCGTACAAGACTCCAATCGGAATGTCACCATATCGGCTTGTGTTTGGCAAAGCATGTCATCTTCCGGTGGAGATTGAGCATCGAGCTTTTTGGGCAATTAAAAAGTGCAACTTGGACTATGATGAAGCGGGGATGCATAGGAAGCTTCAATTGAGGGAGCTTGAGGAAATACGAAATGACGCATATGAGAACACGATGATCTATAAAGAGAGAGCAAAAACCATTCACGATGCGCGTCTTGCAAGGAAAAATTTTGAAGTGGGGGATAAAGTTTTGCTTTATCACTCTCGTCTCAAATTGTTTCCCGTTACGATTCAAAGCCACCGAACGGGGAAAATATTCAAAGTCAACGGACATCAACTCAAACCATATTTTGAGGGGTTCCGAGACGTGGAAGTTGAGAGAGCCCCACTTGAAGACCCACCATCTATCTAATAAGGGAGTTTCGTCGAGCAAACGACGTTAAACAAAAGCGCTTTGTGGGAGGCAACCCACACTTCTTTGTTTCTTTTCCTTTCCTTTCCCTTTTAGTTTTGATGTGTTCTCTTTGTTCGTGTCTTGGTTTTGCTTGTTTAAAAAAAAAAAAATTAACTGACCCGGGTCGGGTGCCCAGCAGCCCGGCTGGGTCGAGTGTTGTGATGACCATGTGCGCGCAAGCCGTGGGCGCGACCCGGGCCGGGTGCCCAGCAGCCCGGCCGGGTCGCCAGCTGAGGGAGGAAGGTGTGCGAGCCGTGGGCGCGACCCGGGCCGGGTGCCCAGCAGCCCGGCCGGGTCGCGAGTCTTATGCTGTTATGCGCCCAGGTCGAAGGTGCGACCCGGGTCGGGCGCCCAGCAGCCCGGCCGGGTCGCGGGTCTCACCTTCATGCTTTGGTTCCCATTATCATTTTACAACCTTCTGCAAACTTTTTTTTTCCCCAATTCCCCTCTTGTGCCCTAACCAATTAATTACATTTGCAGAATCACCAGCTGCCGCCGCCTTATCCGCCGCCGCAGCCGCCGTTGACTCAGCCGCGCCGCCGCCGCCGCATCCGTCGTCACACCCGCTCCATTCACGCCGCGCCAGCACAGCCGCCCACCTTTCCATCGCCCCTTTTCGCCGCCGCCGTCGCCAACCGCCGCCGAGCGCTACCCAGCCGCGAACGCCGCGCCCGCCGCAGCCACTTTTACCCAGCGCCGTCGCCGTCGCAGCCCGGGCCGAAGATCCATCAGCTGAGACTACCACCGCCGAGCGCTACCCAGCCGCGAACGCCGCGCCACCGTCACCACCTGCTGCCGCCTCAGTTGCCCAGCAAGGCCGACACTCAGCGCCGCCGTGCTAAGCCACCCCTCGTCATCTCGGTGTCATGCCTCGCCGTACTCGTTCTCAGAGAGCAGCCACTTCCGGATTAGCGGATGTCGACCGACCACAGCCATCCCCCGAGAGACCAATTCCGAGACGTACCTTCATGCACATTCCCAATCCGCACAACATCACATTCGAGGGACCGGGACACCATAATCGGTACGTTCAACTAACCAATCGGAAGGTGTTACCTCATTACTATCTTGACGAATGTATTTTACGTGAGTTGGGGTTATATGATGATGTGATGGCATTTGTTGAGTACATGAGATGGAGAAAAGTAGTTCTGGGCGGATGGGCTGTGTATGAGGACCTGGTTTACGAATTCTATAGTTCGTTGGAGGCTGATAGGTTGGTTGAGGGGGGGATCACATTCCGTCTAGGTGGTAGGCGTTATGAGTGGAGATTGGAGGATTTTCAGGCTATCTTTGGGATGGATGCCCCCGATACGACGACGATGCTCTTGGATCCTTCGGCATGTTGGGAGTTGATCACTTTGGATGCCGGGCCGTTTCGTGCAGGTCGAAGTAAGGCTAGCGCTATCCAGAATCCCATTCTACGTTATCTTCAGCGTGTAATGGCTTGCACGATTTCGGGACGCTACACGAACCGAAATGTCCCGGAGAACTTTGAGCTTCAGATGATACATGCCATGCTTTATGGCCAAAGTGTGCCCTCCATTTCCGAGTTCGTCCGACATTTCCTTGGCGTCCTCAGCACACAGGAACCATTTGTCCTTGGAGGATACGTGACGGCTATTGCCCAAGCCATTGGGATCGATTTGGAGGAGCGGAGTCCCACAGCACCGGCTCGTTTGGACAAGACTTTATTGCTGAAAATGGGAGTGCTAGTTCGGCAGGGGACCACACTTCTGTGGCATGTCTCCGACTCTGAGACACTCGCGTTGCCAAACCCAATGTTCACGACCTTGAGGTCGCAAGTCAATGTTCGCATGGCATACACGGTGCTTCCACAAACCCCAGCTCACCGTCTGCCATCCGGTTTGGAGGGCTCAGCCTCTCATTCGGGATCACACTCTCGCTTGGAGCAGCGGGTGGATGAGTTGGAGCTCAATCAGGAAGAATTACAAGCTCGTGTGGCGGAGCTGGAGAGAGAGTTGCAGCATCGGCGACGTGGCTGCTCGTCCCGCCGATGATCAGGTGTTTGCTTTCCCTTGCTCTCATTTACTGTTTGACTTATACATTATTTGTTTTTGATTCGATTGTGATTGCTTGGGACAAGCATCATCTACTTGAGAGGGGAGGGGATTGGTGCTTTTGTGTTGTTGATGCTTTTGTTCTGCTGAGTTCATATAGTTTTTAGGCTCATATAGTTGCATGTAGGTTGTTTTGTTTTGCACGTTTACCTGCTTTAGCACGTTTATTTTTCTCTTGCATTCGCATAACAAAAAAACAAAAAAACAAAAAAAGAGAAGATAAAAGTGATGAGTAATTATGCTTGCAATGATGATTCGAGAGTTGTTCGGTTTGATTTTGTTTTGGGAATTCGTTTGTGTTGGATGAAGTGTTGTGGACATTGTTTTCTGTTGGTTAAAAAAAAATGTGCTGAATAATCTTGAGGAATTGCTGTTGGAAGGATAACATTGGGTTGAGAATTGATCTATGATGATGAATTGATTTGTTTTGTTTACTTGCGTTATGAGATATACTGTAAAATTCCTTGATGGAAGTAGTTTGGATTAAAATTTGTGAGAGTTTAAACACTTTTGATGAACCCCTTGGGTGGAATTGTCTATGCCTTGGCTAGAATTGTTTATGGTTGTATGGAGAAAAAGGCGTTTAGTTGAAAACAAGTTGCAAAAGATGATGAGGTGTGGAATCAGCTACCTGCTCTTAGGGGTCCACGAGTGAAAAGTCGAGATGCGAATTTAAAAAAAAAAAAAATCGAAAAAAAAAAAAAATTCGCAATGAAAACGAAGGACTAACCTAAGAGTGGTGTGGAGCTGCCAACCTCATCCAAATATTGTTGATTGGAGAATAAAAGGGGTGAGTCATTATGTGTCACAACTTAAACAAATTTTTTGATCTAAAATGAAGGAAATCGTAAATGGAATTTGAGTATGTCGATTGATTTGGGTGGCGAAATGAATTGATAAAATTTGTCTATGAAAGATTTGATCTCTGATGCCCTACTCACAAGTGTGATTTCTTGAGATAATTAAATTCAGTCCAACGTGTTTTTGTCTGCATATGCTTTATTTGACATAAACTTGAATTCCTATGAGTGTGGTAAGGATCTGAGCAAGCAATACTCGTTTTTGTTGTTTTATTCCCGATGTACTTCAATTCTTTTGTTGCTCGAGGACGAGCAATGGTTTAAGTGGGGAGGGATTTGATAGGTTGAAAATGTATGCATTTAATTGTTGATTTAATCGAATTCTTATTATCTTTTATTCGATTGAATGCATTGTTTTCATACCTATTTGCATTATTGAACTTGAGATACTTCACATGTTATTTTCTTGATTAATGTAGGGATTTTTGAAGTATTTTGAAGTTCCATGGGCCGAGGCCCAAGAGTCATGAAGATCAAAGAATGATATACTATCACCATGGGCCTAGGCCCACATCATATGGAGGAAAGAGATGGTATAAAAGAAATTTATTTCTTTGGCCACAAGAGAGGATTGAAGCACGCAGAGGAGAGATTAGAGAGAGAAATTGATACACTTCTTTTACTTTGTTTTTCTAGTTTTGTTTTGATGGATTATTCAACAACTTTTGTGGATTCGATCGAGATGACGATCGGCTAGTTTCTCAATTCCGGTTAGCAGGGATGTTTGAACCCAGTTATCGTTTTATGTTTTAATTAATCTCGTTTCTCCCTATCGATGTTTTGATTGGAATTGATTGTGCTATCTGTGATGAATGTTTTCAATTATTAATGCTTGATTTGGATTGGCCACCTAGGTTAAGTATTTGATAGTTGATTGCTAGAACTTTAAATCATGAATCCTAATTGTTGTGGTTTAATTTTCATTAGTAGTAAACTAGGGGTCGCGCATCTCTAGGGTAGCACAATCCTAGATTATCAAATCGAGCTTGCGTATTTGGAGTCTAGTTCACCCTATCGTCTTGGTTATTAATGCGTTCAATGAATTAAATCTAGAGAGCTTATTCTAGGTTGTTCAATTGAATAGGGTTAATTAGTGATCTTATCCTAAATTAACTAATCATAAGAGACGATTCGATTTAACAGAGCTTGTTGTTAGATTAGGGGTGATAATTCCATGATAAACTGAGATTGGGGGTAACATTGATTAAGGCTAATCGATATTGGGGGATAACTGATCTGTTAACTGGAATGCTTTTTATCACTTGATTTCTGTTTAGTTGTGATTTGCATCTTTAGTATTTCTTTTAATTTAATTATCAATCAATCTGATAACCCCCCATACCCTTTTGTTTCTTTGAGTTTAGACATAGGTAAACACAATTGAATTATCATTCCTCGTGGGATCGACTCTTACTTGCCCTAATTACTAATTGGTTAGGATAAGAAGATTTAATTAATTTTATCGCGTCGCGACAGCGCGATCACATGGTCAAGATGCATAAAACAGAATTGAAAAGAGTTCTTACAGTTTAATTGGCTGTCATGTGCTATCTTTTGACACGCTCCATTTGATAGTCCATTGCTTCCTTGGCAAATATAGTCACCTGAAACCTGTAACTCTATCATCACTAACCATTGGATTTTAGTAGGAGTTGGTTGAGGGCCCCCTTTCATGATTTTTAATTATTTGGAAAAATCTTCTTGAGGACTGAGCATTATGGTATCCTACAACATCATTATTAAGCAACCTTGCTCAAATATAATGGTTAATGTTTTATTAATCTTGCATTCCTGGGAAACTTTTGCATGAAGAAATGATTTTCATTTCATAGAGCTTCACACTTAATGCAAAGTATGCTCATAGCACGGAAAGTGTTTTTGTTCTGTGGAGAATTTGTTACCTTATACATGCACCAACTAAGACATAATTGACTTTCAATCTTTTAAAAAGTTGAAAATGCTATAAAAATGGCACGTTGTCCATTATCAGCCATGTTCCTTTTGAGTTCTTTTCATTCTCATAAAGTGTCAACTTTGTTCATGTTAAATTTATTTGCTATCTTTTGAATTATCCTTCTCATTTCCATGTGACAGTCCTGAAGCATGTGCTGCAATCTTGTGGAAGACTGCAAAAGCTTCTCCAAAGGTGGTTTAAGGAGGTCAGATCTGCTATGCATGTCGAGAACAGGTGTTTTAGTTCTAACTTAATCTACTTCTTTCCAGGCTACTGAGAAGCTAAAGATTACAGCTGCAGAGTTGACAAAGCTACAAATTGCTGATGGTATCATCCCGGTAATTTTCATTCGCCTTTTCCATTCTCTATGTGCACATGTTTATCTTATTGTGTTTCTTCAAGTTAAAAAAGTTGATGTTTGTATGAATTCATACTAATATTAATTGAAAGGCCTCAATGATCATCCTGCAATTAGTTGTTAGACTCAATAGGTCTTCATCAGTTAAATCAACAGCCCACACCGGATTACTAGACTAAGACTGATTTTGGTCTCTGCTTGATGGGTGTGTCTTGCAGTCAAAGCTTGCTTTTTTTCTTTTGCTCTCAAGAGCCAATCTCTATCTGATCCAAGGAAACCTTCCACGCCTCCATAATTTTTTGGGAGAGGCTTACGTTCAATAGAAACTGCCCTACATCATTATTTTGCATTTGTAATCTGTTGCTTCTGGCAGGAACCTCTTGGTGGTGCACATGCAGATCCCACTTGGACTTCTGCACAGATAAAAACTGCACAGATTGAGGTAAGATTCTGGTTCTGTTGAAGTGTTTGATTCTATGTTTATGTGGAGAATTATGTGTAAATGGAGGTTTGGAATAAATTCATATGTACTAGTGAATTGAAACTGAAAATCTTGTTACTTTCAAGACTTCTGCAAATGTATATCGACTTCTGCAACTATTATCTTGACCTTCACATCAAATCTGGCCTTTGTGGTGGTTGAGTAAATGGAAAGGAGGGGATCTTGGTGAATCCCTCTTTTCCCTTTTTAGTATATGATGATTTAATTAAGTTGATATTTGATATTTTAACTCTGGGTGTCAAGTGTTCTGTATCATCTTTTGCTTCATAATTACTTTATTCTATTAAGTTTCTGTACATCAGTTTCATGAGTAGGCTTCAATCTATGTTTTGATTTCTGGTTTTGTTTTGCTTGATAGAGTGTAATAAATCGAAGCAAAGGGTTGGATTGGTTGCATATCGCCTTACAAAGGGTTTGGATTGGTTGCAATTCAAGAAGTGATTGTAATGATCCATTTTCAGTGAATGTACGGTCAGTTGATGGCTTTCAAGGAGGTGAAGAAGATGTAACATATGCATTCATATCTCACTCATGGGAGGCTATGTATCAGCAGAGCATATAACTTCCATATCTTGTACCAACTTTTGGATCATATGAACTTGTAGATAAACATTTGTTGTATGAACTATTAGATGAATATTTCAATTTGATATGACTATTTTGAGTTGAATGTTTATTTTGTATATTTAAATTTCAATTAATATAAATTATAAATGTAGGTGAAACATGTAAACAACACTGAAATAAACGACTGCAGTTTTCAAAGCGTTGTCATTTAAAGATAAGACAACAGTGATAACAGAATTCAAACCGTTGTCTTGAGTATCTACAACAACGGTTAAAACCTGTTGTCAAAGCGTTGTGGTAGATAGCAAAGACAACGGTTATCCAAAAATAACCAGCCTACGACAACGGTTAAAAACCGTTGTCTATGGGCGAAAACCGTTGTCGTAGATGTCTAAGACAACGGTTAAAAACCCTTGTCTATGTGTGAATTTTTTTTGGACCCTATGACAACACCACCTACGACAAGGGTTGAATTAGGTTACGACAAGGGTTTTTAACCCTTGTCTATGTGCATTTTTCTTGTAGTGCTATATAATTTATAAACAAAACCTTAAAATCAAATTTTATATTATAGAAATATAATATTTAAATATATACATTTCAAAATCTGATACATCTAAAATCATGAAACTATATTATATTAATATAAAAAATATATCATTGTTATATAATAATTTACTACCATAATAATGTAATTAATTTTAGATATATTTATTTAAATTGAGGGAAACAATATTTATTCAATTTATAAATATATATATATATAATAGTAATTGAAATATATATAATTTAGTCGAGAAAAATAATGTTTTGATTTGAATATACTGCTATTGATAAAGGAAATGTGTGATAGAATAATATGACATGACTAATGAGCAATTTCCATATGTAGGAAATTATACAGCGTATATTTTCTATATTTAATAATTATCAACTATTAATTACTAATTAAAAACTAATATATTACAAATATTAGTTAGTGAAATTAGCAGAGATTTTTTTGACATTCTATTTTTAGGAGTAATAGTTATTAGATATATACATATATATATATATATATACAAATTTTTATATTTTTTAAACTTAAGTTTTTATTATTAAGGTAAAGTAGCGCAAAAGCCCATTGAGGGCTAGCTTCTCGAAATGTGATTTCGCATCACTAAGATTCAAGTGATTCAGAGATTCATTCATATAAATTATAACACCCCAATTTAAATAAGGTCTAGTTAATATATACACATAGTATACATAAGTGGATCATATTTTTTCCAATTAATTAGCGCAATTATAAATTTATATTTCAGCCTAATATTCTTATGTTTGGTTGGGTCAGATTTGAGATCAAATTTTAGCTCAATTACAAATATTTTATTTGAGCCCAATACTCCTAATTGTTGGATCAATGTTGAGAACAAACTGATGGATCAAAAAATTTGCTGAGTCAAATCTTTTGCCACCCTTCCTACTCTCCTAACAACACGTGTGATCCCCCTTTTCTATAAAAGGAAAAGGGGATCAACTTCCTCTTCTTTTTCTTTACACAAAAACAAGTACGGGTTGAAGGATTTCAACCTGCAGAAGGGAGAACTGGGGAATACGGATGAAGAGCAATCTTAAGGAATGATAGGCAAGAAACTTTTGACTTGGATTACTGATACCCAAGGTGGGGGTAAATTCTTATTTGCCTTATAAATTGCATACTTGATCATATATGAGTTTTCCTAATATATGAGTTGAAGTTGATTGATTTTAAGATGGTACGAATGTTATTGCGTTATTGATAAACTCTTGATGATTTATATACGTTGAATGATATATGAATGTTGAGTTGTGATTGTTGAAAGGTGATTACATATTTTGAAGAGTGAACTTTGAATGTTTGAATGATAAATGTTTAAATACGAATTATGTGCAAAATGATTGTGAATGCGCATGCGTGTGTTGACGGACATATATTGATGACTTATATTGACAGACTTATATTGACGAACATATATTGATGACTTATATTGACGGACATATGTTGATGACTTATATTGACGGACTTATATTGACGGACTATATTGACGGACATATATTGATGACTTATATTGACGGACATATGTTGATGACTTATATTGACGGACTATATTGACGGACATATATTGATGACTTATATTGACAGACTTATATTGACGGACTTATGTTGACGGATTTATATTTTGACAGACTCATATTGACGGACTATATTGACGGACCTGTGTATATATAAATATATATATATATACTGGATTTATAAACTCCAGAAGAGGTTATGTGTTATTCTTTGATGTTAAATGCTGAATGTTTGAATGTGAATATGTGCATGTGTTCACCCCCACTAAGTGTTTTCTGGCACTCACCCCTATATGTAAAAAATGTTTTCAGCTAACAAGTGTTCAGGACATGGGTGCGAGCGGTGAATGTTGGTAGTCGGTGATATCAAGGTTTAAGAAGATTTTCTTTAAAGGAATTTTATTTATTTAAATTTTGCAACAGTGTATCCATGAAAACGTTCATGTATTCCGTCTTTTAAAGTGTTTAAAGATGAATTGGAAAAAATGGAATTTTAAGTAAATCGCTTCCGTTGCATTTCCCGAAAACTGTATTTCGTAATTATTTTTCTTGAATTCATGTATCGTTATTTTATTGAAAATGGACAATTTCTAATGTAAGTAGCGCCCAAACAAGATTTTAAAACGGGGCATTGCATAAATGATTCCCAGAAAGAAAAGCCTAGAAGTTGGGCTGTGCGTAGAGTGTAAATGAATTGTGTTAGGAATTGAGTTAAATTCAATTTTAGTCCATTTAAAAAGTCACTGTCCAATTTTCGTCCATCATGGAAGCAGTTTTCAATTTTAGTCCAATTAGGCTAAAAATCTTCACTATTTGGTCCATTTTTTGTAACTATTTCGTCCACCATGGAAGCGGTTTTCAATTTTCAGTTTTCAATTTTAGTCCAATTAAGTCAAAAATGGACCAAATAGTGACGATTTTTGGCTTAATTGGACTAAAATTGAAAACCGCTTTCATGGTGGACAAAAATTGGATAGTGGTTTTTTAAATGGACTAAAATTGAATTTTTTCCCGGAATTGGAATTGTATAAGTTTTGATGACACAGAAACTTTAGAGCTTGCTAGAACTAGCAGCAACATTATACTTAATTTATTTTGTAAAAGTTATCTTTCGGTAAGGACCCTCCAACAAGCATCAGAGGTCGCTGCAAAAAAAGTAAAGGAGGTTATGCATTTTCCAAGAGGTCACTCAGCATATCCGGACAGAAGGAAGTGACGACAACCTAGTACAAATGAGAAAAACACACAAAGACAACGGAAAAAAGTGGGTTGTTGTTGGAGGGGTGGTTAAAAATACATGCTCAAAGACAATGCTTAAAAAAACGTTATCTTTTTCAAAGACAACGGTGTTTAACCGTTGCAGAAAAGTGTTGTCTTTCTGAATTCTCACTAAAAGACAACGCTTTTTTACCGTTGCAAGTTAGCATTGTCTTTTTCCAAAAGACAATGCTTTTTATGCGTTGTCTTTGAGCGTATATTTTTAACAACCTCTTCAACAACAACCCTCTTTTTTTTTTTAGAAAGACAACACTTAATAATGTTGTCTTTGTGCATGTTTACCAATACATTTTAGCGATTAATGTTTTTTTTCCGTTGTCTTTTTATGCGTTGTCTTTTCAATTCACATTTTTTAATAATATTTATATCCTGAAATTATTTAATAATAATATATAAACCAAAAATACATTAAAATAACCTTTAATCTTCAGTATAACGTCATTAATATTGTACAATGATATCATATCCTCCCAACAATATAACACTTCAAAATATAAAATGTCACTTCGACAATACTTAAACTACCAGCAAAATGTCTACAAATGTTACGTACAAAGACAACCCTTTTGGCAAAAAGGGTTGTAATTTCCAAAAAGACAACATAAATGGTTGTCTTTGAGTATTTCTCTTGTAGTGTGTACATTTTCCAAGAGGTCACTCATGCGAATATTTGGTCAGAAGGAAATGACGGCAACTAGCACAAATGAGAATCACCACTAAATCAGAGTTCACTATGTTACCAGTAGGAACATTCAAGAGAAGGGTCAATCAGAGAAAGACAGATGGGATGTACACAAGGACAACACTACAACAACCACATTAAATGAAGTGTACTATGAAGATCAGCAAAGTTGTACCACAAAATCGGGCCATTAAATGCGGAAAACCTACTACACTTCAACGGAAATAAAATAAAATTTTATACATATGTACGCACCGGTAGATGGCAGGGTCGGTGGCACAGATACAAGGATCCGTACACCCAGGTATAAAAGTGCTACTCTCAATTTTACTATGTGGAATCTGGATATTGTAGTAAAAAAATTATAGGCTCGTATGGATTACTTCAATTCATTTACTAGTTTCAACAGCATGAATCTTAATACAATTTTGTATCTTAAGTTGCAAATTATTAGATGAATAACTTATATAACATGCATATTTGATTTCAAGCACCAGCATCTGTCATCTCCCAGCACATATATGCTTCGTTCACGCAGCAACACTATTATATACTCATTCCTGTTAAGTAGCGATAGAAAAACATGATCGATCAAGAAGGGATGGTTTTCGGGATTGTCCTCTGCAAATTGAAATCCGAGTGCAAAACAATTTAGGATGATAAGTAAGACAATAGATGAATTAACACAAGAGCAAATGACTCACAGACAGATTCTGCAGGGTCTATATGTACAAAGAAACTTGCGGCAACTATAAGATAGCAGAAGAGAAGCATCAGTCCTTTGAAGTAATTCGATGTTCCCTCCTTCAACACAGAATACACATTTATTTGGAGAAGAATTGTATATGAGTTGAAGTAGATGCCTAATTTCAGCAAGACTATTAAGCAATATGAGTAAATTGATAAAGCTTGGTGGCTTACCTGCAGCATGAAGGCCACTACAAGAACCGTCATAATAAGAGTTGCTGTCTCGAATAGTTGAAAATTCAAGTCCATGGGACGTTCCATGATCCATCCCACAACCACGGTGAATGGGATCTGTAGTCATTGCAGCAGAAGAAATTAATGCGTAGTTTGAAATAATAAGAGAACAGAGTGCATATGCAAATGCACTAGTATATACTAAATGATTGAACTTCTGAAAATCGAATCAAGCCTAGAAAAACAAACATATGTATCTGAATCATTGCAGTATATGCAATAGAGAATGTTGCCAAGTCACTTTTTTTATTGCAGTATAAATCTAATGTAGGTTGGTGTGCATTTTCATAAATTCAATACATACCACAAACATGGCTATCTGTGTAGACGAACCTATCGCCACTCCAAGCGAAATGTCCTGCTCAGATGAAGGGACTATTTAGAAATTTGAGTGCACACGAACATGTCATGAATGAAAGCGCGCACACACACACACACACTCACAAGCTTGTCTTTCACGGCAAACATGATAGCACCGGCATGTTCCGCTGCATTCCCTACAACTGGGAGCAGGATAACACTTATAAATGCTACTGGAATGTTCATTGCAATAGATGCCCCCTGAAAATATTATCACCATGTTTCGACTATAAGGCACCACTCTTTGTGAGTATCTATCTATCTGATGGTGTTAACCAAAAGGTACCAATGATAGACTTATTACCTCTATAGTATTAACCAAGTATTCAGACAAGACTGATATCAAGGAAGTCAATATAAATAACCAAATGATGGATTCCCACTTTGATATATCAGGCACTTCTTCGTCGTCTGAGTTCATGGAAGTTGGACTCTCCTACAGTTATGCCAGTTCGTTCAGCTCAAATAAGTTAGAGCTACAGTTGAAGCCTTCCTTGATATGTAAGCAACTATTTATGAAGTAAATCAGGAAAACTTGGATGATTAACTAAAGTGATCACCAATGCACAAATCTTTAACAAAGGTTGGAGAGATGTACCTCACTTATAGGAGTATAGCGATTTTCTTGGCTCGTCAACTGGAAAAAGATGTACGCGCCATATGCTAGAAGCATAATGACACTGCTAAACCTTGAAAGTGCAAGCTCAGACTTGCCAAAATGCATCTCAGTGCGCGTGACATGGAGGACGGCGGGGAACAACAGACCCATTACTGCCATCAAGAGCAATCCCGAGTTCATTACTGCAGATGGCTACCAAAGAGTTGGAATAAATTAAAACAATGTCATTTCTTTTAGCTGAACACCTTAATATAACATGAATCATTCACCAACCTTATTAAACACTTGTTCCCTTCTAAAATGAACAATTCCTCCTCCAAAAAGTGCACAACCAAGTACTAGCAACATGTTAGAAAGAATAGATCCCAGTAACGATTGCTGAACGACTCGTATCATACCACTTCTTAGTGCGTGCATCGATATTATCAACTCCGTTGCATTGCCAAATGTAGCATTTAAAAGGCCCCCAACTGAAAATTAAAAAAATATATAGTGAAAAGAAAGGTCTCAAAATGTAGTTACAGAACAGTCATGAAAACATAATCCATGCCAATTAATTAGTTTTAGCTCATCTTGCTCATGGAGTATCTTAGCTAAGAACTGCAAATGCTCAAGATACAAAATTCTAACATGAATAAATTTGGGGAAAAAAAAAAAAAAAAACTACAAGAACAAATAAAACTGTTGCCCTGCATTAAAATTTTCACTTTTAAAGACAATTTTCAGTGTTTAATTCCTCAAGGTAAGGAGTTTTAAGAGCAATAACATTAATGAGCTCAACATATTTCTTTCCCGCTAAGATAATACATTCTAATCACTACTCATATTTGATATTTTATTGTATAAACAGGACAAACGAATACTACTGATACTGTTAGATTTACATGAAAGGATAAGAAAATCAACATTGTTGTTTCATATCATAAAGAGCTTAGATGTATGGTTATCATTTCCTAACTTTGAATGTGTTTTAAAATCGAAACTTGATGAGCTCTAATATGAAGTTTCTGCATGTTTTAACACTAGCATGCATTATTCATGTTGAAAGTATATAAAAGGCACTTATCTATACTCTCATTTATCACATTGACTAAAGAAAGGTGCATAGAAACCTATCAAGACAATCATTGCCAGTTAATACAAGTACTAAATACTTCAAATTGATGAAATATTTTCAAGGTTTTCCTACAAGAAAATATTTTGAGAATCAGAAGAAAACCTGTTGGTCCAGTAAAGAAAGCTAGCTGCCTGAATCAAACAAGGAAATCAGAATCATATCAAATTAAGGCACATTAGAAGATTACAAGCAATAAAAACCATAATGCAATGTGTTTTTCATATCGTATGAGATGCAAACAACATACTCAGTAGCCCAGCCCAAGCGTTCAGCCAAGGGAATGATGCCGAGTAAACTCAAAAAGAACACCCATCCCTGAAAAAAGTCGAAATACAGGGAGCTAGAGAAATATAAAAAAAGAAAAAACTATGATCAAAAAGTGATTGGTGCCAAAATAAGGAAATAGCAACTCACAAGATGGTTTGTAAGCTTATCAACTAGTATTGCCAAAGGACCACAAGGTATAAGTAAGTTTAGTTTGTTGGAAAATAAAGCAATCTTTATACTGCGAAATATGCCAATACATCCAGAGTGAAAGTGTTGTGATCGGAGACCAACAAACTGCGTCGGAGAAGTTATCTCCAGACAAGATTCCTTGCTACCAAGAGGTGATTGAGGGGTGACAAGGGGCTGCTCTTCAACCTCCGGTGATGATTTTTTCTCTAATGATCCCATCTGTCCCACAAAATACGAAATAAATCACTCTGTAACTAAAAGCTAGAAGAATATTTATGAAAGCACAAGTTACATGCATGCAATCAGTAATAATCTGTGTAGGCTCATCTAATAACAAACTCAAGAATATTATTATTTTTCGTCGGTTTTGTGTTGTCTAGAAAGCTGATGATCTCATCTTTAACACATTTACTTTAGGATTTCTAACATTGCATTTCAAATTTGGTTGGACAAACTAATATCATAACCTTAATCAACTACGATACTCCACTAATACATGATCATTTACAGGTCCAACAGAATAACATATATATATATATATATAGAGAGAGAGAGAGAGAGAAGAATCAAACAGACCTCAACATGAGAATTAAATCTCTACGGTATATGAATTGGTGGTACAGGCCATCTAACATAGAACAAACATGAGCAACCCAGATCCTAACATGGGCATTATCCGTAAACCCTAAAAGAAAAAAGAAAAAAAAGGAAAATTAGTTAATCTCCAACAATATATTAGTTAATCTCATCAATATATCTATATATTTATTATTTATTACATATATAAAAGTATGGATATTTCTTACAAAATAATAATTACCTAATATAATAGTAATTTAAGGTTATAATAGTAATTTACGGTATTCATACTTAAATAATTTTATCTTAGAATTCTAATTAATAATCATACAGAATTTTATTATAAGTAGGGCTCTAATTTAATAAAGATCATAAATACTTATAATTAAAGATATTATTTAAGGTCTTGTTGTAACCTTAATTCCTGAATAAGTTTAATAATTCTGACTTATACATCTTATCTAATATTTTTAATTGCATTATATGAGTATTCTTTCAAATTCACCCTCATCAAATTATATTAGGCTCCATTTGGATGCAAAATTTGAAGAGAAGTATGAAATTCTTCCCAGTAAATTCATCGGTGTGTTTGGATATATATAAATTTGAAATTCATTTTGAACTATTTTTTGAGTAAAATGAGAGGATTGATTTAATACTCACCCAACTTGAATGGATTCGGTAATTTATTAATAAATTCTTGATTGTTATTTTAGTAGTATGGACTTTTCGTAATTCATCTTCCCCAAATCATATTAGTTTATACATAAATGTTTGGTTGTTCTTTCTTAATTTTTTTCACCAGATTATTTTATTTTATTTGTATATTACAAAAGTAGGCTTAATGCGCTAAAAGTATATCGACAAAGAAGAAATGCAGCAATGAAAAGAAATATTTCAACTCAGAGCATGAGCGCCGCCGCCGATCTCAAGTTCTCCGAGCACGACGACGTGGCGCCATGCCTCCCCATCGCAGTTTCACCCTTACACCACCACCATGTCAGATACATTTGCACCCTTCAAATCTTGTTCCATGGTTTTAGATTTTACATGATTATCTCTAAGCTTTCAAATTTTTCATGATTTTGAAAATTGGAAGAAACTGCTAATGAAAATTGGGGGAGAATCTTGTTTCTATTTCCGAAATTTTGTATGATTATGGATTATAATTCTAACAAATTATTTAAGTATGAATACCCTAAATTACTATTATAACATTAAATAATAATTTTTAATAAGGATTTATTAGAAAACCAATATTTTTTAGGAAATATTTATAATTTTATTAGGTAATAGATAATAGATTTGATGTTTTTTTTATAAATAAACTGAATTAAAGTTCATCATTTTTTACAATTATTTTTCCTTTTTTATATTTTATTTTGTTAATTAAAGAAAAATTGTGAAATAATTTTTTGAGGTATTAAATAAAATTAAAAAATTTAGTTATTAAAGGTAATTATTAAATAAAATTAATGGTAAATTAGAGGGAACTATTTTATGATTAATACTTAAATGTAAATTAATAAAAACTATTAAATGAAATTTTAAAAAATGACAAATATTAGAAAGAGTAAATAAAAGGATATATAACAAACTTAATTATTGAAAGTAGTATTTGTTTCAATTTTGACAAAAGTAATTTATAAAAAATGTTAAGGTCAAAATAGTAAATTTACAATAAAAAAGTGGCAACAAATCAATACATTTCACACTTCAGGTGCGTCGACAACACGTCCGTGAAATCTAACGATTTTAGGTATTTCGCAACGATTTTCCGATATCACACATGTTAGTCTTGCAATTTCGAAATCATAAGGGGGATCAACGCAACATTTCCTAATCACAAGGGGGTTTCGGACAATTTACCCCATATAGATATCTTTAATGTAATTCAATTTGATTTTTATTCAATAAATATATATTCAATTTGATAATTTTAGTATTGTTAACCAAATATTGTAAAATGAGATATATATATATATATATATATACATTTAATAAATAGGATAATATGAATTAGATAAACATATATTTAATATGTAGCTAATAAATTCAATTTTTTTTAATTATTAAATATATTGTCAAATATTAAATATCTACCACGTATTATATATTTGACCGTGCAATGCATGAGGTAACTACTAGTTGTCCATAATATCTTAAACAAAATGCGTCTAAATCCTAATAGAAGACACAAATATGATACGCACATACGATTGTGGCTCGTTTCGCACATACGATTCTTGGTTCATATACATTTCCACATAAAACTGCACACAACACACGGTTCGTGCAATGCAGAAACCACACACGCATCGCACGAACTACCGTGCTGCACACAATTTGTTCGTGCAATGCACGAACCACACACATTTATAAACACAATTTTTAAATAAGCGTTTAATTTTGTCAAACGACCACCTTTTTTTTTTTTTTGGGGTAAATAATTTTGTTATAATTGGTTGAAATAAATATTTTTGTTACCTTGTATGAATATTTATATCCATCAATCACAAAGTTAATTGACTAAAAAATCATTCATCAAAAGATTCGAACAGATATTCACAGAAAAAAACAGATGGTTCCACTGAGAACTTAAAATGGGAACTGCAAAAGAAAGCAAACACCCCATACTTCAGCATGTGTTAAGCTTAGCAAAATCCCATTAAGCAAGCAATCTTTGAAACCTTGTGTCTCTCAACTATATGCAAAGATTTTAGAAAAGTTGAGCGGAGCTGAAATTTTGAAGAAGTTGGAGATAGAGTGAAAGGGTATGATTTCAATCCAAAGTAACTATTTCTTGTTTATAGCCTCAAGCAACGAAATAGTGTTCTCTTGATTATCATCCTCCTTCCATACCTTAAAATTGGATGCACGTGGCCTCTCCTCGCTCCAACCTCACAATACAGACAACGAACCCTTGTCCTGCTCACCATTGGACCCTAGAAGGAACCATCTTTTGATTTCCAAATCATCAGATTCGTGATGTTTTTTTCCATTCTCATCATCAGAGCTCAGATCAATCACGTCCACTTTTGAGGCCCTTTCTGTTTCTCGACAGCACTTCTCGTGCAACTCTTCTCCCTCTGACTTACCATTTCGCAAAGGCTTTCTGCTGATAGTAATATCATGATCGAGTTCAGAGCCAGGTGTACGAACAGGCTGAGGAGGTTTTGTCCTGAGGAGTTCATGATCGAGTTCGAGTTCAGAAACGAGCAGCTCTTTTCTTTGTGGAGCAGCTACATTAGTCTTCCGCTTAGCTTCTGTCACAATATAATACTACCATATCAGACCAGTAAAATTGCACCTTTTCTTTTAAAGATTTAAATTTGTAAAGTTCAAAGATGCACATTAACAATCTATTAGGCTGAATCCACAAAATTTTAAACAGAATGGTCACTTTTTCGCTTCATTAATATTCAGCACCGGTGTAATTACTACAGATACAAGCACCATAAAATCACATGCACATTAAATGAATATACTAGAAAGTTGTCACATCTGAAAGTTTTGTCATGCATTTTCCTATTAAATCCAAATGTGAGAAACTGCACAAGTACATAATACTATGCACGAATAATTGGCTTTACACATTATGTCACAGAAAGGGGGAGAGTCCTTCATGATGATACTAAACCATTACATATTTTTTTGAAAGGTACAAAACAGCTATCTTTATTCCAGCCAAGTAATGACAAAAATGTTTTCTAGCCAAAAAAGTGGTAATTTGACACAAATAGCCTAACTCAAACACTGTGTATGGTTGCACGAACTGTGTGTGGTGATTGTGTATAACCCGTGCTTCTATGGTGGGTGCTATTCATTTAGAGAATGAAAACTTACAGTTATAGGGTCAAGCTTTCAGAATCTTAAATTGACAAGGTCAATCAGAATCTGTCCCGTATCCAAGAAAATAATGATGGTAGCAAAGTAGATGTGGAAGTTGATATATGATATAATATAACCATGGAGCTCACTCATCCAAAATACCTGATGCTTTATCGTTGTGCCGTCCATGATGGGGAACCAAACAATTTCGTCCAATAATTGATTGTGCAGTGCCTTTATCACTGCTCATGTTGTTTGTAAGGTCTTCAAAATTAGAATTAAGCACATCTAAATCTGGAATCACTGATGGAACATTCCCAAGCAATTTCTCCACTTCTGATGCAGTTTGTAGTCTCTTTTTTCTCTCAAGGAACTCATAAAGCGTAGAAATAATATAGTTAAGGCCACTAACCAGAAAGTAACTTAACATTGACTAACCTTGAAGAAAGAATTTTGTGTCCATTCAAAGCATGCAGAACACCAGGTTCACATGCATTTACGAAAGCAGCAGTTACAGTATCTTCTAAGTCAGTATTCCATATCACATTAATTACCCTGAATGTGTGTGTGTGTGTGTGTGGAAGACTCTGCATATTGCTTAAAGTCTATTTACTATAATTGCAAGTCTTCACTGAGAAAGTGTTATCGCATGCCAAGTCAAACACATTGTTTAACTTCATTATTATTCTAGACTACGACCTGAAGGGCAAGTTTTTGAGCTGAAATTTTATTTACAACATTGCACACTTTTAGATTGACAATAATGCAGTTTCTGAAACAAAGCTTGTTCTGTAGATGTGAGCCCGTTCCATAACTCAGTGGGCAATAAGATCAGTTCATGAATGAAAATGAAAAGTAACCTACTTTTCCATAATATAGAAACGCATAAAAGGATATTCGCGCCTCCATCCTTTCTCATTAGCTTGATCAATGAGTTTTGGCAACACGGACAGTTGTTTTTTGATCCACTGAAATGAATGAAAATTATTCGCATCAAATAATGAGCGATGAGATGAATTTTTTATGTCACTCCTGTAACTATGTTTAAAGCATTAGAAATTCAAGAAAAATGGGGAGAAAGTATTCATTGTAATACTCAGTTTAACAGGAAACAGGCAATTCAATTATGGACAGCAGCAGAAGAAGTCACGCAATAACTTTTTAACACACCAATCCCTTGATGCTACTATGCCTTTCCAACTTGATGCCCATATAAACAACAATATAAGCAATTTATAACATCATGCAGTGAAAACAAGAAAATAAAAACAATAAAAACCACAATATCTGGTGCAACCATCATGTACTAGATTTAGCTAGAAAAATCTGCTAATAACTTGATTCAAGGTACTATACATGGCTAATGATGATACAGACATCCTGAAGCATGATTAACATTCTGAAGGATACTGTAATAATGGAATTTAAGAAGAGAACTTTCAGGGTCTGTGAGATTGCCAATTTGCAGAACTAGAGGGATGCACCTATATACTGATTGGTCTTAATCAAACATCATTGAAAAATAAATTAGATGAGAAATGATAAATTGACTTCCAAGATTTAGATCACTCAAGAAGTTGATAAAAACTGTGCATGGTGGTGAACAGACAATAAAGTAAAATCACGGCTGTGAAACTCTTTACTTGACTGCACATTTCTAGAAGACATTCAACAGACGACCAAGTAGCCATGTGGAAAGAACTTATTGTTAACCTTTTCCAGTCCATGTTAAACAGCCAATAGAATAATATCATGGAATATTAAGAGAACTTATATTGCAAGATACAAACTAAAGGCATACATGTTTTGTTATGTCCTCGTGTAGAAGTTTGGCTTTCTGTTGAAGATCCCCCTGTAAAAGCAGATGATAAGTATGGTTTCAGAATAGTCCACAACAGTACAGGTGATTAAAAAAAATTTACATTCTTATAATAATAAGTAAAAGGAATGATGCAAGGATTTCTGTATATCATTCTTCTGTTGCATAGTCACTATCACAAAGACGAGTAATGGAATCTCCAAGGGGGAAAACAGATTTTATAAGAAAAATCACATCCACTATTCCATTACAGGGAACATAAGGATGTTTAAAGAACAATGCACATTCTGTAGCAGAACATCATCACTTATTTTGATTTACGGACAAACAAGCAAAAGTTTTTAATGATCACAGTAGCTAGAAACATGATCTAAAACCATCCATGGGCAAGGTTCAAGCAAAGACTGAATATGAAAGGAAGTTCAAGCATCAGAGTGGACAGAAAAATAAAATTTAAACACCTTGTTGCACTTTATTTTACCCTGACATACTATATTCTTAAATTTAACATTGCTTGTTGTTGATTAAAATTCAAATCAACAGAGCCTCACGTTTTCTTTTTATTGACATTCTTCACAAACATGCCACAATTAGTATCTAAATGTTGATTGTATCGAAATTGCAAGAGATGATATTATTTAAGGATTTATGTCAGAAATATGATTAGAATTGAAGAATGCTATGGCAGGGAACTAAGGATACATGGATCTATATACTAAGGAAAGACAAGTTATGTTAAATATAACCAAGCAATCTCTTTTTACTCTTTATTTTAATACATGTGATATTCATGAACCATAGTTTTTCTTACAATCATTTTTTTTTTTTTAAATAATAGGAACAGCAGGATGCCAAATGGAGTCCTACTTTTTGTGAGCCTTTAATTAATAGTTGTATCTTTCAAACACCGCATTGATGTTTATTATCTTTTAAGTACATGAATTGATAGTTAACCTATCTTTTGGGCCATAAATCAACAAAAGTCCAACTTGAGGACTCTAAATTACCCGCAGTCTTGCATATACAAGAATATGAAACTCAATAAACTCACAACACACTGCAAGTGAAACCGCTACTGAAGTACTCACCACTGTAGGTCTTTTGAGCTGACCAGCTACCATCTTTTGTCTAAGATCTTCACATTCTTCCTGTCATAAGTGGGTCACAAATGTCATCATTTAATGTGCAGAATATATTGAGCAATTGAACTTTTGCAAAATTTACATTGCCTATGTTAGGCTTGTCTTTGAGAGTAAGAATGTCATGTTAATATGTTAGCAAACCAATTATGTTTTATAGTACTTCCCATTGATCTTAACAGAATCTTTCCTGCGTGAATAAAATTTGAAGACAGCAGCCAAAATTCAATGGAAATGTTTTGGTGACTAACATAGACATCAAATAGTGTAAATATGATATTCAATATAAGGAAATCATAACAAACATCATTTATAGCTCTATTTTGCATCCTCCAAATGTTTGCTTTAGAATACTACCAAAGAAAGTAAGCCAACTTTTATCCAATCAAACTTTATTTCTCCAAAAAATTTAGAAATTTGGCTATTAGAGTTTGCAAACCATCCATGAATGTAGCCAAATCAATTGATTTTTATTCCTAATATGATTGCACCTGAGTCGGTTTGAGAACTACAGACTTCAAACCAATGCCTAGGACAATACACTTTTCACTGAAGAAATTATTAAGTGAGGTCTATTTGAAGTACGTACATAGACAGAACTTGTGAGACAGTAAAACTAAGGGCCTCTTATAAAGCAGTAAAAAACATAAATTATGACGACTTCAAGAGCTGATTTTTTAATTTTACTAAGCAGCTTTACAACTTCTAACATTTTAATCCCCCCAGAATCACAAAAGGACATAATTTCAATAATAACCAACTATTTTACATCGATTACTAAGTCTCCCTCAAGGTTTGGCCTTTTGCCAGAAACTACCGTCACACAGCTATTCTCTTGGTACTTGATCTCCATTTTATCATTGGTAAAATAGGTTTTCATTTTTGTTGATTCAATATTTTCCATTAGCAAGTGCAGTGTGTTAAACATAGCTAAAAGTTTAAAGAGGTGTTTCTAATTAATTACTTAGAGAGGTATTTCTGTAGTCAGGCAAAAACTTAAGGGTAGCTTCTGTAACTAGAATTAAACATTTCCTTGGTGAACTGCATTTAATATCTCTCTGAAGATTTTTCATCCTCGCTCCCTTCTTAAATCTTAGAAGAAATTAAATGCATAAACAGTGGGGGAAGAAATTAACTACCTACAATCAAACAACTGAAATACTTGGGAAAGAAACAATCACAGATTAATTTGATTACCTTCGAGGGATCATCATCTGCAAGCAACTTAATGGATATTTCTTTAGGCGTATCTGAAAATAGGAGGATGGCCTCCATATTGCTTTCACCATTTGTAATTGGTTTTACACCTAAAAATTAAAATAAAAATAGAAAGAATACAATAATTTTTCAAAAGAAAGTTTAACCGCCAAGGATCTATGTAGCTGAGTAAAGTGAAACTATTGACTCTTAGTCTTAGATCATCCACAATGAATGGCAGAAAAATATCAATGATTTTCTTTTTCAGTTTTTGAGCAGATGAAGAAGACAAAGGAAGGAGGTCAACTATGCATTGGTTTTGAAAAATATAAGCATTTTCAAATTCTAATGCCAGGCTTCTTGCAACATGGAATATCAGGTGTTCAGTAATTGAAGTTAAGGAAAAGTTAAGAAAATTCTGAAGAGCTTTCTGCATAATTTACAGGGTTTTTTTTTTTCAATCGTGTAGTTAAATGTAGCATTTTAAGTTAAGGTTTTTATCGCAGGATTATCCCTGATCAGCATTCATTCATTGGACTCAACTTTAAAAATACATGCGAACTCAAGGCATGAAAATCCCTGATTAACTTGCTTTTCATCACAGCTTATTGCAACCCCTTTCTGCCAATGAACTTCCATTAAAATGTACTTTAATTGTTGACCATAAGCCAGGGCAACATGATTCTACAAAATTCATAGTCACAACACTTCCTGACTTTTTATAGTGATCTTCATACTACATATATCAAGCAGCACAACTAAAGATGTTCAAGTTTATTTGAATGAAGCCAATCGCTGCTTACATGTAGATATTTGATGTAAGCCTTGATATAAGTTAGGCCATCCAAGTAGATGTACTGTAGAATATAAAGAAATGGCTCATCTAGAGCTAATTGATATACATAAAGTGTTTTTGAAAACTAACCTTCAACTTGCATGAGTCTATGAGAACATCTTGAACGATAATCATACCGATCGGACTTAGCTCGTACAAAGCATCCAACTACCTTTTCTTCAAATGTTTCAGGTTGCTTTAGCAGTTCCACTAGCAAGCTTCTCTTCAAGTAAACAAGTTTTATATTTTCAACAACAATGGATGCAAAACATATCCGACTCACATCATCTCCGACCTCCGTTTTTGGGGATTCATTCTCCATGTCCAACTTTCTTTGCCTTTTACATACAGTTGCAATGCCTAGATTTTCATCTTCGGAATCATATCCCAGCTCATCTTCTTCTGATTCATCATAGTTCTCAGCAAAATGAGGCTCTAGAAGATCATATACTTTGTTTTTACTCATTGTTCTTCTCCGAAAAAGAGAATGTAGCTGTGCATCACATATTATCATTTTCCTCTTCTCCGGATGCAATAGTTTGTTTTCTTTAACATAATCACTTATGATTGAAGTCACATCACGCTGCGACAAATTTTCATGAGTGCTTTTACCAATTGAAGAGAGGAACTCAATAAGGGATCTCGAGGCCCAGCCAATGAACTCATTTTTGTTGGATTTTATTTGTGTTTGAACTGCAAACTTCTCTCTCAGAGATCTCTTTTCTCTATGCATTCTCTTGCACTTTTTGTCACACTCTGTACCATCATAATCAGATACCTGGTCCTCTTCTTCATCATATTCTTCCGAATCAGACACAGATTGATGTTTCTTTCTAATTTTCAACCGTTCTACTGCAGCAAAAATATCCCTAGACTCAAATCCTTCCTCTTTCTTGATGATGTTATAATACTCCGCGAATAAACCCTCACATGTCTCCACATCTGTAAAATCCACCTTCTCCTGCAAAGTAATAAGGATTCAGATGAGCATCCCTGTTTCGTTGAAACATAAAGGAAGCAGAAAACTAGCCTCTCAATGAAGCAAAAACTTATGTGATAAATTCTACAAACTTAGAAGAAGATAAAGAATAAAACTGCAGAGAAGTTTGAGTATACCTCTGAAAATTTTTATCGAGAAAATTGATCAAAGGCAAGATAAATATGTTAACTAATTTATCTGATACATCATACATGGATGATCACATTGTAAAAGTGGCCACAGAAACAGTGTAATATACTAATACTAATCCTACTTGACTAGCATTAAGTGAAGTTAGCAAGATATAGGATCAGACATTTGATAATGAGTACATAATGGCAGGAAAAAGATAAGATATCACATTTGTTGAAGATTTTTGATAATCATACCCCATCTGAGTTATAACCCTTGTTTTCTTCAATAAGCAATACAACTTTAAGGCAAAATTTGCAGAATCCATAATTCCCTTTGATTTGATAGAAATCTTCAGTAGGATAGCAGTGACGGCAAACAGCTTTTGTGCATGTGTAACAACAATGGTAGGAAGATCTATGGCAAGAGTAACAGGTGTGCCGAGCTGAAAAATATTAAGTTAGTCTCACTGAATATAAGTTAGTTGTGAGAGAATAGTTTAAGAACCGAATGATGTAATGTCTTTGGTATATTATGCAATATGAAAAGAGAGAGATTAACAGCCTGCATAAGAGTTATGAATGTTCATATTATAGAGTGTATGTGAGAGAGCGCATGCATGCATCCATCATACATGCAGATGCAATAAAGCCTGGTACGTAGACAAATTAAATTGTACCATATCCGAAAATGGACCCTTGGATCCCTAGGGGCACTTTTCAAGTACACATCCATTAATGATCGTCATATTCATTTTATAATTTGATATAGGTTACTTTTTAATGATACATCATGAATGGATATTTATTAAACAGCAACTACTTTGTGTTTCTTTCATACTATGGTAATGCAAGTTTTCAGTATTCATCATCTATATAAGGCTTGACTACAATTTTTTTTCACGTGGATCCCACACACATTACTAATGCCCTTTAATATTCATTCTTAACTTTCCATGTCTCCTGTATTCATGTTTATCTTATACCTAAAAATATCTTGATTCCATTGTTTAAACAGATTAATCATGATTAATGCATATCACTTCCCTCATAAGTGTGATGGTGTTCACTGTTCACATACCACACACCCAGCGGCTGTCACTTTCTAAAAATGAATCATCCTTCTCCACACAGCCGGGATGAAAACATTTCAGGCATTTCCTGGAAACAGAACACAAAACATGTTGTATTACTTTATAAAGATGAAAAGCATTTTCCAAATGACATCATTATTTGGATACATTCACAAAAGAACTAGTTAAAATGTCAAACAGCAGGGATAATAGCTCGAAAGTATGTCAAAACAACAATCCAGTTGCATTTATAGCAACTTAAATATACATGAATGTAGAAAAGATTTCTTGCCTGACACTTTCATGAATAAC
This sequence comes from Scutellaria baicalensis, assembly GCA_005771605.1. NCBI lineage: Eukaryota > Viridiplantae > Streptophyta > Magnoliopsida > Lamiales > Lamiaceae > Scutellaria > Scutellaria baicalensis. The sequence goes on from CM016721.1 coordinate 39,487,305, forward strand.
TTAATATGCAGGTAAGGCATAAATAACAAGATACGATATGAGTGTTCATGCATAACATGTCCATGCAATAATTGACACGTTAAGTTTTGAATATAGCTACATATATAAATACATATGTTTCACATAATATGTACAACAAATATACTGATCTCAAACTCAATGAATCACCAAGGAATATTTACAGCACAGCTATAATATTTTGATAAAATATTTTCAGCTTGGTGTATAGAAATCTAATCTGTCTAATCCCAATGAATCAGGAAAATGAGAACAATTGAACCATCAAGCTGATCATCCGAGAGCATAACACGACGGATTGCCAAAATAAAACAAGAAAATGTTCACAATAATCTATCTGCAATTACGTAATATTGTCACTCATTTACCACCACCAATAGTTAGTCTCAGTATGCTGTAGCATCCAGAAACACAATGTAGTATGTCAAATCTCATGGATCCCACCGATTAGGCTTCTCCAGCAATTTGAGACATATGAATAACAAGTAACAAATTAATCTTATGTTAATAACTCACTGTAAAGCATGTCAAGCGAATAGTTTTATCTCCTTAATATGTGCTATTATTTCCAGAGATAATAATCATGAGGCATCATTTATAACATTTCTTCCTATCTTTGTGGGCTGTAAGTTCAAAGTAAATAACATTCAACTCCTAGTTTCACATCAATTTTGTATTTTGTAGCTCAATAGAGGTTGTATTATCTTAGTTTAAGGCCAGAATATTGACTTGTGATTCTAGGTTGATTTACCTCATGCCCCCTCTACATTTTTGTTGCTATGTTATTAAAACTTTCACCAAAAAACATTCATAGACAGCAACTCAGAATTCTGAAAACTTGGTTTCTCATCACCCTTTTCGGTTCCCTTCTTAACAGCTCTAAAATCTCCAAACTACTGCATATATCAACTTTGTGGTGTTTTCTCAAAACTATAAACGTTCTTAAATCAAAGTTTCCCATTTGAAATTCAGACCATTCTTTCCATTAATCTTCGGTTGGCGCTATCCACACCCCACCCCTTTCTAAACACTGAAAAATGATTCAGTTGGGGTGTATTTAGTAAAATGGGTGTGTTCCTTAATCTTCATGACTGAAACAGAATACTTTATACTCCATTCCCCAACCCAAAACCCCACCAACCACAACAGGAATAAGGAAATAAAAAATGAACACAGACACTGGCCCACAAACAAGAACTTCTAGAGAGAGAGAGAGATGATGCCCTGTTCAGAAGTAGCACAAAACACGAAAATGTCGGGTGTGGAGAAAATCCGCTATCCAAATACAGATTCAGCAGAGAAATTGGAGATATCATAAACCCATAACAAGGAAAAAGGAAAGAGAGAAACTGACTCGTGATCACATATGCGAAGTTCACCGCCATCTTTGCAAACAAAGCACCAGTTTTCAGAAAATACTTCCTTGTTGATTGCCGCCTCCTCCTTGCGTTTGCCTTTCATCTCCGCTCTCAGAAGCAACCTTCAACTTTCTGGGTTTTTCCAAAGATAACGCTTAGTTCTCGTTCTGAGCAAAACCCTCCTTTTTCTTCAAAAGGTTAAACGAAACAGAAATGTAGGTTGAACAAAGACGAAGTTTTAGCACAGGTACAAATTCAAGATTAACGCTCAAAAGATCAGCAGACCAGAAGAATTTAGACTAAAATTCTTCAATAAAGAAACCCATTTAAGCAAACAAGAAAAACAAATCAGTTTGAGAATGGTTGAAACCCCAAATGTGAATGGGTTTAATCCTGCATGCGTGTTTGCGTGTGTGATTGGTGAAATGTATGTTAGAGAGAGAGAGAGAGAGTTTATGAACTGCAAAGTCATACCCCAATTTAACCCAGGTGGCCAGGGTTGTGAAATTAGGGAGGAAAAAAAAAATGGTGTATTTAATATTGGGTAATTCTAAATTCACGTAATTCTAAATTCACTTCAAAATTCCTTACTCGTCCTAAAATTTAATGAAAAAAAAAATGGGTAAAATGTTTCCTCCTTCTAATTTAGACATTTATCTCCAATAGTATGTAACATTTTTCACAGTAAAAGAGAATATTCTGTAATATTTCATAAAAACAGAAGAAAATCAAAAGAAAATTTTAAAACAAGATCTTGCGTTGAATCCTTCGAAAGGTTGATGATTGAGATAATTAAGTGTGCACTTTTAAAGCACTGCTAAAGTGAGCAGATCTTAAAATCTTAAAAATTTAAAGCATTTTAATGTTGAATTCGACGCAAGAGTGACAGTTGAAATATTTTAATGTGATTTTTTAAAGCACTACTGAAGTAAACAAACTTTAAATTCTAAAAAATTCAATGCAGTGTTGGAGATGTCCTTAACGAGAGTATGCATTACTCATCCCATGTTTGACTTGTTCTTGATTTTACTCACGTTTTAACTTTTATATTGACTATAATACTCTTTGCATTATATGTATAATGTTATTCATTTACGTCTTTCAATATCTATCTATATATAAAAACAAAAGGTTGATAAAATTTACTGATTTGCCACTCAATTGCAAAATTGGAGATAATTACTGATTTGTCATTGACCAATAGAAAAAAAATTAAAAATCTTTTGAGAATCTTATAGAACAAGTTTCATATATATTTTAAATATAATAAGTAGTCTTTTAATTTAATATAGAGGTACAAATGAAATAAAGGAAATTAATTTGGATGGTATGACCATATGATTATGTCTTAATGATATAATTAAAAAAATTGAAAATAATGAAATTTAAACATTGTCAAAAATTTAAAGATTTGAAAATTATTCTATAATATTAATATATAAATGTGAGAATAGGTCTAAAAGTTAAATTTCATTTTACGAATGGCTATAAAATGTTTGAAAGTTTAAAAACTATTATAAAATTATTAAAAATAATAATTAAATTTGAAAGTAAAACTAATAATAATCTAATAATGTTGTGAGGTTAATCTAAAAAAAATTCACAACATAACAATTAAAAATAAATTCAAACATATATGCATTACTAATTGTGTAAGATATAAGAATCAATAAAAGGAATAAATATCTTCAATAAAAATAGTAAATAATTGGTAATTATTCAAAAAAAATCAGATAAACAGATATAATTATTTTTTAAAAAAGCGATAATATGTTCTAAAAAATTTAAAAATGGTTTCAAAATTCCAAAAAAAAAATTGTTTCAAATGTAAAATGAATTTAAACCTAATTTTTTTAACTATAAACTAAGTTATTGAATAAATACAGTGTTTCTAAAATAAATCCATCTAAAAAATGTAGATAGCCAAAATGCATACTGATTTTTGGGCATTTAAAAAATGGAAAATAAAATGTTTTACTATTTTTCAGTCTATTAAATATAATCGAAAAATAAGGGGAAAAGCTAGCTGGTTTCGAATGTGTCAAACCACATATCAACATTAATAATATTTCATTGTTCATGAAACAGCCAATGAGGATACAACATTGGATTTTCTATTTTCAGAATTGTTGTCTAATAATCTGAAAATAGGGTACCCATTATTACCTAAATTGAACATTCAGTCGCCTAATTTCTGCTCTTAATGATGTTTTGTCAGTCCACCTCCATTTTGCCCAATTGAAATTTGGTTAATTAACCAAATCTTTTAATTACATTCAAATGTTTTCTGTTTTTGGGTTTTTTAGAGTAATTTGTTTCACATCTATCCCCATGCAATGATGATTTTTCTTAGATAATGGAAAAGAAGTAACGTCCCGTTTCTTTAAAGAGTAAAATCTTGCTTTGGTGTTACTTACGTTAGAAGTTGTTCCTTTTTTTTTTTTTTTTATAGAACACTAAATTCAGGAATAAATCATGAAGTATCGTAGTAATAAAACGTCGTTAGGAAAATAAATTTAAACAATGCCGCAGAAACGATTACGTTGAAAATTATTTCTCCACAAACACGTTTTTCTTTCATCAAAAGAGCGATAGAAATAAACATGTAAATAAATACCCGTTTTCTAAATTTGATTAATTAAAACCATTTAAATAGAATCTTATCTCCTGTGATCTGATAATATCGGCTACCAGTATGTCACGTTCACGTACCCTGTGCTAAAAACATTTAAACATATAGGGGTGAGTGTTTGCAGGACACTCAGTGGAGGTGAGCGCACATTATTCAATCACATTAGGACATTTGACATAGGGAAAACATACATCAGGAATGCATTGCATGTGTATAGTTAAACCAATATATATATACACAACACACACAACATGATTACATCACATGATTAGTATAAACAGTGATTTTACAGTAATTATTTATATATATAAATTAATATGCATATGAATAATGTATATTATATAATTCACTCCAATATAAAAGGATAATATATATTTTATGATTTATTTTTTATCTTTATATGTATAAAAATATTAACATTGTCCATTTAGAAATGCAATATTTACCCATCCAAAATCTCATCCTAGATATGGAAATGAATAAAATTACATTTTATGTTCAATATTAATTATGTATATATATAGACATATATACATACAAATAATCAATGTATATATAATACCACTATTAACCTTACATAGTATTAACTAATTATATTGTATAAGGAAATATAATATTCCATATACATGTAATCAACAATTTTTGAAATTATGGTATATTTGTAATGAACACAATCAATCAAAGAAATTTAAAAAAAAACTTGTCTTAAAAAACATTACTTTCCTATTGTATTAGGAAATTATCCACTATAAATATGAGAACCAACTATGAAATTTTAATTCATGCTTTCATTTCTCAAATTCTATTTTTCTTTTCTTTCAATTTGTTTTCAAAAAAACATATGTGTCTACTCAATAGTTCAAATATATCTTCAATTTCAAAATGTAAAGCAACGCAAATCCTTAAAATGTTTGGACTTCAAAACTTTTCGAGCGCTTACAATCTTAATTTTTCATTTGTTTTTTTAATTTGTGATCGAGGAGTTTCTCACAATTATACTAGCAAATTTTTGTTTATTACTAATGTAACTAGTTGGTATATAAAAATACTTATTTACGTACTAATGTGATATTGAATGAGTTAAGATGTTATAGGCTAATATTTTGATTGATTTGTGTTATTCAATATTTTTTTAATTTAGTTGATGAATTTTATTTTATTTTAATTTATATAGTGATATGATTGCATATTAACTATTCTTACTTTAATATGATTTTTGTTTGTTAGATTCCTATATGCATGCGTTGATGAAAGAAAATTGGCTTCAATCGGAGGTAGGGAATAACTTTTGAATGTTTGAAATAGTTTTTGACTTGGTAATTAGATGATGAAATGTGAAAGCTGCTCACATGTTACAGAAGATTACCATACTTTGACAAATATATAGTGAAATATTTTGATGTATAGATATACAAATATAACTATTGAAACTAGAGTTGTGTTAGTTTTTTAGAGTTATATATATATTTGTATTTTTATCATTTATATATATATATTTTATTTTATATATATATATATATATAAAATAACATTTACTAAAAATAATTTGTCAATCTTTTGCCACCCAAAAGCTTCATCATAAATTTGGAAAAAGTAAATAAATTATAGTGATAAAAATGATATTCATTTTAAAAGGAATATTTAGATCAATGATCTTATTATCATGGTTGACCAATAATTTGTGGAACACATTTCCGTAAACACTTTTAATTTTGAAACCTCAATTTTATTTTATTACTTTGTACCATACACGATTATATTAAGATTTAAATGTATTTTCTCATATGGAATTTAAGTATTAAATTTTATAAATTATTTTATTTAAATAAATTAACATCTAACCATAAAGGATTCACTTTTTTTATTTGATAAAAAAAGTTAAAAGAACAATCATTTAAACTAGAATTAGAAACAAACTAATGTAAGCCCCGTGTATTACATTTTTTATTTTAATACTAATCAAGAATTGTAATTTATAAATAAATTTAATTATTATTTACCATTAATTTTGAGTTTAATTAGTATATAATTTAAATTTAATTGTGTGAAAAGTTTTGATTATTATTTAATGTAATTGCAAACATCAACTTTAATTAAAATGTTTTTCTAAAATTTCATAATTTACAATTTTATAATTATTAGCATTTTGTTATTCAATTGTTATTATTTCATTAAATGGTCTATTATAATAAATTATAAATATAAATGAATTGATTTAAAATTAAATTATAATAAATTATAAGTATTAAATTAATTATAATTAAAATCTTGCTTTGGCGTTACTTACGTTAGAAGTTGTTCCTTTTTTTTTTTTATAGAACACTAAATTCAGGAATAATCCTGAAGTATCGTATTAATAAAACGTCGTTAGGAAAAATAAATTTAAACAATGCAGCAGAAACGATTACGTTGAAAATTATTTCTCCACAAACATGTTTTTCTTTTCATCAAAAGAGCGATAGAAATAAACATGTAAATAAATACCCGTTTTCTAAATTTGATTAATTAAAACCATTTAAATAGAATCTTATCTCCTGAGATCTTGATAATATCGGCTACCAGTATGTCACGTTCACGTACCCTGTGCTAAAACATTTAAACATATAGGGGTGAGTGTTTGCAGGACACTCAGTGGAGGTGAGCGCACATTCATTCAATCACATTTAGACATTTGACATAGGGAAAACATAACATCAGGAATGCATTGCATCCCCTCGGGTCTTTCAGCCCGGTGTGCAATGGAGTTTTACGTCCGGCATAACTTCCTTCGAAACTTTCCACATAAACTTTAAGAGGCCATAATTGAAATCTCGAGCACACTCAAGGCCACTCTTGAAACCATGAACGTACCCAAGACCATATTTGAAACCTCGAACACACTCATGGCCAGATGTGAAACCTCGAACATACTCGGGCCATATTTGAAACCTTGAACATAAGAGGCCATATTTGAAACCTCGGACATAAGAGGCCATATTTGAAACCTCGAATATAGCGGGGCCACGTCTGAAACCCCTTCATGCACAAGCACACACACACATATTGTAATATTGAAGAGGAACGATGAACGTCAACGTCTAATTCAATCATAAGTAGGGACGATTAACTTGATCACATAAGACATAATTGGCACATAGTCAATTACACATAATTTATCAGATATCGCAATAATAAAACACATAAATTACCCCACCTTCAGAAGTTGTGCTTGTAAAGCCCTTCGTTCTACTTTTCATAGTCGTGACTCCTGTTCGTATTCCCTGGACCATACGCTTGCAACTATTATCTCTATGACCTTCTAACAAGCTTCTCGTTCATATTCCTTCAAAGTATAAAGTTCACCTTAATGTTTGACTTAATTGTATGTTGTAAATCAATCCAATTGTATAACATGCTATGGTTTTACCGTTTTACTCATTTGCAACATTATTTTACTATATTTAGTTTCATTATAATTGTTTTTGCTATTATTTTTAATTACTTTACACCAAATTGTTCTCTTGTAAATAATCATTATCTATACTGCTACATATAATTGGCTTATATACTATATATACATATATGTTAAATGTAGTGACTAATTGTAATTAGTATCAAATTACAAAAGGAAACTCACCCAACACGCTCACACCCACACTCAACATACACCACACCCCAGCTCACTCACAAACACCCGTACACTCACACATACAAAGCACAACGCAGCACCGCCACTGCAGGCAGTGTTTTGACTTACCGAAGTGGCTGCAGAGGAAGGGAGAGAGAGGGACGGAGGGGTGGCCGCGGCTGCCTAGCTGTCGAACGCGGTGGAGACGATGGTTGTTTAATAAATCGGTACCCATACCCAGTACGAGCTCGACAAGCTCCACCAAACTCTGCCGGAAAAAGAGGGTGAACGGTGGTGGTGGCCGGCGGGATTCTTGAAAGAGATTGAGAGGGATTGTGAGAGTGAGATGAGATAGGGAGAGAAGGCTGTGTGTGAGGTGTCACAATTCTTGGGAGAGATTGAGAGACAGGTTGAAAGAGATTGAGAGACCGCGAGAGAGATGAGGGGAGAAAGAGAAGAAACAGATCGATAGAGAGGATGAGGTGTGCAGCAAGGAAGGGGTGAGGTGGAGTAGAAAGGTGACTCACCCCTTTTACACCTAGAAACAGCTTCGGATTTATATCTTCTTGGATCGAGATATCGAGATTTTATTTTGGATATGGTTTACGTACAATTGTGTCTTCGTATAAAAATTATTTATCGAGTCCAACCTCATTAATTAAAATTGGATCAAACAATTTATGTTGTCTATAATTACAACCGATAAAAATTAATCAATATCTTATATTATTATGATTTATTTTATCTCATTTGTCAATTTAAGAATGCGTAATTAATAATTAACATTAGGTTATTATAATATTGCATTGAAATATTTTATTCGTAATTCTATTACCAAATGAATTTTACGACTTAAATTTAAATTACGAAAAGACGATTCTAATTCAATTTCATGAATTTACTTATTACAATTCTCATAAGTTCTAATTAAATCTTAATTTTATTTGGGGTGTTACATACATATTAGAGTATCTGATACACTCTACATACAGATCAACATCCGTGGATAAACTCCTAATTCACAGTCAATCAAAACACAATTTAGTGGTAAAAAGAAGGGTAAAAAAAATTGGTAAAAACTTTTATACACCGGTTGCACGGATCTGGGATCCGTACAATCGGGTCAACCTGTTCACGCGCCCAAAACGTGCTTCCCACGTGCCTGCACGCGCTCCCACGCGCTGAACACTTGTGCTGAAGCTCATCCAAAATTCGTTTCAATAGACCAACCTTTGTGTATAGTTAAACCAACATTTGTGTATAGTTAGACCAACCATGTGTAGGTAGGTCTAACTATATACAAAGGTATGTCTAACATATATAAAGATATGTTTAACTATATGCAAAAGTATGTCTAACATATACAAAGGTATGTCTAAGTATACATAAAGGTACGTCTAACACAACGTAAATGTATGTCTAACATAATGTAGTAGTATGTGCCAAAATTCAAAAATCAAGCCAAAAAAAGACAAGACATGAAATCTGGGCA